>OX101793.1:2114450-2131518 GCA_944452715.1 Ophion slaviceki
TTGGACAGCCTTGATATTTCGAGGAAAAAAAGAGTTTCACGTCATTCTCTGACGAAAGGAGTACAACTTACATTTTCCTTTCAATATCAAGTCTCTCCGAACAAAACGTGCAGCCGGAGTTCAACTGATCGGGCTAATCAGTTGATCAATCAGCTGATTGATCACCTTAAATGAAAAAAAAAATGAAGTTTGACCAATTTCTCAGCATTATTCAGTCAAAAAAATTCATTTGCATAATATAACTTCGACTTTTTTCCATTATAATCTTTTGGAATTCGTTTGAGAGAGAGAGAGAGAGAGAGAGGGAGAATGTCATCTGCGGATAGCTCAAATTCCCGACTTTTGCCGCAATGTGGCACATAAACGTAAAGAGGAAGGAAAAAAATCGACTTTTATCAGCATTGTCGAGAAAAATGAAAGGAAAAAAGAAAAACCCGGAATGATTCAATACTTTCCTTGATTTTTTTGCGTCAAACTTTAAATTATATTACGATTAAACTTCGCGGTGATCGAAGATAAAATTTTTGGAGCTAACTTAGCAGTGCTTTTTAAGTAATCATTTTTTTTCGTTACGCTTATGTTAAAAATATAGTTAAGGGGTCTTCTCACTTTAGACGCTTAAAAAATGCTATTTTCATGATTTTTTAAATAGGTTTATGTAACAGATATTGATATAAAAGTTGTTACACTTAGTAAATACACTGTCGAAATACATTTAAAAAATATATATTTACTTAAGTCACTACTTATAGACGAAAATGGTAATTAAAACAATTTCCTAAAAAAAATATAGGTCTGCGCTGTTGATGAAATCTCGGAGATGGATCATCCGAAACAAAATAATCAAACGGTTTTAGATTCAGTATGTTCATGGCTACAGCCCATATCAACAGATTTTCGAGATATGCAAAAATAACAAAATGGCACATTTTCCGAAAAAAGAAAAAAACGGGTTTTTCTCACCGTTTTTGGCCAAAACAATAGTTAACATGAAAATTTTAAAAATCCTTCATATGCGCTATAGCTTTAGTTGTAAAGAATATGTGGTTAAAATTTCATAAGGAGCGGTTCAGTAGTTTTGAAGATTTTATCAACAAGCTGTCGGAAAACGTCGTGTCGAGAAAAACGCGCTTAAAGTTTGTTTGGGTTACATAAATGCATAACAAATTTTTTTAAATTTATGTCGAAAGTAAGTGTATTGAGTGTAACAATTTTTATATCAATAACTATAATATAAACCTATGAAAAAAATTATGAAAATAGCATTTTTTTAGCGTCTGAAGTGAGAAGACCCTTTAATCAAATAATCACGGTCAAACGAATTCCAAAAGATTGTAATGGAAAAAAGTTTAAGTTATGAATGAATGAATTTTTAGACCGAAAAATGCTGAGAAATTGGTCAAACTTCAATTTTTATATTTAGCATTTAAGGTGATCAATCAGTTCCCCGGTCAGTAAAACTCCGGCTGCACATTTTGTTCGGAGAGGCTTTATATTGAAAAGAAAATTTAAGTTGTACTCCTTTCGTCAGAGAATGAGGTGCAACTCTTATTTTCCTCGAAATATCAAGGATGTCCAAGAAAAACGTGTATCTGCTTTTTGGTTATTTCCAAAAGAATATTTGATTATATTAAATGAACATTTTCATCGATGTGTTTGTTACCTACAAATGATTCCGCATCCATCTACCCATCTATCCATCCGTCCATTTATCCATCCATCCATTCATCTATATAGTACATCCATCCATCCATCGATCTAGACATAAATCGTCTATCCATCCATCTATACAGTACATCCATCCATCCATCCGTCTATTTATCCATCCATCCATCTATTCATCTATCCATCCTATTTATCTATTCATCCATCCATCCATCCATCTATCCATCCATCGATCCATCGATCCATCCATCCATCTATTCATCCATCCATCTATACATCCATCCCTCCATCCATCCATCCATCTATCCATTGATCCATCCATTCATCTATCTCTCTATCTATCTATCTATCCATCCATCCATCCATCCATCCATCCGTCCGTCCATCCATCCCTCCGTCCGTCCATCCATCCCTCCGTCCGTCCATCCGTCCCTCCGTCCGTCCATCCATCCCTCCGTCCGTCCATCCGTCCCTCCGTCCGTCCATCCATCCCTCCGTCCGTCCAT
Organism: Ophion slaviceki; assembly: GCA_944452715.1. Classification (NCBI taxonomy): domain Eukaryota; kingdom Metazoa; phylum Arthropoda; class Insecta; order Hymenoptera; family Ichneumonidae; genus Ophion; species Ophion slaviceki. The sequence continues at coordinate 2,116,622 of OX101793.1, forward strand.
CCATCCCTCCGTCCGTCCATCCATCCCTCCGTCCGTCCATCCATCCCTCCGTCCGTTCATCCATCCCTCCGTCCGTCCATCCATCCCTCCGTCCGTCCATCCATCCCTCCGTCCGTCCATCCATCCCTCCGTCCGTCCATCTATCCCTCCGTCCGTCCATCCATCCCTCCGTCCGTCCATCCATCCCTCCGTCCGTCCATCCATCCATCCGTCGGTCCATCCGTCCGTCCGTCCGTCCATCCGTCCGTCCGTCCGTCCGTCCGTCCATCCATCCGTCCGTCCATCCATCCGTCCGTCCATCCATCCGTCCGTCCGTCCATCCATCCGTCCGTCCATCCATCCGTCCGTCCATCCATCCATCCGTCCGTCCGTCCATCCATCCGTCCGTCCATCCATCCATCCGTCCGTCCGTCCATCCGTCCGTCCGTCCATCCGTCCATCCGTCCGTCCGTCCATCCGTCCGTCCGTCCGTCCATCCGTCCGTCCATCCGTCCGTCCGTCCGTCCGTCCGTCCGTCCGTCCGTCCATCCATCCATCCATCCATCCATCCATCCATCCATCCATCCATCCAGTAGTTATATTTGAATGTATGCATTTAATATTGTAACGTAATACTCACCAATTACCACCAGGTTGGCACATGAAAGTCCCGTTGGCACTACGATGCACTAAAACTTTCTTCTTTAATGAGCCAGGAAAATAGACGCGGAAATTTAAAAAAACGTCAAAAAATATTTTTTTTTATTACGACGAAATAGTCCTCAATTTAATTTAAAGAAATTTAAAGAAATGTCAAAAATTAGTTTTTTTATTACGACGAAATAGTCTTCAAATGGTCTCTGTGCGATACTCGACTCCTCAGAATGGCGTCGTAATGGGCGCGCGTCGTTAGCTGCCGAGCGACAAATGCGTAATGGCGTCGTCTAAGCACGTTGCCGCCGGTCGACGCGTGGATTGCGTTATCCTTTTGTCTTGGTCTAGAAAATTCTAACGACTTCCTGGCGTCTCATGAGTCCATCCGGTTCTCCGTGGTCCTAGAGTGCGCTAGTCCAGGCGTGGAAGCAGAATTTGTGTTTTGCGGTCTGGGCGCCGCGTGGCGGCAGAAGTGGGAGACGGGTTAGGGACGAGAACGCCACTTTATGTAGTATTACTATATTTTTTTTGTTCTGCAAGCCAGAACCAGAATATGACGCAGAATGGCATTTGTACACTATGCGCCATGAGCGATGAGCAGTGTCCAATGCGAGCTGGGCTTTGAATCTGCGCCTGAAGAAAGCTTCTCCGAAGATTGTCAGAAACGTTAAAGTCAGAAACAGAGCGCTCATGTGAATATCGCTCATCACTCAGTGCGTGCAGTGCGGACTCCACACTGTGGATGCCGAATGCGCAGGGAAAGAATCGATCCTGCCGTAAAAAAATCGATTTTCAAAAAAATCGGTCGCCAGAGAATCGATACGAAAAATCGATTTTTCTCGTAAAAAAGATCGATTCTCCCGAAGATCGATTCAAAATCGAACATCCCTATGCGAGACTAATCGATATTTTTAGCGCCTCGATACCTATGGGTATACGTTTTTCGTTGTGTCTAAAGAACGAAAAATTGATTTTTATTGCTCACAGTTTTTATTCCCTGAAAATTAGTTTCAGATTCCAAAACAATCCTTGAAAGAAACTTTTTCTTCGTGAAAATATGGATTTTGTTCTTACCTACGTTCAATGCAAGATGATTCCGTGTGTTTTCCGTTTTATTCTTTCTTCCCAATTGCTATCTATTCCCAATTGAAATGTTTTTTTTTTGAGGATGGAATATGAGACACGAGCAATCTTTGTCAAATTTATTTTTAGCCCTAAAAGAGGGCGGTTTGTTCTTCGTATTCGGTTAATTCTTTAAATCGTCAATTTGCGACACCGGAAACCTTCTTTAAATGTTTTATTCGCCCGCTAAAGGACCGGTTGTTTCGTGCTTCGAAACGCTCTAACCACGACTAAAGATTACAACTGTCAAAACGCCTCACCCTGTAATATGTTATATTACTAGCTTTTACCCTCGACTTTGCTGGCGTTAAAATTTGGCTACTACCATACTTGTTTTGAAAATACATTAAAAGAATTCGGTTCGATTTGGCGACGCGTTTTCGCGTGGCGTCGATGCAAAGTTAAAAAATGACAGATAAAATCCCATCTTAGTATATAAAGAATACGAGGCGTCGGCCTCGACGCGAGCGAGAACGTCGGCACAACGCTGATCCTCAACACGGCCTCCATCCGGAAGCCACATACTCTTCTCAATACGAGGCGTGTTCGTCAGTGGGGTCGATCAGTGAGGCATTCGTCAGTGGAGTCGAAATTAGTGGGGTAAACGTTTTTTGTTTTATTACTTGGCGTCAAAACGCTGCCGCGTGTCTTGATCTCTGCGATTTTTACGCTACTAAAAGATTCTTTTCTCGCTATTTTCCACACGAGGGAATGAAGACTTTTCTTGCGGTTTTCCGCGATGTGGCCCACGCATCTCTCTAATGGTTTCTATCCATTCGATAGTACTTCGTCAATTGGTTTCAACATTTCTCAAACACCGATCTATAATGATGGCATATGTTCATTTTCAGCGAATGTGTCAGGCTTAGCGTTTTGTTGCTCATACTAGGCATCTGGTCCATAGCCAGTAGTCATCGTGTGAATTATTATCAGTCAAATATTTATGGTACGATGTCACTAATACCGCATTCTTCGTCCTTTCACTGTATTATTGTCTCCGATTACTTTTCTACAGTACAATGTCAGCTTTTTTGTCGGAGCAGTTTTTAATTTGCCTTTACCCCCAAGACGAAGAAATTGTTCTTCTTCGTTCACATTGCGTAGCCCAGAACCCATTCGTTTTCGAACGTGGCCAACACACTCTTTCTTATGAATTCGAAAATCTGACCTATATGGTTCCAAAGATTGAAAAGCCAAAATTGTGTTTGCATCTCCGTCGCTAATTTAATATGTATACTTAGCCTGCCTTTTAATATGAATCTTTTAGTCATTAAACATTTTCAGTCAAACTGCTGCGAGGCTCCCATACTTTTGGAGCACTCGGATCGAAGCAATAATAACGTGTGCAAACTCGGATGAGAGTATTTTTCCCGATTAGAGTATTGAGATAACGAGGTTGGGTTTTTGAACACAATCAATGCCATAGTATTGCCTCATTTGAGCTTTTCTCATGAAAAGTATACATGAACAATGAAGTTAATATTGGTTAAACAAACTGTCTCCGTTGCTGGTTAACTAATAAAGTGACGGTGGTTCGGGCAACTAGGGTGATCTAAAATGAACAAAAATGTAGCCTTAATATAATATAAAACTTTCTCGTGATTTTACAACGAGAACTTGTCATCGGTTCTTGAAGATGAAGGGCTTCTGCTGTGTGGTTCATCTTTAAGGAACTCTATTCCTTCTGAAAATTTCTTAAATCACCGAAAAACGTGGGCCCTTGGGAAAACACTGTCTCCGGAGACCTGCTGAAGTTTTGCAAAAGTTTTCGCTGCACTGTGCCCAAGTCTGAAGCATAACCTGATAGCACACCGTTGCTCGAAATTGATGCCACTCATTTTTAGAACGCACTAGAAAAAACTGTTTCAAGTCGCGCGTTGCAAGTGTTGTCAGGTTGAACGCTACGTTGCCAGTCTCATTACTTAATTTACACACCTCGTATATAGCTTCATTTTCCTCGTCTTATATCAAAATGACAAGTAAACAAAAATATACACTTTACGGAAATTTTACTTACTTTTTTTTAACTTTACGGGAAGGAAACACTTCTTGCCGTCTTTGGCCAGACAAATAGATTTGATGTCAACAAATTCGATGCAATTGATGCGCAATTTTAATTTTTATAATATATTCCAATATTACAACCACAATCACAGAGCCTTTTACAGAGCCGACAAAAATGCGAAAGCTACGCGGCGCACGAAGTGTGGCGCACGGAGGCAATATGTAAAATCGGACGAACAATCGAATTATTTCTAATATCTGGCATACTTTTTCGTTAAAGGAAATTATACTCGTCACCTCTAATATGGATCGGGAGATCAAAGAGTTAAGGGGCTATACCGATGTGAACGCTGAAAATTTGGGTGATTTTCGGGAATTTTTTGGAAGAAAAGTACTCAATTAAATGTTTCGGAAAATTAAGAATATATTTGGCTATATTATACCTACATTATATAATTTTTTCATAAAAAAATATTGAGTTCCAAGCGACTTAGGCGCTGCCTTCGGAGGCGCCAAAAAAAAGTTCCTCCACTGCTGACATGATTCCGGCCGATTGAGTAGCTGAAACCGAAAAAAGGAAGAAATGTTGAACTGGAAGGTATTTCTTGTTCAATGACGTAGGATTTTCGAAAAATATCAAAATCGAACAAAATGGCGTAGTTATGAAAAAGAAGTCTGTTTTCTTGCCTATAAAATTGTCGTTTTTTTCAATGCCAAATCGTCAATTTTCATCCAATGCCACGTCATTGTAGAGTTAATAAATATATTAACTCTTGAATACAACTCTTTAACAATATGAACTCTTGAATACAAGAGCACTCAGTTCAAAGTTCAAGTCAATCGGATAATTGCTCTTTGTGTTACAATGTCAGCAAATTTGAAAAATCTCATTTCGAGAAAAACGCGTTTAAAGATTTAACTATCGATTTTTACAAGATAAAATGATATTTACCATTCAAACGGCTAATCAGCTATACCTGGCCTATACAATGGACCCTCCTCTTCCTCGAATAATGCCTGCTGAGAGGCTGAAGTTTTTCTCCGAGCTGTTCATCTCTCTTTTGAGGATGCTTCATGACGTAACTGCGCCTGGTTGATCCGGCTGCCATCTCTTTCTATAGCATATTCTTTTACAATAGGACCGATGAAGACATCCATAACTTGCAGCATTTTTTAGAACAGCATAAAAACCATCGTTAAATACTGAGACTGTAAGGAAATTAGCGAGCTTGATCGTTTTGAATCCGTTATGAAGGTGCTTTGGAGCAAAGTGCCAGAGCAAGCCGTTATAACTTTCATTGTTATTCTGCGTGTTCCCTCCTTTGCATCGCCCTAGTAATTCCCTTGAACTCAAGTCAGTATAAAAAGCGTTCCAAAGCTTTCGTAACACCCTTGTTAAGTGGCAGATAATCATGCTTGAACTTTGATACGTCCATTTCTTCAGCTTCCGCGCGGCGATATGAGCACCAGCTATTCGCACCTGCAGGGCAATTTCCGTGGTTCGGATTTGTGTCCGTTGAAGACAAATGATTCAATGTAGCCCAAATTTCTTAATGCCTGGTAATTGTTAATCCATAGTATTTCTGGAGTTTATTAATAACTTTATCAGTTAGCTTCACGGTATTCTTACTCCTTTCTCCTAAACCTTTGGTATGGTTTTTCAGATTGCGGCATCGCGTTCCAATTCATTTTTCACATGTAAGTAGTATAGCTGTGACAGTTCTAACGAAAGTCCTCTGAGGGGGTGGGCGGGGGGTTCACGCGGAGTGGGGTATGACATCACGCGGGGAGGGGGACTCGGCGGAGAGGCTGACGTCACGCGGGGAGGGGGAAATCGTTGGAGCGGAGGAGGGGGGTATATATCGATTATCGATTAATTGATCATCGATTATTGATCTTTATATATTTAAAATTCGCATGTTCCCCCATTATTATGTGTTACATATCACGCAGCACTTTCCAAAGCATGACTCCTCTCAGTACTTAGAGAGATGTAGTTTTTAATTGTGGTTGTTATTCCAACGTTTCGATTGCGCTCAATCTCCACACCATCGAGCTCATAACGAACTTCATCGGGAGGGGGAAGCCGCTGTCGACGAGTGTTTTGTGGGGGCGGGGGTCAGGTAGTGGTGAGTGAACGTTGAAAATCCAAAAATCTCCTAATTTATCATAGACATAAAAAAAGATTAGCATCGATGCAATGTTTTTCTTTCTACACTATTTAGTCTGTGTTAAAATGAAACTAAAACTTACACACACACGATGTGTACGTGTAATGGCCATATGTCACGCGGGGAGGGGGAAATAGTGGGAGCGGAGGAGGGGGATATATATCGATTATCGATTAATTGATCATCGATTATTGATCCTTATATATTTAAAATTTATTGTTGATTTATTTTTGTCTCATATTGTTTACTTCATGGATTTTATTATTTAGCGACTCTCGCCAGAGAGCCAAGTTGGTTGACCCGTGTCGCTGAGAGAAGGGATCGGATTACACGTATGCATGAGAGAGAGAGGGCGAGAATGTGAGATGGAGCGACCGCATCGCATGCATGTGAGATAGAGCGAGATATACATTTAACTTTAGACATTCAACGACTAAAGCGGTTAGTTTTCTTTTGGGTGAAATCCCAAACAAACCCACGAACGTCTTCGAACATCTATTGAACGTCGTCGAACAACTATTGAACGCTTTCGAACGTCTCACGAACGTCTCCGAACGTGTCATAAACGTCTCACGAACGTCTCTCGAACATCTCCAAACGTCTCGTCAACGTCTCCGAACGTCTCCGAACGTCTCACGATCGTTTCATGAACGTCTCACGAACGTCTCTTGAACGTTCGAGAGCAATATTTCATAAAACTGTGTAATCTCATAACAGATAATGTAACAAAGAAAAAGGTGAAGAGAATAAAAAAATCACATAATGCCACATTTCGTTTATTTGCATGAATCTTTATGATTCGTCCACCAATTAAATATTTTAAATACATTTTTGAATGCACAATTTTTTGCATGCTTTTCGCATCGTAGAGGATAGCTTACGCCTAATTTACTTAAGGTATCCATATCGCCAAAGTCCGCGTCCAACGTTTCAATAACTAGATCATTTTTCATATTTAATATATCAGCTAACCATTCTCGTTTTGCATGGCCGTCAATATACATGATAGGATACATATCGTCTTCCGTTGGGCCCACAACTGCAGTCGTTATTAAACCTTGAGCCATGCTATATGGAACGTTTCCATAGGCCCACTTCAGACTATGGTGATTCCGAATCACCCATGACGCTTCGTATCTCTCAGATTTTGTGCAAAGTCTCCATGGTATGATACTGGCAAAAATGTAATGAGAGAGTACACATCCCGCTCTCACAATCGCTACTTCCTTCACGACAAAGTTTCTCCCAACAATGAACCCTTGTAGATCGACAAATGTAGGTACAGACATAGCGAATATGTATTGGCTCGATCAAGTCGATAACAAGATCAATTGATGATTGACGTCAATATTTAGGAAACTCGTCTTTAAATTATGTATTCATTGAGCGGGGGTTAATTGCTGATCTATACAATTTTACGAACCATGTTTGTCAATGGACAATATTCAACAACGCGCTCGTGCAAGATCAAGCAATAGGCAGTAGTATTGGGTGGCAAATCTTCCTTACGTTCAAACTCTATTCGCACGTCCACGGTAGCATTTTTCACAGACTCGTTCTGGCACGAGCAATCGATAACCGTGAGAGGGCCGTTATATTGAAACTTTGCGATAGTGAGCAAAGAATTATCACTATTACAGCCGTAATAAGATTTACGAAATCGAGAGAACATATTGAACAAAATGGCGAATCTGTTTTTGTCAAAGTCCACATTCAAATCATCGTAAGGATAGGATTCCGAGTTGAGATAAAGTTTAACATTGGCGAGTTTGCAGTCGTCGAATAATGTAATGTCCTTTGCCATAGAATTTTTTGCCAGTCCTCAGCGCAAATATTACATATCTTGGTTTCTCTAGCTGGGAGGCAGCGTTTACAGTCCATGAATGCTTCGTTATGCTTTGAAGCAGTGGATACTCGAATGGATCCCAAGAGCGAAAGCTCATATTCAAGTATCGCCCACTTTCCAATGTTCGAAGTAATAACAATTTAGTTATCTTGTTTAATATTACGTGAGGCATACGCCATTGTATATTGAGCAATTTAACTTCTGCCTCTACTAATGGATGCTGACCGAATACGCAATTGTTATTCATTGCGTGAACGTATCAGAATTAGCTCATGACGAGCATTGATAACAACGCGCTTGTAATCTTCGCAGAATCCTAGCAATATGTTGAGAGGTACACAAAAATAGAAGTATGTTCCCTCATTATTATGTATTACATCCCACGCAGCATTTTTCAAAGCATGACTCCTCTCAGGACTTAGAGAGATGTAGTTTTTAATCGTGGTTGTTATTCCAACGTTTCGATTGCGATCAATCTCCACACCATCGAGCTCATAACGAACTTCATCGGGAGGGGGAAGCCGCTGTCGACGAGTGTTTTGTGGGGGCGGGGGTCAGGTAGTGGTGAGTGAACGTTGAAAACCCATAAATCTCCTAATTTATCATAGGCATAAAAAAAAGATTAGCATCGATGCACTGTTTTTCTTTTTACACTATTTAGTCTGTGTGAAAATAAAACTAAGACACACGATGTGTACGTGTAATGGCCATATATGGGTAGGAAAATTTCGTTAATTCGAAGCGACACATTAAGGGGACGGCTTTTCAAAGCCGTTTATTTATGTGATGCAGGTGTGACGCGCTTGGTTTCGTTTCCGAAATCTTTAAAATGTTTGTATGCGTGTCCACTGCTGTCACGACTCTTGCCGACAACCGAGACAGGTCCTGACAAGTCGGGATTTCTTAGAAAAACTGGTTAGGTAGAAAAATTTCTTAGAAAGAGTATGCAAAAATGTCGGGGCAAATTCTCCACGTACGAGGTTCTTCGAAAGTGTTTGAACCTGTTTTTCATGATTGGAAAGGTGGGGAGAAGTTTGAAAATTTAAGTGGGAGGGTTATGAGGGAGCTTATAATTTCGTAGTCCAAGCTGAGACTGCAGTATTCCATCGCGACATCAACATCTCTCCAAAAAGAACTTTGAAAGTGCGGGGCAAATGGATCTCTCGAGTGTCAACAAAGTCAGCTTGATGGCAGAATTTCTTCCAACGAAGAAGCTGTCAGAACTCCGCGTTCACTCGGATCATCGAATCTTTGACATGAGGGCCGTACAAACCAAGTTTGGGAAACGCTACATCGCGGACATCGCGGATGAGTTTACTGTCTTCTTACCAGCGCGACTTGTGAAGGCCTTTGATGAAGATTTGGAAATGTTCGAGCGAATGCGGCAAGCGGCACGTGATCATAATCTCTGGATGACATACAAAGGTGGAAAATACAACAGCATCAACTTTTTCTAAGTCTGAGCACGCTCATGGTCGAAAAGACGAAATTCGTTGGAACACCATCGTCAACCGACTGTCCGCATTATCGAGAGTATGCTGCAACTGGCGCGTAATAGTCAACTCTATATGCAGTTGTGTAAAATACAACAGCGTCAAGTGCCATCATCTTTGAATACGGTGGAAAAGAGCAAATTCGTTGGTGCAGCATCGTTGAGTGGAACAGCCGTCCGGATCACAGCCGTCTCAGCACCGTTTTCGACGTTTTAAGTGTTTGACTATATAAAAATGTATTTAAAAAAAACTTTTATCGAAATGTATGAGAAGGAGAAATGCAAAGCAATTTTCAGCGATTTTATATTATCATGGGCGCAGTTGTATTTCGTGTTGAAGGAATGATGGGGGCATTTGGAGTTTGTGATTTTCGGCAACTTCTGCAGCGATGGACAGTCCAGAGTCTCCAAGTCGATGACGTTTGTCGCAGGATCCGTGAATCTTGATAGGCATGCGCATTTCTCGAATCCCTTCGCATAGATGATAGGGGCTCCTTGCAAGATTTTTTCGAATTGTCTTTCTAGCTGCCTCGTAAGGTATACCGCTGTGTTCTCATCGGATTCCATGGAATTTGCGTTCCAACCACTTGTTTGTCATTTTATACTTGGGCGGTAAAGAGTCCCATGCAAATGGTGCGTCGAAGGCGAGCGTCAGCGGTTCAGCATCCTTGTCGTGGAGTTTGATGATGGACATCTCCTTTAGGACAAATTTGTTGATGGGTCTCTTGAAGCCCTGTACATCGACGATAAGCTCCATGTTGACTGACGTGGACACGAATTATCGGCATGATGTTATATCAATTTTTTAACCCCACCGCTGATTGGATTGTACTCGACAATACGATCATCGAGGATTATGCAGTATGCTGAAGTTTGTGGCGGAATATTATTTTTCAATTCGAACTCAAGGCGCACGTCAACAGGGCTGGACTTGAGAGAATCGTTTTGCTTTGAGCAGTCAATGACAACGAAGGGGGCTTTTTCGAAAAATTCAATCCTGCTCAACCATGGTTCGGCCAATTTCGTCTTTTCCACCATGAGCGTGCTCAGACTTAGAAAGAGTTTGTGCTGTTGTATTTTCCACCTTTGTATGTCATCCAGAGATTATGCTCACGTGCCGCTTGCCGCATTCGCTCGAACATTTCCAAATCTTCATCGAAGGCCTTCACAAGTCGCGCTGGTAAGAAGACAGCGAACTCATCCGCAATGTCCGCGATGTAGCGTTTCCCAAACTTGGTTTGTACGGCCCTCATGTCAGAGATTCGATGATCCGAGTGAACGCGGAGTTCTGACAGCTTCTTCGTTGGAAGGAATTCTGCCATCACGCTGACTTTGTTGACACTCGAGAGATCCATTTGCCCCGCACTTTCAAAGTTCTTTTTGGAGAGATATTGATGTCGGGATAGAATACTGCAGTCTGAGCTTGGACTACGAAATTATAAGCTCCCTCCTAACCCTCCCACTTAAATTTTCAAACTTCTCCCCACCTTTCCAATCATGAAAAACAGGTTCAAACACTTTCGAAGAACCTCGTACGTGGAGAATTTCCCCCGACATTTTTTCACACTCCCAAAAAACGGGTTCAAACACCTTTGAAGAACCTTGTACGTGGAGAATTTCCACAGCATTTTTCACATTCCCGACGTTGAGGTGGGGGCCATCGATGTGATCTTTCATCTGTGATGTATTATAATGCTCCATGCATGGAAGATATGATATCACTTCACTATCGTTTCGATGATGTTCTGGCAAACGATCCCACATATTCACCCCAATATTTTAGGAGCAAGACCTTTGGAACCTGTCCGAGCTCATTTTTGGTCAAGCCCAGGGGGTGCTTAGCCGGATGCACTGCGTACATATTCGCACATCTGAACATCTCGACGTTATATTTCGAAATGAAAACGAGTCCTCGATACATCGAAACATATTTTTTCCCGAGTGCAGCTGTGCTCCGGTGGCCCATCTGGGGTCAAAAACCCTTTGACGATAGAACTATAAAGTTTATAGTTTTTCTAAGAAATCCCGACTTGTCAGGACCTGTCTCGGGTGTCGGCGAGAGTCGTGGCAGGAGTGGACACGCAGACAAACATTTTAAAGATTTCGGAAACGAAACCAAGCGCGTCACACCTGCATCACATAAATAAACGGCTTTGAAAAGCCGTCCCCTTCATGTTTCGCCTCAAATTAACGAAATTTTCCTACCCATATATGGCCATTGCACGTACACATCGTGTATGTTAGTTTTATTTTCACACAGACAAAATAGTGTAGAAAGAAAAACATTGCATCGATGCTAATCTTTTTTTTATGTCTATGATAAATTAGGAGATTTATGGGTTTTCAACGTTCACTCACCACTACCTGACCCCCGCCCCCACAAAACGCTCGTCGACAGCGGCTTCCCCCTCCCGATGAAGTTCGTTATGAGCTCGATGGTGTGGAGATTGATCGCAATCGAAACGTTGGAATAACAACCACGATAAAAAACTACATTTCTCTAAGTCCTGAGAGGAGTCATGCTTTGAAAAATGCTGCGTGGGATGTAACACATAATAATGGGGGAACATACTTCAATTTTTGTGTACCTCTCAACATATTGCTAGGATTCTGCGAAGATTACAAGCGCGTTGTTATCAATGCTCGTCATGAGCTAATTCTGATACGTTCACGCAATGATAACAATTGCGTATTCGGTCAGCATCCATTAGTAGAGACAGAAGTTAAATTGCTCAATATACAATGCCGTATGCCTCACGTAATATTAAATAAGATAACTAAATTGTTATTATTTCGAACATTGGAAAGTGGGCGATACTTGAATATGAGCTTACGCTCTTGGGATCTATTCGAGTATCCATTGCTTCAAAGCACAACGAAACATTCATGGACTGTAAAAGCTGCCTCCCGGCTAGACAAACCAAGATATGTAATATTTGCGCTGAGGACTGGCAAAAAATTCTATGGCAAAGGACATTACATTATTCGACGACTGCAAACTCGCCAATGTTAAACTTTATCTCAACTCGAAATCCTATCCTTACGATGATTTGAATTTGGACTTTGACAAAAACAGATTCGCCATTCTGTTCAATATGTACTCTCAATTTCGTAAATCTTATTACGGCTGGAATAGTGATAATTCTTTGCTCACTATCGCAAAGTTTCAATATAACGGCTCTCTCACGGTTATCGATTGCTCGTGCTAGAACGAGTCTGTGAAAAATGCTATCGTGGACGTGCGAATAGAAGTTGAATGTAAGGAAGATTTGCCACCAAATACTACTGCCTATTGTTTGATCTTGCACGAGCGCGTTGTTGAATATTGTCCATTGACAAACATTGTTCGTAAAATTGTATAGATCCGCAATTAACCCCCGCTCAATGAATAAATAATTTAAAGACGAGTTTCTTAAATATTGACGTCAATCATCAATTGATTTTGCTATCGACTTGATCGAGCCAATACATCTTCGTTATGTCTGTACCTACATTTGTCGATCTACGAGGGTTCATTGTTGGGAGAAACTTTGTCGTGAAGGAAGCAGCGATTCTGAGAGCGGGATGTGTACTCTCTCATTACATTTTCACCAGTATCATACCATGGAGACTTCTCACAAAATCTGAGAGATACGAAGCGTCATGGCTGATTCGGAATCACCATAGTCTAAAGTGGGCCTATGGAAACGTTCCATATAGCATGGCTCAAGGTTTAATAACGGCTGCAGTTGTGGGCCCAACGGAAGACGATATGTATCCTATCGTGTATGTTGACGGCCATGAAAAACGAGAATGGTTAGCTGATATATTAAATATGAAAAATGATCTAGTTATTGGACGTGGACTTTGGCAATATGGATACCTTAAGTAAATTAGGCGTAAGCTATCCTCTACGATGCGAAAAGCATGAAAAAAATTGTGCATTAAAAAAATGTATTTAAAATATTTAATTGGTGGACGAATCATAAAGATTCATGCAAATAAACGAAATATGACATTATGTGATTTTTTTATTCTCCTCGCCCCGTTCTTTGTTACATTATCTGTTATGAGATTACACAGATGTATAAAATATTGCTCTCGAACGTTCAAGAGACGTTCGTAAGACGTTCATGAAACGATCGTGAGACGTTCGGAGACGTTCGTGAGACGTTCGTGAGACGTTCGTGAGACGTTCGTGAGACGTTCATGAGACGTTCAAGAGATGCTCAAGAGACGTTCGGAGACGTTCGGAGACGTCCGTGAGACATTCGTGAGACGTTCAAGAGACGTTCGGAGACGTTCGGAGACGTTTGTGCGACGTTCCGAGACGTCCGTACGACATTCGTGAGACGTTCAAGAGACGTTTGGAGACGTTCGGAGACGTTTGTGCGACGTTCGGAGACGTTCGTGAGACGTTCGTGGGACGTTCAAGAAACTTTCGGAGACGTTCATGAGACGTTCGTGAGACGTTCGAAGACGTTCGTGAGACGTACATGAGACATTCATGAGATGTTCATGAGACGTTCCGAGACGTTCGTGAGACGTTCCGAGACGTTCGTGAGACGTTCGGAGACGTTTGGAGACGTTCGTGAGACGTTCGTGAGACGTACATGAGACGTTCGGAGACGTTCAAGAGACGTTCGGAGACGTTCACGAGACGTTTGAAGATGTTCGAGAGACGTTCGTGAGACGTTCATGACACGTTCAGAGACGTTCGTGGGACGTTCGTGAGACGTTCATGACACGTTCAGAGTCGTTCGTGGGACGTTCGGAGACGTTCAAGAGACGTTCGGAGATGTTCATGAGATGTTCGGAGACGTTTGTGAAACGTTCGGAGATGTTCGTGAGACGTTCGGAGACGTTCATGAGGCGTTCAAGAGACGTTCGGAGACGTTCGTGAGACGTACATGAGACGTTCGTGAGACTTTCGGAGACCTTCGTGAGACGTTCGGAGACGTTCGTGAGACGTACATGAGACGTTCATGAGATTTTCGGAGACCTTCGTGAGACGTTCGGAGACGTTCGTGAGACGTTCGGAGACGTTCGTGAGACGTTCAAGAGACGTTCGGAGACGTTCGGAGACGTTCGCAGACGTTCGTAGACGTTCGTGAGACGTTCAAGAGACGTTCGGAGAGGTTCATGGGACGTTCGGAGACGTTTGTGAGACGTTCGCAGACGTTCATGAGACGTTCGGACACGTTCGTGAGACGTACATGAGACGTTCGTGAGACGTTCGGAGACGTTCGTGAGACGTTCAAGAGACGTTCGGAGACGTTCATGAGACGTTCGAAGACGTTCGTGAGACGTTCGTGAGACGTTCGTGAGACGTTCGGAGACGTTCGGAGACGTTCGTGAGACGTTCGGAGACGTTCGGAGACGTTCGTGAGATATTCGGAGACGTTCGGTGATGTTCGAGAGACGTGCGTGAGACGTACATGAGACGTTCGTGAGACGTTCGGAGACGTTCAAGAGACGTTCGGTGACGTTCACGAGACGTTTGGAGATGTTCGAGAGACGTTCGTGAGACGTTCATGACACGTTCAGAGACGTTCGTGGGACGTTTGTGAGACGTTCGGAGATGTTCAAGTGACGTTCGAAAGCGTTCAATAGTTGTTCGAAGACGTTCAATAGATGTTCGAAGACGTTC
>OX101793.1:2131718-2383574 GCA_944452715.1 Ophion slaviceki
TGCACATATGACAAACTTTGCGCTTGCTGTGCATTCGGTAACTTTGTGGCCAGTGTTAAAGCACTTCATGCAGTCGGTCGACGCTGCTCTTGCAGTTCCGTGATAAGTGTCCAAATTTCCATCACTTGAAACACTTTAATGATCTCACCACCTCTCGGATTCTGCAATTACACCAGCCGACTCGGATGATTCCTGTATCTAGAAGTTTCCGGGCAGCAGGCACCATGAGTCGTATTACCGCGGTCTGAGTCCTGCCATATGCTTTACGCATACTTAAGAGAGTGTTCCGTGGCTGGATAGTCCGGTCCCAAGACTCTCCGCAGGGCCGCTGATTTCTCCTCCTTCGTCGCGTCCTCTTCCAGGTCCTTGATCTCCAGATCAACTTCCTGAACTCTACTCTGCACCGTTGCTGATTCGCCAAGAAGACCTTCGAATTGGTTTCGCAATTCCGGTGCTTTGGCTGAGCTCTCCTTATTCAGAACAATCAGCAGATCTCCCGCGTTCGTTCTGCGAACCTTTTGGACGCATTCACCTGCATCCTTGAGCGCCGGATCCTTCTTTATACGACTCAAGATCTCCGCACTCAGCAAGTCAGCCTTTTTGTTGATGACGAGACCGTTGGGCAGAGTCGGCCGTTCGCGAGATTTCTGCGGCTTCTTCGGAGGCTGCTTCTGGGATATCTTGTGCGATCTTTTCTTCTTTCTGGCAGTCTGCCACTTCTGCTCTGATCGCTCGCCTCCCTTATCCTCGGATTGACCAGCCAATGCTGCTTCTCCAGCTGCTTCTTCTTCTTCTTCGGCTCCTTTCCCTCGGTCGACGTCGGTGTAACCCGCTTTCTCCTCTTCGCCTTGCTTACTTGCATCGAGGTACCAGCCACGTCCATACCTTCATCGTGCCTCTCCTTGTAACGGAGAGTCGATTTTGCTTGGCTTATGGTCGGCGTGGTTTGCGTACCTCCAGTCGACATTGCCGGCTGTGGCTTTGCACTCCACGTTACCAGATCCTCTATACCTTTCCGAGTACTGGTAAGCATAGGAACCCACCGCTGGATCTCTTTGTAGAAGTTTTTCTTCTGCTGAACAAAAGAGGCTAGGCTCTCCAGCGTCTTTCCGTGCCTCTCCACCAGCTTCATCATCTCCTTTTGGTTTCCACCGTCCTCTTCCTTTTCTTCACTTGAAACATTGTGTGCCATGGAGGCCGTGGCCCACCACCATGGTACTGCGGTTGTTCGATGACGATGCCCGGGAGCCCGCTTGGTCACTCCCTGGAGGCGCCGGTACTGGGGTTCCGTGCCCCTGCACCCTAATCGGTATATCCTTTATTGGATTTCCCATAATCATTTGCTGTCGAAGTTTGTTCCCTGTGTCTGTTTGGTCGACGGGAGGTATTTTAATTGCCTCCTGCACTGTATATCTATATAGACATCTCCATATCCAAATCTATATCCAAATAGATATCTCCATATGTATTTCTATATCTATATAGATATTTCTACATCCATGTCTATATTTATATACGAGGGCCTCCCCCTATCTGCCGCCTGGGGACGCGCCACGTAGGGGTTTCAGACTCCTCATGTGCGTGCGTGCGTGCGTGCGTGCGGGCGTGCGTGCGTGCGTGCGGGCGTGCGTGCGTGCGTGCGTGCGTGCGTGCGTGCGTGCGTGCGTGCGTGCGGGCGTGCGTGCGTGCGTGCGTGCGTGCGTGCGTGCGTGCGTGCGTGCGGGCGTGCGTGCGTGCGTGCGTGCGTGCGTGCGTGCGTACGTGCGTGTGTGTGTATGTGTGTGACAACCATATACGGGTGCGAAAATGTTCGGTAATATGAAAACGCTAGGCACTACATCAAGGGCGGCCTTTCAAAGCCCATTCTTTATGACATGCAGCTGCCTTGGTTTCATTTCGCAAGACAATGTCAATATGTTTGCATCCGCCCCGTCTCAAAGCTCGCCAGCACTCGAGACAGGTCCTGACGGGTTTCTTGGAAAAACGTGCGTGCGTGCGTGCATACGTGTGTGTGACGACCATATATGGGTCGGAAAATTTTCGGTAATATGAAAACGCTCGGCGTCACATGAAGGGCGGCCTTTCAAAGCCCATTATTTATTACATGCAGCTGCCTTCGTTTCATTCCGACAGACAATGTCAAGATGTTTGGATCTGCCCCGTTTCAAAGCTCGCCGACACTCGAGACAGGTCCTGACAGGTTCCTTGGAAGAACTATAATCTTTAGGGATCTATCGTCAGAGGCGTTTGGCGCCGATGGACCACTCGAGCTGCAGGATCCATAAAATCTTTTGACCTAATGAATTTCGACTTCCTGTTTTTTGTCTAGCGCTCCTCAGGCAATCTGCACCGACGTCATCGGGAATCTCTGGTATTTTTCTTGAGATAGAGGGTCGAGTTCATCGAAGAGCTGGAAAGCCAGAGTCGGATTAAGCACGCGCGATTAATTGGACACCAACACTCGCTGATAGCCCAAATTGCGCGTCTGGAAGAATTGAGGAATTCTGTGCAGAGCCGTTTTATACACGCGGGCGCAGGACATGGTGACCATGGATTAATCTGGCGTGAGACTGACACATCATTCAAGTGTCGGATATTGACCGGTTCTGTAATCAATCGCAGCCACATGGAGCTGAAGCAGTTTCTTACCGATGCTCGCAACCTAGTGCTTCAACATGTGCAAAATATTATCTGCAAGCTCAATAGTATCAAAGTTAATACAGTGTTTAATGGTGAATTTGCTAGTGGTGACAAACAAGCCAATAAAAGTGTCAACATTCGAAACTGTGAACTATTTAACACAACCGATTTGAATAAGTGGTATGAACAGTGTTATTGAGCCCACTTTAACCTCACTCGACGAATTTCAAGAACGTGATAGTGGTTGGGCTTTATGGAAAATACTTGACTTTACGATGAATGTAAATAAGTATAATCCGATGCGTGCCGGGTGCTCCATATCATTGCCGCGGGAAATAATGATGAAGAGGGCTGTGATTAACGTCAAGTTGAACGATAATGCATGTTTCGCGTGGGCCGTGGTCGCTGTTCTATACCCAGCTGAACGAAACAGTAATCGTCCAACTTCATATCCGCATTATTCGACAGTACTGAATCTCCGGGATATCGAATTCCCGGTGACGATACATCAAATTAAAAAATTTGAATTTCATAACAATGCATCGATCAACGTGTATACCACCACCAAAAAGGACATTGTCCCAATACGTGTAACCCAACACAAGAACGCAAAGCATATCATTCTGCTATACATGCAAGATGATACTGAGGACAACAATGTGGGGCATTTCGTATGTATCAAGAGCTTGTCGAGACTCGTGACGAAGCAACTGAGCAAAAAGGGGCATAAAAATATATATGCGATCGGTGTGTAAATTGGACATTATTAATACATAATTATATATCTACTAAAAGGAAAAAAAAAAACAAAAAACAAACGTTTAGCAGGTGTTTGCACCATTTCGGATCAGAGGAAAACTTTCGATCACATGAGGTCGATTGTGGAACAGTACATGACTGTGCGATCCGACTACTAAGTGACGTGGTTTGACGAAGAACTAAAAAATCTAGCACTGCCGATGAAATAAATTTTCTGCGACAATGTGCCAATAGTATATTTAACACCGCGTGAGTGGGCTAGTTTTCGAGCAGCGACGCAATGTCATAGATGTAAGAAGACATTTGCGCAAGAAGATGTACGCGTTCGAGATCATTGCCATCTGACTGGACGCGATAGAGGCCCTACCCATTCCAACTGCAACTTAAATTACAAACAGTCATTTTTCATTCCAGTAGTTTTCCACAATTTATCCGGGTATGATGCGCATTTTATAATCAAGGGAGTAGCCACAGCGGTCGAAGGAAGAACCGATGTGCTTCCAATCACAAAGGAGAAATACATCTCCTTCAGGAAGCATGTTGAAATTACAGACGATTCAAAACACAGGATCCAATTACGCTTCATCGATTCATACAAGTTTCTCAACACCAGTCTCGACAAATTAGCCTCATTTTTAACGAGAACAAACTCAAAATTTTACGCATGCAATTCCCAACGCTATCGTCGGAGGATTTCAATTTGCTGACGCGAAAAGGGGTCTCCCCTTATGAGTATATTGACGACGTGACCAAGCTGCTACAGTACCGAGTACAGTACGACGCTGTAATATCCGAGAGCGAGTACGCACATGCTGAGAATGTTTAGGAGCGGTTCTCCATTCAAACGCTGGGTGACTATAGCGATTTGTACTTGAAGACAGATGTCTTGTTATTGGCCGATATTTTCGAAAATTTTCGAAGTACGTGCGTTGAGAGCTATGGGCTAGATCCCGCGTATTAGTACACATTGCCCGGATATACCTGGGATTCAATGCTAAAACACTCCAGTGTCAAGCTTGAATTACTAACGTACATCGATATGTTTTTATTTTTTGAGCGGGGTATACGCGGTGGTCTTAGTCAATGCTCAAACCGATATGCACACGCTAATAACAAATACATGGAGTCGTTCGATCCATCTTAAGCATCATCATATTTGATGTATTTTTACGTCAACAATTTGTATGGATGGGCAATGTGTCAACCCTTGCCATATGCAGATTTTCGATGGGTTAACTGCGTGTCCAATTTTGATCCATCTGCAATAGCGCTAGATTCGCCGACAGGCTAGATCCTTGAAGTCGACTCGGAATATCCACAATCTCTACATGATGCACACAAAGACCTGCCGTTTTGTCCAATACCTGAAAAACCGCTGGGCAAGCAGGGGGAAAAGCTACTAGCAATCGTCTGTGATAAAAAACGCTACATCATTCACTATCGAAATTTACAGCAGTATTTACATAATGTCCTTTGCCTCACTAAAATCCATAGGGTCTTACAGTTTACACAATCTCCATGGCTGCGTTCGTATATCGAGTCAAATACATAGTTACGAACGCTGGCTAAAAACGATTTTGAAAATAATTTATTCAATTTAATGAACAATGCGGTGTTTGGCAAAACGATGGAGAATGTAATCGAGTAGATGTAAAGCTTTTAACAAAATGAGAGGACAGGTATGGCGCAGAGGCAATGATTGCGAAGCCAAACTTCCACAGACGAAGTGTTTTTTTTGGAAAACCTCGTTGCCGTAGAATTGCGCAATCTGGAGGTGAAATTCAACAAGCCGATATATGTGGGTATGTGCATACTTGACATATCCAAAACGTGCTTGTGTGGATTTCATCATGAGTATATGGTACCTCTGTATAAAGATAAGTGTAAAATCATGTATACCGATACGGATAGTCTCATATATGACATCGAGAGCGATGATGTATACATGGACATGAAGCGCGACATTGTTAAATTTGATACAAGCGATTATTCAGCGGACAATAGGTATGGTATACCGCTCGTCAACAAGTAGGTACTCGGTCTCATGAAGGACGAATGTAATGGAGCAATTATGACCGAATTTATTGGACTTCGATCGAAAATGTATGCGACACGTGTCGAGGATAAGAAGGACACTAAAAAAATTAAAGGTGTCAAGGATAGCGTTGTGGCTAGGACAATCACGTTTGACGAATATGCTCGATGCTCGAAGGAGAAAATTGAAATGGCGCGTAGTCAAACCTTCATTCGATCTAAGTTGCACAAGGTCTACGACATTCGCGAGACGAAAATTGCTCTAAGTCCTCACGATGACAAGCGGTATATCATATCTGGGACCTCTGCAACCCTGCCATCATAGCATACCGGCCTATAAAAATTACGTAAATTTTTTTTGTATAAAGCTGATGTAAAATCATGTACATTTTTGTAAATATTGATGTATAAAATTTATGAAAATTGTGTATATATTTTCTTTACTCGATGTAAAACTTGTTAAAATTATGTTTGTGTTGTAAATATGTGACTTTGTAAAAATGGATTTTTGTCTGTGAGTAAATGACTTTCTAATCCATGCGTACCCCATTGTTTTTTTCCCTTCGAACCCCTCATGAATGTCTTCAAACGCATTATGAATATCGTCGAAAGTCTCTTGAACGTATTCGAAAGTTTCTTGAACGTCTTCCAAACGCTCGTGAATGTCTTTGAAAGTCTCTTAAGCGTTTCCGAACCCCTCATGAATGTCATCCGTATTATGAATGTCGTCGAAAATCTCTAGAACGTATTCGAAAGTATCATGAACGTCTTCAAACCGTTCGTGAATGTCTGTGAAAGTCTCTAAAACGTCGTCGAACCCCTCATCGATGTCTTCAAACGTATTATGAATATCGTCAACTCCACAGTAAGCAAGGTCCTCCAGGTCGATCCGGGATTGACTTTAGAATTGCCGCAGATGGTCATTATGACTTGGGGCATAAACGATTGTGTAACATTGCAAATCCAGAAGGAGAAGATGATGCCAAAACTCTTAGTGCGTTACAAAAGAAATCCCGAACTATCATTAAGAACATCCGCAAAGAAATGAATAAGAGTAGTCAGTTGTTGGTTAATGTACTTGAAGCTACAATAAGAGACATTGCGAAGACTCTCGAGTCCGATGTCAAAACTCCACAAGATGTGGTGATTCGTAATTCAAACGTCATTGCTGAATTGGACGCACCAGTGAGTGGACTGGAAAATGAACGAAAAAAGGGGCGCTCTCGTGCTGGTGCTACATAAGCCTGCTCGACGAAACGATCCGCGTCGACATGTGGACATCCGTGGCTTAGACGAGACCAGGCAAGCTGATCTCGTCGATATGTCATCATACTCCTTAAGGGACGCATACCGCAGAACCTACACGTTGATCGGGGAACAGAATTTTACAATTGTGACTTTAAGACCCTTATGAAAAAGTACAATTTTCACATGTATTCAACATATAGCAACTTGAAGGCATCCATTTGCGAGCGTTTCAATCGTACATTGAAGAATAAGATGTGGATGCAATTAAGTCTTCGTAGTAATTATAAGTGGATCAATATTCTTGATAATGTAGTAGCCGAATATAATGATTCTGTACACCGCACAATCTTATACATCAACTTTATACAAAAAAATGTACATCATTTTTTTACGACGGTATGCTATAATGCTCCCATGGTAGGGTTGCAGAGATCCCAGGTATGATATACCGCTTGTCATTATGAGGACTTAGAACAATTTTCGTCTCGCGAATGGTGTAGACCTTGTGAAACTTTGATCGAATGCACGTTTGACTACGCTCCATTTCAATTTCTTCTTTCAAGCATCGAGCATAATCGTCATACGTGATTGTCCTGGCCACAACGCTACTCTTGGCACCTTTAACTTTTTAGTGTCCTTCTTACCCTCGACACGTGTCGCATACATTTTCGATCGAAGTCCAATAAATTCGGTCATAATTGCTGCATTACATTCGTCCTTCATGAAACCGGGTACCTTCTTGTTGACGAGTGGTATAGCATACCTATTGTCCGCTGAATAATCGCTTGTATCAAATTTAACAATTTCGCGCTTGATGTTCATGTATACATCATCGCTCTCTATCTCATATATAAGACTATCCGTATCGGTATACATGATTTTACACTTATCTGGATACAGAGGTACCATATATCCGTGATGAAATCCATACAAGCACGTTTTGGATATGTTGAGTATGCACATACCCACATATATCGGTTTGTTGAATTTCACCTCGAGATTGCGCAATTCTACGGCAACGAGGTTTTCCGAAAAAAACACTTCGGCTGTGGAACTTTGGCTTCGCAATCATTGCCTTTGCGATACTCATGCCCTCCCATTTTGTTAAAAGCTTTACATCTACATGATTACGCACATTCTCCATCGTTTTGCCAATCACCGCATTGTTAATTAATTTGAATAAATTCTTTTCAAAATCGTTTTCGGCCACCGTTCGAAACTGAGTATTTAACTCGATATACGAACGCAGCCATGGGAATTGTGTAAACTGTAAGACACTATGGATTTTTGTGAGGCAAAGTCCATGACGTAAACACTGCTGTAAATTTCGATAGTGAATGATGTAGCGTTTTTTTATCACAGACGGTTGCTAGTAGCTTTTCCCCTTGCTTTCCCCGCGATTTTTCATGTATTGGACAAAACGGCAGGTCTTTGTGTGTATCATGTAGAGATTGTGGATATTCCAAGTCGACTTCAAGGATGTATCCTGTCGGTGAATCTAGCGTGATGGAATCTAGCGTGATGGAAGATGGATCAAAATTGGACGCGTCATTGACCCATCGAAAATCTGCCTATGGCAAGGGTTGACACATTGCCCATCCATACCAATTTTGGACATCAAAATACATCAAGTATGATGATACTTTTGATGGATCAAACGACTCCATGTACTTGTTATTACCGTGTGCATATCAGTTTGAGCATTGACTAAGACCACCGCGTATACCCCGCTCAACGAATAAAACCATATCGATCTCCGTTAGTAATTCAAACTTGACATTCGAGTGTCTTAGCATTACATCCCAGGTATATCCGGGCAGTGTGTAGTGATACGCGGGATCTAGCCATAGCTCTCAACGCACGTATTTCGAAAGTTTTCGAAAATATCGGCTAATAACAAGCCATCTGTCTTCAAATCCAAATAGCTATAGTCACCCAGCGTTCGAATGGAGAACCGGTCCCAAACGTTCTCAGCTTGTGCGTACTCGCTCTCGGATACTGTAGGATCGTACTGTACTCGGTACTGTAGCAGCTTGATGACGTCATGGATATATTTATAACGGAAGACCCCTTTTCGCGTCAACAAATTGAAATCGTCTGACGATAGCGTTGGGAATTGCATGCGTAAAAGTTTGAGTTTGTCCTTGTATTTCTCCTTTGCGATTGGAAGCACATCGGTTCTTCCTCCGAACGCTGTGGCTACTTCCTCGATTATAAAATGCGCATCATAACCGGATAGATTGTGGAAAACTACTGGAATGAAAAATAACTGTTTGTAATTTGAGTTGCTGTTGGAATGGGCAGGGCCTCTATAGCGTCCGGCCAGATGGCAATGATCGCGAACGCGTACATCTTCTTGCGCAAATGGTTTCTTACACATATGACATTGAATCGCTGCTCGAAAATTAGCCCACTCACTCGGTGTTAAATATACCATTAGCACATTGTCGCGGAAAATTTCTTTCATCCGCAGTGCTAGATTTTTTACCCCGTCGATAAACCACGATACACAATCCGCACTGCGACGCGAGTGATATGAAGATAATGAATCGTCATACGAACAACACACGTAATATCCGATACTAAACACTTCATGGTGTTGATACATACCTTTTCCTTGGTTCTTCTCATCGGTCTTTGCCAACACACACTCCAAATCAGCATACACAATGAAGGGATGTCGCTCTTTCGGGCTAAAGTTTGTGAATGGGAGCCATTTATTAGTGTCACTTGGTAGTCGGATCGCACAGTCATTTATTGCTCCACAATCGACCACATGTGATCCCAGTTTTTCCTCTGATCCGAAGTGGTGCAAACACCTGCAAAAAATGTTTTTGTCCTCCCCCCCATTTAGTAGATATATAATTATGTATTAATAATGTTAAATTTACACACCGATCGCATATATATTTTTTATGCCCGTTTTTGTTCAGTTGCTTTGTCACGAGTCTCGACAGGTTCTTGATACATACGAAATGCCCCACATTGTTGTCCTCAGTATCATCTTGCATGTATAATAGATTGATATCCTTTTCCTTCTTGTGTTGAGTTATGCGTATTGGAACAATGTCCTTTTTGGTGGTGGTATACACGTTGATCGATACATTGTTATGAAATTCATTTTTTTATTCATTTGAAGTATCATCACTGGGAATTCGATATCCTGGAGATTCAGTACTGTCGAATAATGCGGATATGAGTATATGCTCGTCGGTCTCTTTTTCGTTCAGCTGGGTATGGAGCAATGACAACTGTCCACGCGAAACATGCTTTATCGTTCGATTTGTCGTTGATCACAGCTCTTTTCATCATTATTTCCCGTGGCAATGATATGGAGCACCCGGCACGCATTGGATTATACTTATTTACATTTATCGTAAGGTGAAGTAGGTTCCGTGATGCCCAACCACTATCACGTTCTTGAAATTCCTCGAGTTAGGTTAAAGTGGGCTCAATAACACGCTGTTCATACCACTCACTCAAATCGCTTGTGTTAAATAGTTCACAGTTTCGCGTGTTGACATTGTTATTGGCTCGCTTGTCACCACTCGCAAATTCACCGTTAAAGACTGTATTAACTCTAAGACTGTTGAGCTTGCAGATAATATTTTGCACATGTTGAAGCACTAGGTCGCGTGCATCGTCAAGAAACTGATTCGGCTCCATGTGGCTGCGATTGATTACAGAACCGGTAATCCGACACTTGAGTGATGACGACTTGAATGATGTGTCAATCTCACGCCAGATTAATCCATGGTCGCCATGTCCTGCCCCCGCGTGTATAAAACGGCTTCGCACAGAATTCCTCAATCCTTCCAGACGCGCTATTTGGGCTATCAACGAGTGTTGGTGTCCAATTAATAATCGCGGTCGCTTAATCCGACTCTGCGTTTCCAGCCCTTCGATGAACTCGACGCATCGTTGCTCCCATGTAACAAACTCTTCGAACGAGCGTCGAAGTACGGCTGGGTCATGCAAGATTTGTTGTTGATGTTGTATAAACGAGTTCGAAAAACTTCCACGATGTTAACTGACTGACTACTTCATATAAATTGCGGCCAGTTTTGAGCGCAGTTGATCATTAAAAACGTTCCGCAGATCGAGTGGTCCATCGGCGCCAAACGCATTTAACGATAGATCCCTAAAGATTATAATTCTTCCAAGGAACCTGTCAGGACCTGTCTCAAGTGTCGGCGAGCTTTGAGATGGGGCGGATGCATACAGCTTGACATTGTCTTTCGGAATGGAACCAAGGCAGCCGCATGCCATAAATAATGGACTTTAAAAGGCCGCCCTTCATATGGCGCCTAGCGTTTTCATATTACCGAACATTTTCGCACCCGTATATGGTTGTCACACACACACACACACACACACACACACACACACACACACACACACACACACACACGCACGCACGCACGCACGCACGCACGCACGCACGCACGCACGCACGCACGCACGCACGCACGCACGCACGCACGCACGCACGCACGCACGCACGCACGCACGCACGCACGCACGCACGCACGCACGCACGCACGCACGCACGCACGCACGCACGCACGCACGCACGCACGCACGCACGCACGCACGCACGCACGCACGCACGCACGCACGCACGCACGCACGCACGCACGCACGCACGCACGCACGCACGCACGCACGCACGCACGCACGCACGCACGCACGCACGCACGCACGCACGCACGCACGCACGCACGCACGCACGCACGCACGCACGCACGCACGCACGCACGCACGCACGCACGCACGCACGCACGCACGCACGCACGCACGCACGCACGCACGCACGCACGCACGCACGCACGCACGCACGCACGCACGCACGCACGCACGCACGCACGCACGCACGCACGCACGCACGCACGCACGCACGCACGCACGCACGCACGCACGCACGCACGCACGCACGCACGCACGCACGCACGCACGCACGCACGCACGCACGCACGCACGCACGCACGCACGCACGCACGCACGCACGCACGCACGCACGCACGCACGCACGCACGCACGCACGCACGCACGCACGCACGCACGCACGCACGCACGCACGCACGCACGCACGCACGCACGCACGCACGCACGCACGCACGCACGCACGCACGCACGCACGCACGCACGCACGCACGCACGCACGCACGCACGCACGCACGCACGCACGCACGCACGCACGCACGCACGCACGCACGCACGCACGCACGCACGCACGCACGCACGCACTCACGCTTCGATCAACTCGACGCATCGTTGCTCCCATGTAGCAAAATCTTCGAACGAGCGTCAAAGTGCGGCTGGGTCATGCAAGATTTGTTGTTGATGCTGTATAAACGAGTTCGAGCGGAACTGTCAATGTGCATCGCTATCGACAACAACTAATCAATTTGAACCACGCATTGCTCGAAAAACGGCCGGAATGGGACACGAACGTGTGATATTCCAGCTCCCAACGCTCCATGCCATCGCAGTTCCATCGTCCAGGACACCATAAAAACACGTAATGGGAGGGTGCGGTAGCAGACTACCGCACCCGCCGTATTCGCCAGAACTGGCCCCTTCAGACTATCACTTGTTCCGGTCGATGGCGCATGGCTTGGGTGAGCTACACTTGGCCAATTACGATGCAGTACAAAATTGGTTGGACGAATGGTTTCAGTGCAAAGACGCGTCTTTTTATCGTCGCGCTATTCATGTATTGCCAGAGAGATGGCAAAAATGTGTCAATAGCGATGGACAATACTTCGAATGAACCATTCTTTCTCTTTGTCTTGAAATTTTCGATTTCGTATTGGTAAAAAAACCGGAAACTCAGTTGCGCACCTAGTATTAAAAATGACGTTCAGTACAATAAAAGAGGAATTTGTGGAAATAATATATGGGTCGCTAAGGGAGGGACATTGCCCGGACCGCTGGAAAACTTCCATGATTATACCCATTCCAAAGATGAACAAGGCCGAGAAAGCCAGTTAGTACCGACCAATTAATATGTTGCCACTGCACGAAAAAGTGCTCAAATAAGTAGTGAAAATTTCAAATTGAAAAACATTTAGAAGCCAATGACATTATAACGGAGCATCAGTCGGGATTTAGAAAGCAATATTCGTGTAAAACAGCGATCCAAACTGTTCTAGACGAATGGAAAATGGACATTAGTGAAGTAAAATAGGAACGAGTAATCTTCATGGATCTAACACTAGCGTTTGAGACAACAGACAGGCAAATATGGAATTAGAGAAAGGGTATTAGATTGGGTCCGAACGTACTTAAGAAATAGAACACAGCAAGTTCGATTTAATAATGAATGGTCTGATATTATTTCCAATGAACTTGGGGTACCGCAGGGGACAGTACTAGGGCCATTGCTATATATTATATATATAAATGATATAGTTAATTTGTGTTCAGAGGAATGTGTAATAAAAATGTTTTCTCGAGATACAGACATATATGTAACTGGAAAGAGCAGCGTTGAAGAGGAGAGGAAGATAAATATGATATTAAATATAGTGGAAAAGTGGATGAATAGAATTAAATTAAAAATGAATGTAGAGAAAACAAGATATATGATTGTCAGCAGTATAAGGAAAAGTGTGAGTGAGAATATTGTACTCAACTGTTTGGATGGAATGGAACTAGAAAGAGTGGAGACGATGAAGTGTTTGGGTATAATTATTGATGACAGGCTAAGATTCAAAGACTACTGTAAATAGAGTAGGGCATTACGTATCTGCGTATACGAGATGTGTCATATACAGGGCGATCCAGAATAGGTGTAACAGCGGGAAATGCCGGGTTCGGCAGGTTACTCCAAAGATTTCTACCGAGCCGTTTTCTTTTTTTCGCCTCCGTCATCAAATGGGAAGCATTAGAAAATAGGCGTTCGATCTTCGAAATTAACGGTCGAATCCGCCATGTTGGACGATCGAAAAGGGCAGAAGAGTAGACGAAGGGCCACGAAGTCGTAGCCGACGCACAGTAGGAGAAAAGCCCAAAAACCTGGCCAAAACCTCAAATGACCTTTGACGGGAATGAAAATTGGCTTACAGGGGTTTTCAAGGTCGCTGATTACGAATCTGAAAGCCAAATTATCGTAAACAAAATGGCCGATCCAATATGGCTGACATGAATGTTAAAAAGTTGCCAGATGTCGACAAAAATTGGTATTTACGGGTTTTCAAGGTCGCTGATTACGAATCCGCAAGCCAAATTATCGTAAAAAAAATGGCCGATCCAATATGGCCGACATGAACGTTAAAAAGTTACCAGATGTTGACAAAAATTGGTATATACGGGTTTTCAAGGTCGCTGATTACCAATCCGATATCTATTGTTTATAACTTGCAACAAAGAGCTTACAGCAAATTGTTATAAACAAAATGGCCGAGTATCCTGCTAAATAGATAAATTAATATATTTAAAAAAATCATCATAATAAAATAAACGTGAACAGTGTATTCTACGCAATTATTATTTTTATTTCCAAAATACATACGGAACGTTTCAAAAATAGAAAATTTTATTCTTAATCAAAATCGTAATCGGAGTCGGAGTCGGAGTCAGAATCATTATCCGAGTTTGTATCTATTACAACTCCCGGCACGGCTTCAATCTCGGCGCAAAATTCGTCTGCTGCAGCAGTCACTTTAGGAGCGATCAACATCGCTACAGCTTCCGGCGACAAACTCTTCAGCTTCTTCTGTGGTAGTCTTCTGACACTTGAAATGTACGGATCAGAAGTAACTAAGAGCCGATGAAAAACATCTTCCATAGTTTTAACCCTGGAACTTTTTCGCGCAAAATCTTCTCGATATCGTTTGATGTCTTTGTTTCGAGCTTCCTGAGCATCTTCGGATAATTGGCCGATTGGTAATAGAGCATGAGTTATTATCACTGGACCATGAATTAATAGTTTGTGCACCGAAGTAGGCATGGAGTACCAAGGGTATAGTATAATGCAACGGTCTTTCTTGCCGTTTCAATAGCATACTGTTCAAATCTTTCACAGTTTATCTCGTGGCGACACGATATAACTTGTAGGATTACGTACAAGCGTTTAATAACTTCTTCGTTGACCCCCGTTATCGCAGCGGAAACCGTCGAATTTTCAAAGAATCGCCGAGCTGTGTTGCCATCATTGCTGCTGCCGTATCCAGGCTTTGGGCGATCGATATTTAGACCCAATTGCTTCTTGAATCCTTCTTGAATGGCCCTCTTGCGTTCCTGGGTAATTTTTTTTTCTTCGGCACTTCGAGCTTGCCATTTTTTAATGCCGAGTTTGTAAGACACGTGTAAGCAATACTCGAAGCACCGTATCCACGCATGCAGCGTCGACAATCCGAACTTCAAATTTGTTTCATTGATTTCCCTTTGCAATACAGTGTCGATGGCATTAAAATCTTTGCTGGTTGCTCCACACAAATAGCACCGTTGAGCAGATTTCGTCAATGATACAGCGTTGCAAACTTTACCATCTATCATGGTGAACAACAACTTGTACATTACGGAGATTTCTTTTCCATCTATTACACTTTCGAATGGACGAAGTGACTTTATTTGTTCTTCAACAATTTGGACTTCATTAAGTGTTGACTCTGTGTCTTCGCGTAGAAACAGTAGTCTAAGCGGTCTACAAAATCGTGGAGACGAGGGTCTGGGGTTCTTCCAAACAACTATTTCTTCCTTCGATTGTTGATCATAACACACGAGTTGTAATGGCACGACTGAAGTAAAGAATACATGCGCATCAGATTTGCTGTCATCACTGAACGTCTGCTTATATTCACTTTGCCCAGAACTTCCATCGCAACCCCACTTGCAAATCAAGTCCATTTTACGAACATTATCTGGAGTCAATCTTTGAATGAGTACATTTTGGACGAGTAAAATACGTTCAACTGTATGATCTAATAGTGCCTGTAGTTGGACTTCTGCACTACTCTCTGTAATCCTGATTGCATCACGTGGCGGATAACAACGCTTTTTTGCTTTCATCACTTTTTCGTAAGACGGATATAGCTTACAGTTATTTTCCTTCCCTAATCTTCTCATTCCCTGGTAAGTACTCTTGGAGAATTTATATTCAATCATAGCGGAAAGTGCAGCCTCTTCGGATAAAGTAATTTCATCCGTTGCTGAGTAAGCTTTACGATACTTGGAAGCTCTTAAAGGACTCGTCATTGTTACGTCCTTAATAACTTTTGCGGCGTCGGATTGTCCTGAAGAGCGAAGGCTCATCTGAGTAGCGTATGCTAACTCGACCGAGTTGAACGATGTACGAATATCTTGGGTCTTCCTTCGTTTAGATCTTTCACTGGACATTGTAAACTCAAGGGACGGGCGGCCGCCCGTATTACCCGGGCTTGTTACTACAGTGTCTGTAGGTGCGGCAAAACATACCTGCTTGCTAAGCCATTCACCGTTATTCTTGAAAAATACACAGGATTTTCTGTGAGCTTGTTGCCACCTCGTTCTCATTTGATTGAAGAGTATCGAAAAAGTCTGTTTCGAGTCCTCAGGCACTACAACTGTACGTCCGGTGTCCTTGGAAATTTTTTCTACCATAAATTCGATCAAGGAAGCGAATTTATCGGATAAATGCTCGCTGATTATCAGAAATACTTCTTTCCTTGTCAGCACCAATTCTTTGTAACCGGATCCTGTAATAAAGACATAAAATTGTAGAAAATTGGTGTTAAAGGAAAAGATAAAATTTTCAATTAATACAAAAACTTGAACAATGTACATTATTTTACCAAATAAATAACCGCAATAATTGAAATAATTTTAAGAAAATTAGACAGAAAATATTGACATGGATTTGGTTAAAAGAAAGCTTTGCTTACTATATAATATATATATATATATATATTCAAATATTTTATTTGAATGTTATAACATTTCATTCATATTTAAGAAATTTTTATGTGGTTGATTTTAATATGTATATATATATATGCATACGTATATATCATAATTAAATCACAGAAAATTTATATATATATATATACACATACATATATATTAAAATAATTTATTTCAAGCGTATAACAGCCGTCTTGTCCGTTATGATGCTAGTTCACCCATTCTCAGGTAGAGGCGCAGAGGCTGCTCAATAGTGCCGCGTGCACGCTCGGCTACCGCACGATGCGAAAAAAATCATAACGGACAAGACGCACGTTTTCCGCAGGTAACTCTTGTAAATTTCGAAAGCTTATACATTAAACTAAAGGCCGAGACTAGGAGCTTTGCAAAATGTGACAAAATATATAACTTTTCGGACCGTTGAAAATATAAGTTTTCAAAATTATTCAATTTTATTTATGCCGAAGGCTATACTACATTTCAATCATTTATACATAAACTTTAGATTCAACCGATGTAAAAACATGTTCTACATACCTCCAGAAGTCGTATCCATGTTGCAGAATTGAAATTAAACCCGTCACTTTAAAGTTATGGGTTTTTGAAGTCAGCGTTATTTTCGTCTGTTCAGCGCGTGACACGTACACTCTTCACGAACACTAACTGCCAACTGACGCTGCGGCGCAGGTATACACTTAAAGGGCTTTCCCTTCCACAATAGAATGCAGTTACTAGTCCTCTACCTGAATGACTACTCAACTGACCCTATTTCGAAAATTTATTTTTTGGGGTTTTGGCCAGGTTTTTGGGCTTTTCTCCTACTGTGCGACGTCAAGAAGGTGCTGCGAAACAGCAGGGTTTGACAAATGCGAGCACGCATGATCTGACGTTTAGCGAAACATTCGCTACGTTGCCTGTCAACCTAGTCGGCCCGAGAATCGTGACACATGATTTGACATTTCACCTATCGTCTGCTATCGCTCGGCGTATTGCGTGTCAAAGCGTGAAGCGCGCCACAATTAATGACATTTACGAATTTTGCAGCGATTATCCATCGAGAGCGCCTGTTCTTTTTGCTTCCTTAAGAAATAAAAATTAACAAAACCAAAGAAATGTCAATGATTATCGAATTTCGATATACCGAACGATTTTTCTTGCGTATTGAAAAAAAAAATCAATACATCAGTGTTTATTAACAAACTCTCAATAACTTGACGCTAGATTTTCGAGAATTGGATGTTTTCGGGATTCCATTTCTCATTCGACCACTCCGTTCAGTATCATAGTCGGATTGATCTCCAAAAATACATTTTTCTGTACGAATATCATCTCAAAGTGTGTTCGAGCTGGGTTAGGAAACATGAGGAGAAGCTTTCCATTTCCTCATTAGGGGAGACGAAATCAGTCGGTTCCGGCAGACGAAAATCGATACGACGTTTCTTTAGGATTGAAAATAGATGAGAAGATCTTCTGCACCGCCTGAGATACAATTTTTCACGTACCGATACGGGTTGATTCTGGAAATCCCAAAGCGTTGCGACTCTGTTTGCGGTTTCTCTTAAGGGGTAACACCACTCAAGCGGCAGAAAATTAGGCCTAACTTTGACAATTTATTTTGGCAGCATGAAAAAAGGAATAGGATTTCCTATGACAGGGTTTATGTAAGGCATATTAAAGGATGTAAAAATAATTGTAATTTTCATACAAAATAGCGATGACAGAGCCCATCTTGAAAAACTTGTTTTTCAAACTGGGAGGCCGGAATACGCGAACCCTTTGCATGAATCGATTTGAATTTTGATCGCAGCTTCACAATTACATTCTCTATGGGCGTACGTAGCCGTTTTTTTTAATTAAAGGAAATTTTTTTTTTATAAACAATTTATCGCTTATCTTTTGGGCAAAAAATCGATTTATTTCTTTCAATGTCCGCCATTTTTTCAAAATTTGATCGAGAAATCCCTACGTCGTCCCATAGAGAATGTAATTGTGAAGCTACTATCAACATTTCAAATCGATCCGTTGCAAAGGTGTTCGTGTACTCCGTTCTCCCAGTTTTAAAAAACATGTTTTTCAGGATGGGCTCTGTCGCCGCCATGTTGCATGAAAATTATAATACATTTTTTTTATCCTTTAGTATGTGTTAAATAAACCCTCTAAAAACAAATTCTATCCTTTTATCAAATTCCCAAAATAAATTGTCAAAGTTAGGCCTTATTTTCTGCCGCTAAAGTGGTGTTACCCCTTAAGAATATTAGAACACCAGCGTTATGTAAAGGTTCAACATTTGTGCTACTTTATAATAAAATGTTATTTATTTATTCATTTCACTTGTGATCAGAGCAAATGGACAATTCATGTGGTGCACGAATCGTTGTCCGAAGTGACTTCATCTCCTATCGCGATCGGGACCGAGATGAATTTATCTCGTTTCAATATCATCAGAAAGGAGATGAAATCAATGGTGAACTCGTCGTGACGGCTTCGAGTATGTCCTACGGACACTAGAAGAATCATTGACAGAATTGATTTCATCTCCATTCGCGATCGGGAACGAGATGAAATCATCTCTTTGCGATATTATCGGAATGGAGATGAAATCAAGCGCGAACTCGTTGTGACGCTGTCGAGTATGTCCTATGGATAATGCACGAACCGTTGTCTGAATTGATTTCATCTTCTATCGCGATCGGGAACGAGATGAATTTATTTCGTTTCAATATAATCGGAAAGGAGATGAAATCAATGGCGAACTCGTCGTGACGTTGTCGAGTGTATCCTATGGATACTGCACGAATCACTGACAGAAATGATTTCATCTCCTTTCGCGATCGGGAACGAGATGAAATCATCTCTTTGCGATATAATCGGAAACGAGATGAAATCAAAGGCAAACTCGTCGTGACGGCTTCGAGTATGTCCTACGGACACTAGAAGAATCATTGACAGAATTTATTTCATCTCCGTTCGCGATCGGGAACGAGGTGAATTCATCTCTTTGCGATATTATGGGAATGGAGATGAAATCAACCGCGAACTCGGTGTGACGTTGTCGAGTATGTCCTATGGATAATGCACGAATCGTTGTCCGAATTGATTTCATCTCCTATCGCGATCGGGGGCGAGATGAATTTATCTTGTTTCAAAATCATCGGAAAGGAGATGAAATCAATGGCAGACTCGTCGTGACGGCTTCGAGTATGTCCTACGGACACTAGAAGAATCATTGACAAAATTGATTTCATCTCCTATCGCGATTGGGAACGAGATGAAATCATCTCTTTACGATATTATCGGAATGGACATGAAATCAACCGCGAACTCGATGCGACCTTATCGAGTATGTCTTATGGATAATGCACGAATCGTTGTCCGAAATGATTCCATCCCCTATCGCAATCGGGAACGAGATGAATTTATCTTGTTTCAATATCATCGGAAAGGAGATGAAATCAATGGCAAACTCGTCGTGACGGCTTCGAGTGAGTCCTACTGACACTAGAAGAACCATTGACAGAATTGATTTCATCTGCGTTCGCGATCGGGAACGAGATGAAATCATCTCTTTGCGATATTATCGGAATGGAGATGAAATCAACCGCGAACTCGTTGTGACGTTATCGAGTATGTCCTATGGATAATGCACGAATCGTTGTCTGACTTGATTTCATCTCCTATCGCGATCGGAAACGAGATGAATTTGTCTCGTTTCAATATCATCGGAAAGGAGATGAAATCAATGGAGAACTCGTCGTGACGGCTTCGAGTATATCCTACGAACACTAGAAGAATCATTGACAGAATTGATTTCATCTCCTTTCGTGATCGGGAACGAGATGAAATCATCTCTTTGCGATATAATCGGAAACGAGATGAAATCAAAGGCAATCTCGTCGTGACGGCTTCGAGTATGTCCTACGGACGCTAGAAGAATCATTGACAGAATTGATTTCATCTCCGTTCGCGATCGGGAATGAGATGAAATCATCTCTTTGCGATATTATCGGAATGGAGATAAAGTCAACCGCGAAGTCGTTGTGACGTTGTCGAGTATGTCCTATGGATAATGCACGAATCGTTGTCCGAATTGATTTCATCTCCGTTCGCGATCGGGAACGAGATGATTTCATCTCGTCGCGGTATCATCGAAAATGAGGTGAAATCAATGGCGAACTCGTCGTGACGTTGTCGTAGTGTATCCTATGGATACTCCACGAATCACTGACAGAATCGATTTTATCTCCGTTCGCGATCGGGAACAAGATGGATTCATCTCGTTTCCTATTATATCGGAATGAGATGAATCCATCTTGTATGGATATTATCGAAATGGAGATGAAATCAACCGCGAACTCGTGACGTTATCGAGTATGTCCTATGGATAATGCACGAATCGTTGTCTGACTTGATTTCATCTCCTATCGCGATCGGAAACGAGATGAATTTGTCTCGTTTCAATATCATCGGAAAGGAGATGAAATCAATGGCGAACTCGTCGTCACGGCTTCGAGTACGTCCTACGGACACTAGAAGAATCATTGACAGAATTGATTTCATCTCCTTTCGCGATCGGGAACGAGATGAAATCATCTCTTTGCGATATAATCGGAAACGAGATGAAATCAAAGGCAAACTCGTCGTGACGGCTTCGAGTATGTTCTACGGACACTAGAAGAATCATTGACAGAATTGATTTCATCTCCGTTCGCGATCGGGAACGAGATGAAATCATCTCTTTGCGATATTATCCGAATGGAGATGAAATCAACCGCGAAGTCGTTGTGACGTTGTCGAGTATCTCCTATGGAAAATGCCCGAATCGTTGTCCGAATTGATTTCATCTCCTATCGAGATCGGGAACGAGATGAATTTATCTCTTTGCGATATTATCGGATTGGAGATGAAATCAACCGCGAACTCGTTGTGACGTTGTCGATTATGTCCTATGGATAATGCACGAATCGTTGTCCGAATTGATTTCATCTCCTATCACGATCGGGAACGAGATGAATTTATCTCTTTTCAATATCATCGGAAAGGAGATGAAATCAATGGCGAACTCGTCGTGACGTTGTCGAATGTATGCTATGGATACTGAACGAACCACTGACAGAATCGATTTCATCTCCGTTCGCCATCGGGAACGAGATGTAATCATCTCTTTGCGATATTATCGGAATGGAGATGAAATCAACCGCGAACTCGTTGCGACCTTGTCGAGTATGTCGTATGGATTATGCATGAATCATTGTCCGAATTGATTTCATCTCCTATCGCGATCGGGAATGAGATGAATTTATCTTGTTTCAATATCATCGGAAAGGAGATGAAATCAATGGCGAACTCGTCGTGACGGTTTCGAGTATGTCCTATGGACATTATAAGAATCATTGACAGAATTGATTTCATCTCAGTTCGCGATCGGGAACGAGATGAAATCATCTCTTTGCGATATTATCGGAATGGAGATGAAATCAACCGCGAACTCGTTGCGACCTTGTGGAGTATGTCGTATGGATAACGCACGAATCGTTGTCCGAATTGATTTCATCTCCTATCGCGATCGGGAACGAGATCAGTTTATCTCGTTTCAATATCATCGGAAAGGAGATGAAATCAATGGCGAACTCGTCGTGACGTTGTCGAGTGTATCCTATGGATACTGCACGAATCACTGACAGAATTGATTTCATCGCCGTTCGCGATCGGGAACGAGATGAAATCGAAGGCAAACTCGTAGTTACGGCTTCGAGTATGTCCTACGGACACTAGAAGAATCATTGACAGAATTGATTTCATCTCCGTTCGCGATCGGGAACGAGATGAAATCATCTCTTTGCAATTTTATCGGAATGGAGATGAAATCAACCGCGAACTCGGTGTGACGTTGTCGAGTATGTCCTATGGATAATGCACGAATCGTTGTCCGAATTGATGTCATCTTCTATCGCGATCGCGAACGGGATGAATTTATCTTGTTTTAATATCATCGGAAAGGAGATGAAATCAATGGCGAACTCGTCGTGACGGCTTCGAGTATGTCCTACGGACACTAGAAGAATCATCGACAGAATTGATTTGGTCTCCGTTCGCGATCGGGAACGAGATGAAATCATCGATTTGCGATATTATCGGAATGGAGATGAAGTCAACCGCGAACTCGTTGTGACGTTGTCGAGTATGTCCTATGGATAATTCACGAATCATTGTCCGAATTGATTTCATCTCCTATCGCGATCTCCTTTTCGATGATATCGCGACGAGATGAAATCATCTCGTTCCCGATCGCGAACGGAGATGAAATCAATTTTGTCAGTGATTCGTGAAGTATACATAGGATACACTCGACAATGTCACGACGAGTTCGCCATTGATTTCATCTCCCGTCCGATGATATGGAAACGAGATAAATTCATCTCGTTCCCGATCTCGATAGGAGGTGAAATCAATTCGGACAACGATTCGTGCATTTTCCATAGGAGATACTCGACAACGTCACAACGACTTCGCGGTTGATTTCATCTCCGTTCGCGATCGGGAACGGGATGAAATCATCTCTTTGCGATATTTTCCGAATGGAGATGAAATCAACCGCGAAGTCGTTGTGACGTTGTCGAGTATCTCCTATGGAAAATGCACGAATCGTTGTCCGAATTGATTTCATCTCCTATCGAAATCGGGAACGAGATGAATTTATCTCGTTTCCATATCCTCGGAAGGGAGATGAAATCAATGGCGAACTCGTCGTGACATTGTCGAGTGTATCCTATGTATACTTCACGAATCACTGACAGAATTGATTTCATCTCCGTTCGCGATCGGGAACGAGATGATTTCATCTCGTCGCGATATCATCGAAAAGGAGATCGCGATAGGAGATGAAATCAATTCGGACAATGATTCGTGCATTATCCATAGGACATACTCGACAACGTCACAACGAGTTCGCGGTTGACTTCATCTCCATTCCGATAATATCGCAAAGAGATGATTTCATCCCGTTCCCGATCGCGAACGGAGACCAAATCAATTCTGTCAATGATTCTTCTAGTGTCCGTAGGACATACTCGAAGCCGTCACGACGAGTTCGCCATTGATTTCATCTCCTTTCCGATTATATTAAAACAAGATAAATTCATCCCGTTCCCGATCGCGATAGAAGATGACATCAATTCGGACAACGATTCGTGCATTATCCATACGACATACTCGACAACGTCACACCGAGTTCGCGGTTGATTTCATCTCCATTCCGATAAAATCGCAAAGAGATGATTTTATCTCGTTCCCGATCGCGAACGGAGATGAAATAAATTCTGTCAATGATTCTTATAGTGTCCGTAGGACATACTCGAAGCCGTAACGACGAGTTTGCCTTCGATTTCATCTCGTTTCCGATTATATCGGAACGAGATGAATTCATCTCGTTCCCGATCGCGAACGGAGATGAAATCAATTCTGTCAGTGATTCGTGCAGTATCCATAGGATACACTCGACAACTTCTCCTCGATTTCATCTCCTTTCCGATGATATTGAAACGAGATAAACTGATCTCGTTCCCGATCGCGATAGGAGATGAAATCAATTCGGACAACGATTCGTGCGTTATCCATACGACATACTCCACAAGGTCGCAACGAGTTCGCGGTTGATTTCATCTCCATTCCGATAATATCGCAAAGAGATGATTTCATCTCGTTCCCGATCGCGAACGGAGATGAAATCAATTCTGTCAATGATTCTTATAATGTCCATAGGACATACTCGAAACCGTCACGACGAGTTCGCCATTGATTTCATCTCCTTTCCGATGATATTGAAACAAGATAAATTCATCTCATTCCCGATCGCGATAGGAGATGAAATCAATTCGGACAATGATTCATGCATTATCCATACGACATACTCGACAAGGTCGCAACGAGTTCGCGGTTGATTTCATCTCCATTCCGATAATATCGCAAAGAGATGATTACATCTCGTTCCCAATCGCGAACGGAGATGAAATCAATTCTGTCAATGATTCTTCTAGTGTCCGTAGGACATACTCGAAGCCGTCACGACGAGTTTGCCTTTGATTTCCTCTCGTTTCCGATTATATCGGAACGAGTTGAATCCATCTAGTTCCCGATCGCGAACGGAGATAAAATCAATTCTGTCAGTGATTCGTGGAGTATCCATAGGATACACTCGACAACGTCACGACGAGTTCGCCATTGATTTCATCTCCTTTTTGATAATATTGAAACGAGATAAATTCATCTCGTTCCCGATCGTGATAGGAGATGAAATCAATTCGGACAACGATTCGTGCATTATCCATAGGATATAATCGACAACGTCACGACGAGTTCGCCATTGATTTCATCTCCTTTCCGATGATGCTGAAACGAGATAAATTCATCTCGTTCCCGATCGTGATAGGAGATGAAATCAATTCGGACAACGATTCGTGCATTATCCATAGGACATAATCGACAACGTCACAACGAGTTCGCGGTTGATTTCATCTCCAATCCGATAATATCGCAAAGAGATGATTTCATCTCGTTCCCGATCGCGAACGAAGATGAAATCAATTCTGTCAATGATTCTTCTAGTGTCCGTAGGACATACTCGAAGCCGTCACGACGAGTTTGCCTTTGATTTCCTCTCGTTTCCGATTATATCGGAACGAGATGAATTCATCCCGTTCCCGATCGCGAACGGAAATGAAATCAATTCTGTCCATGATTCGTGCAGTATCCATAGGATACACTCGACAACGTCAGGACGAGTTCGCCATTGATTTCATCTCCTCTCCGATTATATTGAAACGAGATAAATTCATCTCGTTCCCGATCGCGATAGGAGATGAAATCAATTCGGACAACGATTCGTGCATTATCCATAGGACATACTCGACAGCGTCACAACGAGTTCGCGGTTGATTTCATCTCCATTCCGATAATATCGCAAAGAGATGAATTCATCCCGTTCCCGATCGCGAACGGAGATAAAATCAATTCTGTCAGTGATTCGTGCAGTTTCCATAGGATACACTCGACAACGTCACGACGAGTTCGCCATTGATTTCATTTCCTTTCCGATTATATTGAAACGAGATAAATTCATCTCGTTCCCGATCGCGAACGGAGATGAAATCAATTCTGTCAGTGATTCGTGCAGTATCCATAGGATACACTCGACAACGTCACGACGAGTTCGCCATTGATTTCATCTCCTTTCCGATGATATTGAAACGAGATAAACTGATCTCGTTCCCGATCGCGATAGGAGATGAAATCAATTTTTTGTTTGGGTTTGTTTGGGTTTTTAAATTAAAATTTACATTTAATTTAAAAAAACGGCTACGTACGCCCATAGAGAATGTAATTATGAAGCTGCGATCCAAATTCAAATCGATTCATGCAAAGGGTTCGCGTATTCCGGCCTCCGAGTTTGAAAAACAAGTTTTTCAAGATGGGCTCTGTCGTCGCTATTTTGTATGAAAATTACAATAATTTTTACATCCTTTAATATGCCTTACATAAACCCTCTCATAAGAAATCCTATTCCTTTTTTCATACTGCCAAAATAAATTGTCAAAGTTAGGCCTAATTTTCTGCCGCTTGAGTGGTGTTACCCCTTAAGAGAAACCGCAAACAGAGTCGCAACGTTTTGGGATTTCCCAGAATTATCCCGTATCGGTACGTGAAAAATTGTATCTCAGGCGGTGCAGATCTTCTCATCTATTTTCAATCCTAAAAAAAACGTCGTATCGATTTTCGTCTGCCGGAACCGACTGATTTCGTCTCCCCTAATGAGGAAATGGAAAGCTTCTCCTCATGTTTCCTAACCCAGCTCGAACACACTTTGAGATGATATTCGTACAGAAAAATGTATTTTTGGAAATCAATCCGACTATGATACTGAACGGAGTGGTCGAATGAGAAATGGAATCCCGAAAACATCCAATTCTCGAAAATGTAGCGTCAAGTTATTGAGAGTTTGTTAATAAATACTTATGTATTGATTTTTTTTCAATACGCAAGAAAAATCGTTCGGTATATCGAAATTCGATAATCATTGACATTTCTTCCGTTTTGTTAATTTTTATTTCTTACGGAAGCAAAAAGAACAGGCGCTCTCGATGGATAATCGCTGCAAAATTCGTAAATGTCATTAATTGCGGCGCGCTTCACGCTTTGGCACGCAATACGCCGAGCGATAGCAGACGATAGGTGAAACGTCAAATCGTGTGTCACGATTCTCGGGCCGACTAGGTTGACAGGCAACGTAGCGAATGTTTCCCTAAACGTCAGATCATGCGCGCTGGCATTTGTCAAACGCTGCTGTTTCGCAGAACCTTCTTGACGTCGGCTACGACTTCGTGGCCCTTCGTTTAGTCTTCTGCCCTTTTCGATCGTCCAACATGGCGGATTCGAGCGTTAATTTCGAAGATCGAACGCCTATTTTCTAATGCTTCCCATTTGATGACGGAGGCGAAAAAAAGAAAACGGCTCGGTAGAAATCTTCGGAGTAACCTGCCGAACCCGGCATTTCCCGCTGTGACACCTATTCTGGATCACCCTGTATAAAACAACTATCTCCCCGCACTTTGAATATTGTGCAACGCTGTTAGTAGGTATGGGAGAAACAGAGTTGAAAAAACTGCAGATCGTGTAAAACAGAGCGATGAGAGTCATATTGCAATGCAACCGATACACGAAGGTGCAAGATATGCTGAATGCGGTGCAATTTATGTCTGTAAGGCAAAGATTGTACTACAATGTATGTATATTTATATTTAAAGCAGTGAAATATCTACTATCCAAAGAACTGAAAAGTCGGTTACAAATAGTGAGAACGAGGAGTGGTAGGGAAACACGACAAGCGGAAAATATAGTAATACAATTCCGAAGAACGCGAAGCGCACAAAAGAGTATGTACTATGACGGAGTGAAAATGTTTAATACATTGCCAACTGATCTAAAAGGCTGTGAAAAAGTTGAGCAGTTTAAAACAAATATTAAAAGAATATGTTGTGTCAACAGTAAAGTGAGATGTACTTAGATTTAAGGAAATATGTAACACTATGTATAACAAAGAACTGAGAAAGCTAATAGACATATCTCTCTCTCTCTCTCTCTCTCTCTCTCTCTCTCTCTCTCCTCCAAACTGCTCTTCTCCGTATTTGTCACGCTGTTAAAGCCGCGGTTGACGATCGCCGTATTACAGTCCTAGTACTATTCGATTTCAGCAAGGCTACTGTTTCGATTTCAGCAAGGATACTGTTCCACATTCCATTTTACTGAAGAAATGAATGAACATCGGATTTTCTGATCACGTCCTAAAATGGATCTTCGCTTATCTAACTTGCAGATCGCAAGCTGTCGTCGATGACGAAGGTCATTGCTCTGATTGGAGAGACACTCATGCAGGCGTTCCTCAGGGTCCTGAAACCCCACTCCTTTTTTCACTTTTTCTCAACGATATTCGATCAATGCTTTGTCATGCCAGCCATATGATCTTCGCAGATGACACCCAGATATACCTCAGCTGCCTACCAGTTGATATTATAGCCGCTATAAATCACATCTCCGTTGATGTCCGAGCTATAGTCGAGTATGCAAATCTAACGGTCTTAAGCTCAACCTGCGAAAATCACTCGTGATGATATTGGGCTGCAGGGCATACGTCAATAAAATCAACCTTGACGAGCTACCGGCGATAGTTGTGAACGACACTCAGTTACCCTATGTTAAGGAAGCGTGCAACCTTGGAGTTACCAAATCGGCGATCTTTCATGGCAAAAGCATGTAAAAGAGTTATCTTGCAAAGTTAACTATTCCCTACATAAATTGAAATATAACAAAAACGCCCTATCCGAGGAACTCAAGACGACCCTCATCACGTCACTCATCTTTCCTATTCTCGACTATTGCTGCTTAGTATACAACGATGTGTCAGCGGAACAGAATAGCAAACTGCAGAATCTCTTAAACACTACGATCAGATTTATATTCAATTTGCGGAAAGACGAGCACGTTACACCTTATGGGAGACAGTTAGGCTGATTGACAGTAAGAGCACGTCGATTATACTTCATGGGTATCATGATATTCAACATTCTTGATGAAAATGCACCTCACTCCTTGATCGAGATGTTTAGATTATCGCAATCTCTACCTCACCTAGCTCGACGAAAGCCTTGTGACACATTTTATATTCCACTACATCGAACCGTCACGTACGGAAATTCCTTTGGTTTTGCAGCAAAATATTTTTGGCACTCTCTTCCGCTTGCAGTTAAATTGTCACCAAACTTGGCTATTTCCAAATATAGGCTTTTCGCCCATCTGTTCGAAAACGATGTATCCAGTGTATAAACTTCTATTTTCACTACTGCGTGTGCATGTCAACTACATAGTCACCTGCAATTTTTTTATCTCTATCATCCTATCTCATTAAGCTATTATATAGAGGCTACCACCGTGCTTAATGCTAACTCATTTTAATGCTGACTATCATTTTAATGCTGACTGAATGGCGTTAAATTTTCGCTGGAATTTTTGCGGAGATTATTTGGGGATCTTGCGTATGATTTTAATTTTAAGTGCAGTACGATTTGTTTCACTACGTTTAATTTGCGATGATACAATTTTAGCGCAAATTCTATTGCTTGACTTTGAGGAGGTATATGCATGAAGTGTACGATCATTATACAGGGTGACTTTTATGAGGTAGCCATGTGTTTTTAAGGGTCTTGCGCGGTAATTTTGCGACAGAAAAAAATATTATTTTCAATGGTTTTTTAAGCTCCCTTTGAAAAAAAATATATCGTATTTTTGTCGAGAATAGTATCTGCCAGAAAAAATTGCGTATTCTGGGAAGTAATGAAAATTCCATTTTGCGTGCAGGAGAATGAAGTTTACAAAATTCCGAATACGGAACACTTCCAAAAAACTTTATTTGTGCCCCCCCGTCATGAAGAAAACAATTATCGAAAATACGATTTTGATAGATACGGTGATAGATCGGAATTTAATCAGGGAAACAAATGAGCTATATCAGGCACGGGCGCGCTATAGGAAGTGCTAGTCTGCTGACGTCACAGCTGCAACTTCCGAATGTTTGGCTGCCACAGGAAGTTGGTTGAGACTCCTATGACACGCGGTCGAACAGAGGGTTCTGAATGTATCCCTATCCGAGAACTTAATTGAAAAGAATATTGTTCAGATGTAAAACGAGGTCGAATATTATTTCACGCGCGCGATATTTCAATCACCGTGTTAAAATTGAAGCGCTCTAATTTCGTGTCGATCGGTCTCGAAATAAAATGCGAAAAAATCACGCGCCTTCGATTAAAAGCGTCCTATGCCCTAGATATGTCTCGCGTTCTGCGTGTGAGTGACTCCCGCCTGTTCGCTTCCCCGCA
This sequence comes from Ophion slaviceki, assembly GCA_944452715.1. Classification (NCBI taxonomy): domain Eukaryota; kingdom Metazoa; phylum Arthropoda; class Insecta; order Hymenoptera; family Ichneumonidae; genus Ophion; species Ophion slaviceki. The sequence goes on from OX101793.1 coordinate 2,161,706, forward strand.
AATTTTCGGTAAGTCGCGAAAATTGTAACACGACGCGGGAGTTACTCGTTGTTCTTCGTAGGCAAGAGTTGAAATCACCTCCGTCGTGTAGACTCGCTTATTCAGCTGCCCCGGCTTTCTTGCACATACAATATCGGTTTGCGTATAGTCTCGTGCTTTCCGTATGATCCGCGGGTGCGGTCCTTTTTAATAAAATTCAAGAAAACCAACAAAGTGTCCGAAATCTATTCTTCCAAAAACCCATTACATCCTCTCTCCCTCTTCCTCTGAACCGGCAAATTAAAAATTATATTAATTGTGATTCCTCGCATTTCGAAGGGCGAGCGCGATCAAATGTCAATTTCGAAAATGTTCGAAGATTCGCTAATAACTTTCGGAATAAATAGTTCTAGCAATACATTTAAAAGTAATTTGCCGTAAAATTATTATTTTTCACCGAATGCTACGAGTATTTTTGTTTTTTAATGTTGCATAAATTATCTGAACATTCTAGATTTACATAATTTGAAGATCATTTATGAAAGAGTAAAAAAACGAAAATACTCATAGTATTTGGTAAAAAATAATAATTTCACGCCAAATTACTTTAAAATGTATTGTTAGGATTATTTATTCCAAAAGTTGTTAGCGAATCGCATATGATTGAAAATATTATTTGCGGAACATGAACGCCTCGAACATTTTCGAAATTGACATTATTTTCAATAAAGTTCACAATTTATCGATTGAGTTCAATCGGTTATCTTAACCCTCAATCCGTGAAGGTATTTGAGGCACCTTAATCCGGTGAACCTGGGTCGTTTTCGTTTTTGTACTACCAAACCAACAATTGTCAATGAAAAACATCTGAAAAAAATGCATGGTCAATCCGTATTTCTCAAGGGTAAATAGGGTTTTTTTCTTTCTTATGTTTGATATTTTTTAAAAATAAATATTAAGCAACCTGCGAAGAAAATTATCTTAGGCAGGACAAAAATGACCCAGGTTCGCGAAATGCGGGTTAAAATTCTCTAGTTAATCGGTCAGATTTGGTCGACAAGTCTAACGATGCTGCGAGAACGACGGTAGGAGCATTGTTTAATTAACAAAGATAAAATCGGTGCTCGGAATGGTTCTCGGGGCCTCGATCGGACATTCCCAATATTACTACCCGAATTCGTCTCCGACTTTATCTTTATTCCGGGCAGATTCGGTCGACAAGTCTGACGATGCTGCGCGAACGACGAAATGTTCATTTAACAAAGATAAAATCGGTGCTCGGAATGGTTCCCGGGGCCTCGATCGGACATTCCTGATATTACCGCCCCGAATTCGTCTCCGATTTTGTCTTACTTCCGGTCAGATTGGGTCATGTAGGGGGATTTATTTCAAACTTGGTACACACTTTCTACATATAAAATATCTTCCCACAACGGTTAGTTTGAGATTTTTTTACATTGAGGGGGTTTTCCGCCCACAAAATGGCTGAATTTTTCGTGAAAAATAGCACTTTCCACTTTACATGACCACCAAAAATTTCGAAATAAAAAAAAATGGTCAAAGACCGTTGGGGGGAGGATTTGCTGATACTTTGACTAAATTTTAATGGTACTTGATTTCAGATAATTCCTAGCTGAGATACAGTGAACACCGCAAATCGTGTTGTTTAAAAGGCGTTCTTGGAAAAGCTTTGTCACCGGCTTGTTTGTGGATATTTTCGCGTACAAATTTCACGGAATGTTCTTGAAATGACACTTAACAATTAACCCAAAAGATTTCAATAAATTTCCTTTATCCATATAGATGAATAAAATTCGCAAAAAGTGTTTTTTTCATGCTGAAACCCGGACCCTCCCCTTAAGGTGCCTCAAATACCTTCACGAATTGAGGGTTGAATTAACCGAAGGAGCTTAATCGATAGATTGTGAACTTTATGTAAGAAAATGTAAATTTCGAAAATGTTCGAAGATTTCATGCTCCGCAAATAATATTTTCAATCATATGCGCTTCGCTAACAACTTTTGACATAAATAATCCTACATTACATTTTAAAGTAATTTAGCGTGAAATTATTAGTTTTTACCAAATACTACGAGTATTTTTGTTTTTTTACTGTTTCATAAATTATCTTAAATTTCTGTAACTACAGAATTTTACGATGTTTATTTCTATATTTAGAATTAGGTAGAATATTTGTATATTTAGAATTTAAGATTTAAACATTATATAACTACAGAATGTTCAGATAATTCATGCAACATTCGAAAACCAAAATACTCGTAGTATTTGTTAAAAAATAACAATTTCACGCCAAATTACTTTAAAATGTATTGCTAGAATTATTTATTCCGAAAGTTATTACCGAATCCTCGAACATTTTCGAAATTGACATTCTTTTCAATAAAGTTCTCGGATAGCGACACATTCAGATCCCTCTGTTCGGCCGCGTGTTGTCACATCCTGCGATGTAATCGCTGAACTTTTCCTATATCCCCTCTTATTCACGCGAGTCTGACGAATACGTGGTTCTAGGACCGATTTTTCCGAAAATTCGCAAAACAAAAAAAATATACTCAACAGCGAGCCAGATGAATCGAAGATCACCCGCCAACAGACCCGAACATTGTCTCGATTTTAACGCGTACGGGAACCAAGGACTCGAACGAACGAACCGGCCTATTCCTCTGCACACAAACAAACCCAAACAAACCCAAACAAAAAATACATTCTTCCGAGGAAGGGCCTCTGACTCTTGCAGTAATAAAATTAAATGATATAAGCCACGCGCTTTCCCAGGTTGGCCAACTAGCTCTTTCTCTCTCGCGTGACGCATTGCGTCACGAACAAGCCCCTATTTGTCTCCTCTCGGTTTTCCATATATTCGATAAGAGAAGCTGCGCTGAGCCCTCGGAAATGCAGCGCTGATCTCGATTATATGCGCCCTTACCCAATAACACACCGACAACTCTTTCTCGCTTCCTTTTTCCGGCCAACCACACGAATCAGGTCATGTTTTATGTCCGGACCACCAATCCAAAAAAAAACTCCGGCACCTAAGTTTCACTCTCCCAAAGATGTATTCCTCCGAAAATGTATCCCACCCTGATTTCTGGTACACGGAAAGAGTTCTCCTCGCATCAGTCTCCGATTAGAATCCAACGAGCTCAGACCTAGAGATCTCTAACCGATATCCATCGCATCAAACCTTTGTTATTTTCTAGTAACGCGAACGTTGTCATACAATTCAAGGTTAGAATATCTTTTACTTCGAAACTTCTGTAACAGTTACGTGATAATCATAAGAATCTTGACTTTGTATTCCGCGCATTATTTTATTGTAATTTCCATTCTCGATCCGTGAAATTCGCGAATATGAGAATCTGTGTCATCGAACATCTGTATCCGTCGCACTCACACACACACCATCTGCGATCGCTTCTGGCCCACCGGGGCAGGGCCCTTAGTTTTACGACTGTTACCCGACACCCAAGCGACGAAAAAATAATAGGATTAACCCATACGGTTGATTCTAATAAATTACGAGTCAATCGAACACAAGTCTCACAACCATTATTTCAATAATTTGATCATCCACGAAATCCCTTAAAATTCCCCCTTCCGCCAGCACGTCCCCTTTTTACCCTCATCCCGTGCTAATACGCTAGGCGTAGGCAAGAAAGAGGGATACCACACATATATATATATATATATATATATATATATATATATATATATATATATATCCCCACGTCCCCTCAGGACGTGACAGTGTCATATGAGTCTCAACCAATTTCCTGTGACAGCCGAACATTCGGAAGTTGCAGCTGTGACGTCAGCAGACTAGCACTCCTTATAGCGCGCCCGTGTCTGATTTAGCTCATTTGTTCCACTGATTAAATTCCGATCTATCAACTTTAAATCGTATGTTTATCAAATTTTTACTCCATGATGGGGGGCTCAAATAAAGTTTTTCGGGAGTGTTCCGTATTCGGAATTTTATAAACTTCATTCTCCTGCACGCAAAATGGAATTTTCATTTTTTTTCCAGAATACGCTACTTTCTCTGGCAAATACTATTCATGACAAAAATACGATACATTTTTTTCAAAGGGAGCTTGAAAAACCCTTAAAAATCATACTTTTTTCAGTAGCAAAATCATGGCGCAAGACCCTTAAAGACACATGGCCACCTTATAAAAGTCACCCTGTATTTTGTTTTGGCATTTGAACTATGCCCTTATGTATATAATTAGCACGAAAACACTTACATGCGATGTAAAACGTAATTATTTTTAAGTTTGTTTTTATTTTTATTTGTAATTCTTATTTCATTTTATTTTGTATACTTTACTCTCTCTCTTTCTCTCTCTCTCTCTCTCTCTCTCTCTCTCTCTCTCTCTCTCTCTCTCTCTCTCTCTCTCTCTCTCTCTCTGGTACGATTTTTTTTATTTTAAATTTATCCAAATTTTTTGAGCGCCTAATCAAAGATCAAATTGTTGACTTTATTGAGAGTAAGAATATTCTTCATGATACGCAATCAGCCTATCGTTCTAGTTTTAGCACTCAGACTACACTTATTAAGATAGGTGACGAGCTCAGACGAGCATTTGACAACGGTCGTCTGACTATACTCGTCCTATTTGATTTGGGTAAGGCCTTTAACTTAGTATTTCACCATCTGCTTCTATCTAAACTTAGGTGTTTGGGTTTTTTTTGGATACTTCATGAAAATGGATTTTTTATCTTTGGCGGTTCGATCACATGCAGTAGTTGATAACCTTGGTAACTCCTCTACGTGGCTGAGTACAATGATGGGTGTACCTCAGGGGTCGGTGCTGGGGCCTATTTTAATTTCTCTGTTCATAAATGACATCGCTGAGGATTTACCGATCACATGATTTTTGCTAGTGACGTGCAGATTTACTGCAGCTGTAAATCCCATGAACTTCATCTTGCTCTTGCCATGATTCAGCATGATGTTGATGCGATCGCAAATTATGAACGAAAAGAAGTCAGTCATTTTGATCCTGGGGAGTCGAAGTAGAACAAAACGGTCAAAAATGAACGAACTTCCTCGACTTCACATAAACGGAACTCCACTGCCGTATGTCATGGATAAATATAATCTAGGGGACCATATGACCTCCAATCTATCAAGGAACAAGCACATATCCGAAATATCACGTAAGGTACACGCCCCGTTTCACAAGCTCAATTATCATCGAAAAGCCTTACCGGTAGACCTAATGTTTAAACTTATTACCACGCTGGTATTTGCCCATCTATATTATTGCTCTTGTGTGTATCATGTGTTGTCCGCTAAACTCGATCGCACACTGCAGAAGTTAGTAAACTTATGTAAGCGAGTTCCTAATTATATCGATCAGCTGTTGGTTTAAACTGATGTGCTTTCGCGCAGAACTTCGAGAGTACAACCACGTATTTTCGTTATTGCAGCGCATAGGACGGCTGTTTTTAGAAATTCATTGTCAGTGTCTGCCTGTTATTTTTGGCATTCGCTACCGGAAAATGATGTCACTGTACGTTTCATGGATATGTTCAAATCTCGACTGTTTCTGTATTTATTGGAATCTGAGGTTGATCTGTAGATTTTTCGTGTAGTTTTTATAGTTGGTTAGTTTTTAGTGATTTTGCGGTCTTTAGCAGTGTTACGGTTACATATCATAAAAAAAACTACGTATGAAGCGCTTTTCAATATTTTTAAATCGTCCTTAGTAAAACATAATGTATCCGAGCGAGTCTGCGTAAGCAGCGCACACTTCATTAGTAGTAACGCATGTGTGAGATCACAAATGATTGTGTAAGAGGAAGCTTACATAATCATTTGTTGTGCCCTGAAAAGTCCGGAATTTTCATATTGCTAAGGCATGAAGTTCAAGGACCCCATGCGACGGTATCGGGCCCGATATTTCACAAGCCCGACATTCCGCTCGACTCAGCCGGAAAAACGCCGAATCGCAATCGAACGATTCGAACGTTCTCGAACGATTGGTTGCGAAAACCCGAGTTAACAATTGGCCGAAAAATTTAATCGAACGGCAGTCTTCGGCCAGAAGTCGAGGAGGTCGGTCTCAAGGCATAAAAAGAATTGTAATATTGTTGCCTAATTTTAAATAAAATATAAGTTGTTCAAATTGCTATAGACCGAATTGGAGATTTCCTCGGACTGGGAAAAGTCCCCACATACCCTCGCCCTCGAGCATCCGACAACCCACGGTGTCAATTTACTCGAGAGCGAAATTCCGTGCTCTCCACGCATCGTCAGAAGCCGAGGGGGGGGGGGGGGGCAGCGGTGAGATTCCCGCAATCGAGGATACCGCAACTTTGCATTCCACAACTTGAAGAAAAAAGAAGGAAACATCCCATTCAACGTACAAAATAAACTGAACGCAGCAAGTGCTGAAAAGGAAGTCAACGAGTGATCCGATCGACGACCGTCGAACCGGACAAATAAAAAGAAAAAAGTGCGGCGCAAGCAAACGCCCGAATCAACCGTACAGAGCTGTCCAAAAGCAACCAGATCCCGAGGATCATCGATACCAGACCGACCCAAGGACGAAGACTCACCAAATACCTTCTACAACGGAACAACAGAGCGCACAAGAACAGCAAACCAAAGCAACACGATAGAAGGGAACAACACTGGCAGTTTCCTGCCAAACAGCTACGAGAACGAGTTCAACATCTTGTGAACAACCGACTAGGAAGCATCGATCAACATGAGGCGCATCGTACTGTAAGTGATTGAACATTTATCAAAAACACCCTCCAAAGCCAAACAATTGAACTTTAATGTCAAACGACGACGAGCGTCGTAAGTTATACCGATTACCGGGTAACAACAAATTATCGCGTTCATTAAATTCCATTTTCGAGGAACTCATTGCGAGAGATCGTCCCGAGAATCTAACAGTCGAACAAGAACTACAGGAACCTAGGAAAAGGCTATTTTGATGGGCAACAACTTCAGACGAAAGTCCAAATTCACAAAATTCCCCAAGTTGGCCGAGAGCCACGAAACGTACAAAAACGTACCAAAATTCGATCCGCAGCAGATCGAACTGTTCATTTTTCTGATCAATCAAGAGATTCTGATCAATCTCCTGAGGATATAAACACTAGGCGTGGACGCGAAATAGAAATTCAAGAATTTTCTCTACTCCAACTTAATTCAGATAACATGGCGCAAGAAAATGATTTTATGACCCTAAAGGAGGCGCGAAGCCTCATTCCCCGATTTGATGGTGTTGCGCCCCGGCTTCTGACGATGCGCGGAGAGCACAAAATTTTGCTCTCGAGTAATTGACACCGTGGGTTGTCGGATGCTCGAGGGCGAGGGTATGTGGGGACTTTTCCCAGTCCGAGGAAATCTCCAATTCGGCCTATTGCAATTTGAACAACTTATATTTTATTCAAAATTAGGCAATAATATTACAATTCTTGTTATGCCTTGAGACCGACCTCCTCGGCGTCTGGCCGAAGACTGCGTTTCGATTGAATCTTTCGGCTAATTGTTAACTCGGGTTTTCGCAACCAATCGTTCGAGAACGTTCAAATCGTTCGATTGCGATTCGGCGTTTTTCCGGCTGAGTCGAGGGGAATATCGGGCTTGTGAAATATCGGTCCCGATATCGTCGTATGGGGTCTTTGAACTTCATGCGTTAGCAATCTAAAAAATCCTGACTTTTCAGGGCACAGCATTCCTCCCCCTTGGGAAGACGAAATTCCCAATTTCAACGATATAATACATTTTTTTGTTTCATAGCTTTGGCAAGTTTTGTCTCTCGGTCGTCTCTCGGCTTACAATAATACAATACGAGGGTGGGGTGAAAAGTTTCCGGCCTGACCAAGAGATGGTGCCACTAGGTCTAGTTTTGGAGCGGCGTCCTACAGTACCATTCCTACCGAGCTTGTATGTACAGTTTCAGCCCAATCGCTACGTTAGTTTGCGTTCGTAAAAATGGAAAAATTGGAAAAACGTGCTGTTATCAAATACTTCCATTCCAAAGGTTTTACACCAAAACAAATAAAAGAAGAGATGGATTCAGCACTAGGAGACTCCTCCCCATCATATTCAACTATTAATCAGTGGGTTTCTGAATTTAAAATTGGTCGTGTGAGCACCTCTGACGAGCTTCGCTCAGGACGGCCCGTTGAAGTCACAACTTCAGAGATGATTGAAAAAATCCATAAAATAGTGTTGGAAGACCGCAGGTTGAAAGTGCATGAGATAGCTGAGACCTGTAGGATGTCAGCTGGACGTGTGCGAAATATTTTGCACAACCAATTGAACATGGAAAAGCTGTGTGCAAGGTGGGTGCCGCGTTTGCTAACGCTCGACGCTACCGACAATTTGGCGCTGTATAGACGTAATCCAAACGAATTTTTGCGTCGATTCATAACTGTTGATGAGACATGAGTCCACCACTACACTCCTGAAAGTAAAGAACAGTCAAAGCAGTGGGTTGGAAAAGGGGAACCAGCCCCAAAGAAGGCAAAAACAATTTTATCGGCAAACAAGGTTATGGCTACTGTTTTTTGGGATGCGAGAGTTATGAGAAATGTATCAGTGTTGATGGAGATTATGTTGAAAAATAAAGCAAAAAAAAATTTTACATATCGTTTTTCTTGGTCAGGCCGGAAACTTTTCACCCCACCCTCGTAGATTACGAAGGTACAAGTGCCTTTCTAATATTATAACATATATATATTGTCACGTGGTAGAATTCTGGGCATTGTTTTCTTTTTTTTCCATTCTTTTTTTTATACTTGCGAGACACACACGAACACCCCCACACAAACCCTTGCGAATAAAGTCACACGCTAGGGATTTTGAGGAAGGGTTTGGCGAGGAGAGGGTCGGCGACCACTGCAAGGACGCATCAACGGCGGCAGAGACGGGTATCCTCCACCACCTCCCCACCAAGGCCTCGGACCTCGCCAGCAGGCCGATCTAGCGAGCACCTGAAGAGAAGCTCGACCTTGCGGCGTTCCTGCCCCGTGCGTTGGGTGGTACCGTCAGTACGACCTCGGCTACTCCAGACGCCCATGCTGCGAGGCTCGGGCATAGGACGATTGGCGAGACGGGTCGACCGATCCTCCGGGACAGTGGACGCGGTGACTTGGGAGTCTCGCAGAACCGTCTATTCGGGGTCGGCATGAGGATCGGTCTTGGAGGGAACGCTATGGGAGGAACAGCAAAGTGGACGTGCCGCGTTATCATCGGCACGTCCCCGTGGGGAACCTTTACTGCTGAACCATCGTTCGTGGCCAGCCGGCCACCATCGCGTACCTTCCCCACCCCTTTTTCACACACACACATTCTTGCGAACACACACACACACACAGTCTTGCGAAAACACACACACATTCTTGCGAAAAAACACACACTCATTCTTGCGAACATACACACATTCTTGCGAACACACACACACATTCTTGCGAACACACACACATTCTTGCGAATACACACACTCATTCTTGCGAACACACACACACATTCTTGCGAACACACAAACTTATTCTTGCGAACACACACACTCATTCTTGCGAACACACACACACATTCTTGCGAACACACACACATTCTTGCGAACACACACACACATTCTTGCGAACACACACACACATTCTTGCGAACACACACACACATTCTTGCGAACACACACACACATTCTTGCGAACACACACACACATTCTTGCGAACACACACACACTCATTCTTGCGAACACACACACTCATTCTTGCGGACACCGGATACTGACGAGTCCTCATTGCAGAGGTGGGAGGGGACGTTCTCCCTCCCCCGAAAGAGAAATTTTAAGGAAAAGTACGGCAAAGGGAGGAAGGCACTTCACCGTAGAGTGTCGAGTGGGACGGACAGAGAACAGAGGGCCTCTTCGCGTACGTGACAGTGCCGGTGAGTCTCGGTGAGCTCGCAAATTTCACGAAATAGAGTCCTCGGCTAGTCGGGTTGCGGCGAAGTGCGCGCCCACTCGGGAACCCAGAAAGAGCCAGGGAGAGTAAATGGCGATTTATTGTTAAGGAGTGTAGTTTTGCATCTTTTTTTTGTTTCGTCGTGTCGCGTGCCCAAAACGTCAAAACCCCGCCCCTCTACCTTTCACCGAGGCTGCGGCTGGCCGGCGGGAACTCCCTCCTTCTTTTTTTCCCAGCGAGCCGCTACGGCGGCTGGCGCCCATAAAACAGTTATTGTTAAAAACGAAAACAAAAAAAATCGCTGGGGAAAAACAAGAAGGTTTGTGAACGAGAATATTGTTTCGTCACAAATTTGGCGCCCAACGTGGGGCCGGGCAATAGAGTAAGATTGGTTACGACCGATGGGAAATCGAATTTTATTCTCCTCGTCTCGTGGTGTTTAGTTTTATTTGTTTGTTCTGTCTGGGTGGCGTTTATTTTTTTTTGTGTGGGAAAATGAACGCATACGCAAAAATGTTCATGTATGCCTGTCCGTTGGTGTGGCTATAAAAGTTTGAAATTAGTCTGGTTACCCGGTTCTCGATAATTACGGATATTTTCTTGTCTTCGAGCGCTGACTTTTTTTTCCTCTTCTCGGACGATCTGAGGGACCTTGCTGTGGTGTTTATTCGAGCGAGCATTGTTCGAACACCCGAGCTGATCACGGCCTTGATCGAGTAAGGCGACTTATCGAAATATTACAGCGTTTATTCGGCGGAACAATTATCCGCAAATTATACCGGGTGTCCTGCCGAGAGTGGAAACGGCTTGGTACAGCGCAACATCCTAACGACGTTGCCAGGCGTGAGTAATTTATGAATCACCTTATAGCATTGCGTTCTCTCCGATCTATTTTCTTGTTAATTAGTGATTTGAATTCTTATACGGAATTATTATATATTGGACGATTCATGAATTTTCTTTACCTAGTATTTTTTTTGTTGTAAATCTTGCTGACCAACTATTCATTATCTTTTGTTCCTCCATTTGGTTGATCGACGGTTTGACCAAACTTATTTGTTTATTTCATTTTATTTTCCTTCAAATTTATTGTTATACAAAAAAAAATCATCGTTCATTATATTCCCATTGACGGCGAACGTATAATTTAATTCTCTTTTAATTTATACTTTTGCGATCGGAGAATTAACTCATTTTATCTATTGACCTTAAAGGTCGTAGTTGTTGAATTATTTATTATTTTTATTTATTTTTTTTCTCTCTTTGTTGTGCCTATTCATTTAAGTATTTTCCCTTTTTTTCCACTTTTATTCATCTCGTCGAGGATTTATTTTGTTTGTTCTCAACCTGGTCATCTTCATTAATTGATTTTGGGCTTCTGAATCACCTTTGGTGTACTCGATTTGGGATTTGACTATTTTACACATTGACTACATCTATTTAACGTATTCGTTGGGTAGTTTATTTACAATTTTACGTTTACCTATTTTTATAATTTGACGACGTCGGAATTCTTTTTTTTTATTGAATTGACTCCGCCCATTCGTAGTTTTTTAAAAACATTTTTCTCCTTCCCCAAACTCATCCCTGTTAGGATTTTATAATTTTTACAATTGTACGGTTTCCGTATTTTATTTATTGACCCTATTTGTCTTCTCAATATTATAATTTTAACTTCTGGTACTTGACCTTTTGTTCGGTTAATTTTTTACAGGTTGATAATTATTATTATCACTTTTGTGTATTTTTTTATATTTTATTTTTTTGTCTTTTGTCATTTTACAAAATCGTATGATCCTGTAACAGCTGTTTATCTAGTTACGTATTGATTTAAATAGTTGACGATTAAATTTTTCTTTTCTCCCTCTCTTTCTCAACATATTTATTGGCTTAGCGTTTTACCCTCGCTGCGCTCGCCTGCCGCGACATTGGGCCCCGCGACCTGAGCAAATAGGAGAGGCGGCTTCGGTCCGATTTTTGATTATTTCTTTTTGTTACGATTGTGGGGTTCTTGTGAGAAGGGAGAGGTACGGTTCCACTCGGATCACAGAGGGCCTTTGAGACTGTTGCCCATAGTTAGGTCAGAAAAAAAATACCCTTAAATAAATAAAGCGGAGATGGAACCGCAAGGGGGGGGGGTTCGCCTCAGCCACGCGGACGACTGACAAGTGAGGGAATCTGCAATGAATTGCAACGCCGCGGATTACCTACGGAGGGCACCCGCAGGGAAATTTTCGAACGACTCGATTACGTGTTGAGGCGATCCTTCAGCCCCGAGGGTGAAGATACGGGATTTAGCCGTTTCCTGGCACGCCAACTTCCGGGGGAATTATCAGACGAGGGACGCGTGGCTGTCGACTTGCCTGCCGGCGGCGCTTCGTCGGATGCGCGTCGAACGGAGGAACCACGGACCACTGGGTCACGGGAAGAGCCGAGCCTCAGCACCAGGCCAACATTTAACCGCCCCTTCCCGACACCCTATCCTGGCCGAGTAGTCGCGCGCGAGCTACCTAGACCCCGGGATTCCGGTCAGGGAGGGATCTCGCAAAATAGGTCAGCTCACGATTACTGCCGACCTGGCCAGACGGGTCCGACTCCCCGCGAGGAGTGGGTGATGGAACCGCGGACGACGGGATGCTCGGGGGAACCATGGGATCCAATGGTGGATCGAGGGCCCTTACATCGATTACCGCCCATGACGGAAGCTTACGCCGGATACATAGTACCACCTCGAACGGCCTATGAAACTTTGCGTAAGTGAGACCTAAAATTTTCGGGCGGCCCCGCTGAGGATATAGAGACCTTCCTGGTGCAAATCAATGAGCGTCGTGCGATGGTGCCGGTTTCCGACCCGGACCTTCTGAATTGCCTGCCGACCTTCTTAAGCGGAATGGCGATTCACTGGTATCGTACCAAGAAGGGTGCGTTAAGGACGTGGCGAGAATGCGTGTCGGCGATGCGCTTCCGGTTCGGGGATCCGAACCTGCAGTCCACCCTAAGGGACCAAATCTCGCGACGTTGTCAGGGGGAGAGGGAGCCCGTGTCCGATTATCTCACGTGCATGTGTACAATGTTCGACCGAGTCGAGCCACCTATGAGAGAGGAGGCACGCCTCAACTACGCCCACCATAACCTGCTACTTCGCCTTCGAGTTCTCACCCTGCGCAGGATGGTGCAAACAGTAGATGATTTGGAGGAGGTGGCGGGTGAGTTGGAATGGAACTACGACGCAGGGGATTTAACACCACTTCCTGCCGAGAAATCCCTCTTTCCGGAGCTCGCCTACCGTCCACCACGGCCCACATTGAGACGACCATCTGTCACTTTCGGATTTATTGAAGGCCAACCCCCGGAGAACAATCAGAAGCCTTACCCGTATCCGGAGGAGGGACGCGCGAGATCAACTCCGACGAAATCGCTACCGGCGTTACCGTTCCGCGCCCCCGTCTCGGGCGCGAGTGGGACACCAACGGCGGCGCCACGCGGCACGATGAGAGCAGGCAGAGACGGAGAACCATCAAACGTCACGTGTTGGAATTGTCGCCAGACCGGAAATCGAACCCGCGAGGCTACATTGCTTCGGGTGTGGTAAAGCGGGGGTGACCTCCCGAAATCCTCACGAATGTTCGGGAAACCCTACAAGGAGACGCCAATAAGGGCCGAGGCGCCTTCGATGGGTATTTGTCCGGCCCTTTTCCACTTCCAGTTAGCTCAGCGAAAGCCGTTGGCGGAGTTTTGCGCCCCGGCAGTATCCGGGAAGCCTCTCTCCATTTTAGCAATTAGGGTAAACGTTCGTGGACGCACACTACCCGCCATGGTCGACAGCGGATCCACTCATATCTTCCTAGGACCTGAAGGTATTCTGTTTGCTATACAGCTGGGTTACCGGCGTGAGAGGACCCCCGATCGTGAATGTATGGTAGCAAATAGTGTGAAGGTTATCTGTAGGGAAGAAGTAACGTTCGGGATCGAAGTTAAGGGCCATCAATGCGAAATCACTGCCCGAGTTCTTTCGGACTTGCCCGTACCACTTCTGTTGGGATTAGACTCCCTGGAACGGCTGGGGGTAGTGGTGGACTACGGGCGGCAAACCTGGTATTTTTCGGGACATCCGGAGGAGGAATTCTCGTTCGATGGTGTTGAGGAGTCAGGGACGAACGACCTTTGCGCCCCCTTGACGGATTTGACACCTGTTCAGGCTAACGTGTTGGACCAGTTCTTGGAAATCGAGCTCCCACGACTGCAATCAGCCCTCGGTAAGACGACGTTGATTGAACACCGAATTGACGTGGGAAGTAGCCCCCCCTATCAAACAAAGACACTATCCAGTTACCCCAGCGGTACGTGAGGCTATCTACGCGAAGGTCGATAAAATGCTGGACGCGGGGGTGATTGAGAGCTCCGATAGTGATTGGAGCTCCCCGATCGTCATGGTAAAGAAACCAACCGGCACATATCGCTTCTGCCTGGATTTTCGGCGGTTGAATAATGCCACGAGAAAGGACGCGTACCTCCTCTCACACATGGACGACATACTGGATAAGTTAAGGGCCGCGAAATACATCTCGACCCTTGACTTAAGCCAAGCATTTCATCAGATCCCTCTGGAGGTATCATCTCGGGCCGCAACGGCGTTCACGGTTCCGGGAAGGGGGCTATACCAGTTCAAGCGTATGCCGTACGGGCTGACCAATACTCCTGCCACCTTTCAGAGGTTATTAGATAAGCTCATCGGTCCTAGTATGGAGCCACACGCGTTCGCCTATTTGGACGACATAATAGTCCTCACGGAGGCCTTTGACGACCATTTAACGTGGCTAGAGAAGGTCTTCGACCGGATACGTGGGGCGGGCCTGCTGATAAACGTTCAAAAGTGTGAATTCTGCTGCTTGGAGGTGCGTTATTTAGGGTTCCTAGTGAATCGAGAGGGCTTGCAGGTAGATCCTGCGAAAACTGCCCCGATCAATGATTATCCGGCCCCTAAGAATCTCACGCAGCTCCGAAGGTTCTTGAGGATGACATCGTGGTATCGGCGATTCATTCCCAAGTACGCAGCGCTGGCGGAACCATTGACGCGCCTAACAAAAAAAAGAGAGCGTTGGATTTGGGGGGTGGAGCAGCAGGCCGCGATCGAGGGATTAAAAAGAGCCCTAGTCAACCCACCGACATTAGCGAGACCGGACTTCTCCAAACAATTCGTGTTGCAGACGGACGCGAGCCTATGCGGGCTGGGAGCGGTGTTGACCCAGTCGACGGAAGGGGCGGAACATCCCATCGCTTATGCGAGTCGTACATTGTCCAGTGCGGAGAGGAATTATACCGTAACCGAACAGGAGTGCCTGGCCATACTCTGGGCGACCCGAAAATTTAGGGGATACCTCGAGGGATACCACTTTGTGGTGATAACGGACCACGGGAGTCTTCGGTGGTTGCAGTCACTCAAGGACCTAACCGGTCGACTCGCTCGTTGGGCCTTGACATTGATGCAGTACGATTTCGAGGTTGTACACTGCAAGGGGGCGCTCCATCACGTCCCGGACGCCCGCTCGCGTATGTACGAGACCGAGAAGCCACCTGTTATCGAGGAGGTACCCGAAGAGGACAGCCCGGCCACGGTAATGCCCCTGGTGGCAACCGAGCCAACCATCGCGGGCCCAGAAGATCGTTGGTATTTGGCACGCTGGCAGGAAGTCCTAACAAAGGGCGCCCATTTTCCGGATTGACGGGTTACCGATGGACGACTATATGTACGGCGTCGCATAAAACGCGTAGAGGATCATCTGTCGGGAGAAAACGAATGGGAGTTGGTAGTCCCATTCCAAGGGAGAGCCGAGGTACTCCGAGAGGCCCACGATGTCCCGCAGGCGGGCCACTTGGGTGTGGAAAAGACCTTCCGCCGAATCGCGATTTCCTATTTTTGGCCAAGGATTTATAAGGACGTCGTACGATACGTGAGAGGCTGCGATATTTGCCAACGGACTAAGGTGGCCCAAGTGTTACCACCCGGGTTGATGGGTCGAAGGGTAGTAGAGGGCCCCTGGATAGTAATTGCCGCCGATATAATGGGACCGTACCCCCTGAGTCGTGCCGGTTTTGCGTACATTTTGGTGCTGCAGGATTTGTCTACCAAGTGGGTCGAATGCTGCGCGCTGCGAAAAGCCACCGGGAAGAGGATAGCCGAAGCACTCGACGAGCTGATCATATCCCGTTGGGGAACACCCGAAGTGATTTTGACGGATAATGTTTCAGAATTCGTAAACCAGAGCTTGAGGGCGTGAGCGGAAAAGTATGTAATTTTCCATACCACGACCCTTCCTTATCATCCCGAGGCAAACCCCGTCGAGAGGGTGAACCGGGTGCTAAAGACAATGGTCGTCTCTTTCCTAGAGGGTGACCATCGGATGTGGGACGAGCACCTCGCCGAATTCAGGCTCGCCTATAACACCGCCCACCATTCGGCCATCGGTAGCAGCCCCGCTTTCCTTAACCTCGGGCGAGTGCCCAGGCCCCGTAATTTTGATGGCCGGTTCCGTGGAGGGGAAATGGAAATTGACCCCCTGCCCGTTGAGCATTGGTCCGAGCACATGCGGGGCATGGAGGCGCTGCGCGAGCGGGTCCGCTTTAATCTGGAGGAAGCCTACCAGAGGACTTTAAGGGAGTACATCAGCATAGACGTGCGGTTGCCTTCCAGGTGAGCGATTTAGTGCTAAAGAGACAGCGAATACTGTCCTCAGCGTCACAGCACATAGCCGCGAAACTCGCCCCAAAATATTCGGGGCCGTTCCGCGTTAGCGAGGTCCTTTCTCCCGTAGTGTACGGACTGATCGTTTCGGATGGGTCAGTCATCCCAAAGGTCTCTATCGAGGATTTGAAACTTTACTATGTCCCAGCTCCGCCGCCTTCGGCTGGGGGAGCCGAGTCCGATGTCGAGAACGGGGAGCTCAGCTAGTTATGTGTTAAGTAGTAGAGAATTACATATTTATTCATTCATGTAACTATTTATGATGTATTTGTTCATTTGTTACCATTCGTCCATCTTTCGGACCGAGCACGTGTCGGTTTACCCCGTGCTTCGCTCTGGAGATTGTACGTATCGGGTTATCGTCGTTTTCTAGCGTTTTCGCCCTATTTATTATTTATCTGATCTATTATTACCATGTGGTGTTGTATCGTTATTTATCACATAATGTGTTGGTTTTGCGACTTGCTCATTTACGTATTTATCTATTTATTATGCAATTTAAATTTTTTTTTATGTGTTCCCCTCTTGTTGTGCCCTATTTGGAGGGAATAGTTACCTGGGGTGCATGAAGAGTGGGCGTGCCCTTCGACGAGGGCTTAGGTCCGCTCATGAATCGAGCACATTTAAGTAGGAAATTCTGTTCACACCCTGACAAAAGATTTCATTGGATCCGCTTCGGGAGGAAGGGGGTTGCCGCAGGTAAAGATTAACAACAAGACTAAGCCGAAGATAGCAGAGCCGAGATTCGCCGGCCGGGTCGGCCAATCTTTAAGGGGGCGTGTTGTCACGTGGTAGAATTCTGGGCAACCCTCTCGTTCGACACTCGCCCCGTTAAGCAGACCCACCGTATTAGTAGGGCGAATTTGATTATTGATTTGTTTTCTTTTTTTTCCATTCTTTTTTTTTATACTTGTGAGACACACACGAACACCCCCACACAAACACTTGCGAATAAAGTCACACGCTAGGGATTTTGAGGAAGGGTTTGGCGAGGAGAAGGTCGGCGACCACTGCAAGGACGCATCAACGGCGGCAGCGACGGGTATCCTCCACCACCTCCCCACCAAGGCCTCGGACCTCGCCAGCAGGCCGATCTACCGAGCACCTGAAGAGAAGCTCGACCTTGCGGCGTTGCTGCCCCGTGCATTGGGTGGTACCGTCAGTACGACCTCGGCTACTCCAGACGCCGGGACAGTGGACGCGGTGACTTGGGAGTCTCGCAGAACCGTCTATTCGGGGTCGGAATGAGCATCTACGGAGGATCGGTCTTGGAGGGAACACTGTGGGGGGAACAGCAAAGTGGACGTGCCGCGTTATCATCGGCACGTCCCCGTGGGGAACCTTTACTGCTGAACCATCGTTTGTGGCCAGCCGGCCACCATCGCGTACCTTCCTCACCCCTTCTTCACACACACACATACTTGCGAACACATACACAAATTCTTGCGAACACACACACTCATTCTTGCGAACACACACACACACAGTCTTGCGAAAACACACACACATTCTTGCGAAAACACACACACACTCATTCTTGCGAACACACACACATTCTTGCGAATACACACACACATTCTTGCGAACACACACACACATTCTTGCGAACACACTCACACATTCTTGCGAACACACACACTCATTCTTGCGAACACACACACACACAGTCTTGCGAAAACACACACACATTCTTGCGAAAACACACACACACTCATTCTTGCGAACACACACACATTCTTGCGAACACACACACACATTCTTGCGAACACACACGCACACATTCTTGCGAACACACACACACATTCTTGCGAACACACACACTCATTCTTGCGAACACACACACACACATTCTTGCGAACACACACACTCATTCTTGCGAACACACACACTCAGTCTTGCGAAAACACACACACACATTCTTGCGAACACACACACTCAGTCTTGCGAAAACACACACACATTCTTGCGAATACACACACTCATTCTTGCGGACACCGGACACTGACGGGTCCTCATTGCAGAGGTGGGAGGGGACGTTCCCCCTCCCCCGAAAGAGAAATTTTAGGGAAAAGTACGGCAAAGGACGGAAGGCACTTCGCCGTAGAGTGTCGAGTGGGACGGACAGCGAACAGAGGGCCTCTTCGCGTACGTGACGGTGCCGATGAGTCTCGGTGAGCTCGAAAATTTCACGAAATAGAGTCCTCGGCTAGTCCTTAAATAACGTCCTTTGACGAAAGCCCCAGAGACTGGGCGCGGCGGCAGCCCCCGCTTTACGAGGGCTGCATCGAGTCAATCTTCCTTGGCCGGGTTTTCCCGTATATTCCTCTAAGTTTTTCTTCGTTTAATGTGAGTCGCGCGGTCCGGGGTTGCGGCGAAGTGCGCGCCCACGCGGGAACCCGGAAAGAGCCAGGGAGAGTAAATTGCGATTTATTGTTACTGAGTGTAGTTTTGCGTCTTTTTTTGTTTCGTCGTGTCGCGTGCCCAAAACGTCAAAACCCCGCCCCTCTACCTTTCACCGAGGCTGCGGCTGGCCGGCGGGAACTCCCTCCTTCTTTTTTTTCCCAGCGAGCCGCTACTGCGGCTGGGGCGCCCATAAAACAGTTATTGTTAAAAACAAAAACAAAACAAAATCGCTGGGGAAAAACAAGGAGGTTTGTGAACGAGAGTATTGTTTCGTTACAATATATATATCCTTTTAGAATGTTTCGATTTTCTTTTGCTTTTCTTTCATACACATTTACGTTGTGGGTGTGCGAGGTGCATTTCGCTTGAATATGACTCGCGGATTTTGCGAGTCAGCTGTTGCCTTGCGTTTGGCAGCTCGCAGTCTGGCTGGAGCTACGTCAGCAAGGTCGTCGTGCGACAATGTGACATTTACACCTCGCCGTTGCAACCCTTTAATTCCTAGATATAATATAATTATTGCGAAGGGAATCATTCCGCTGAGGGCATAATTCCCTATGATGTGACTGTGTCGTCACATAATCGTAATTTTTGTTTAATTTTGTTTTCAATATTTCGATTCGTTCGCCAATTTTTTTAACTTCGTATGGATAATTAATTATCGTATAAGGAATATTTTCGAATATTAAAGATTGAGGTATTTCGTTTTCCGTAGTCAGAAAGGATAGATTGAATGGCGGTAGAAATTGTAGGCATTTTTCGTGTACAGTTTCCGTCAAATTTTCAATCTTACAATCTACGGAGGTGACGGAACATTTCCCATCCAAAGCCAATAATCCTGTTCCAGTAATAGTTGCATGAGTTGTCACAGAGTTTTTACAGTTTATCGTCAGAGCTACTGTCTTTGGGGCTACATATATCCATTGCCCTTCTTGTTCCAGAGCAATGAACAAAGAATTTTCGAATTTAACTAAACAATGTGTACAATTCGCGTTTTCGGGGTCTTTTCCTGCAATTATCGATAGTTCGGATGGTGCTCCTGATCGTATTATTTGTCTCGCGTTTTTCGGATGACAGTAATATTGATTATTTTGTCGTTTACATTTTGATAATTCGTATTCTAAGATTGGCAGATATTCTCGACGCTCTCGATCAATTATAACATTTTTTACGGCCGTTTCTATGAAGCGAAACGTGTCTTGTTCCACTCTTACGGGTAGAGGATAGACTTTATTCACATTGAACTCGTTGTTGTTGATTAATGGAATTTTTATCACAACGGTGAGGGTATTTTGAATACTGTGTGCGCCTAATTCGGAAATTTCCAGTAATTCGTTAATTTTTTGTGGACGTATTTTTGTCGGAAAATTCAGTCCTTTTGGTAGATTTTGTAATGCTTCTATTAGATACGCGTAGAGTTGTCTAGGCAGGAATATTGTAGGATCAACGATTGCTTTTGGCAAGCCTACTAAATAGTTAAATAATTGACGTATGTCGTTTAACAAGGATTCGATTATTATGCTAATAGTTGTTAATGTCTGGTCTAATTATTGGCGTGTTAAAAAATATATTACGAGATTTTTCATTTCATGGTGTAAATTGTTTATTAAGCGGCCTAATGTTTCTTCGTTTGCCGCGAGGCGGTTCGTTTTGCGATAGAACATTTTCAGTGTAATTTGCTGGATTTGCAAATTTGCTTTTAACGCATCTTCTGTTGTTTCTTGTTTTTTCGTTATCGTCATGATGTGCCGTTCGATGTTCGCATCTAAGTTGCTGTTATCTATTTCATAATGGATCCTAATCCGTCGATTAATCCTCTTTTATTTACTCTACCCTTTGTGCCAATTATATCGTGAATAGACTGAATTTCGGAATTTATTTTTCCTTTAATGGTTTCGAGGGAACTCGTTACGAGAGCACATAGCTTGTCCTCTGGCATCGTTTGACATAGTTCTAGTAGTTTTTCCAGCTTGTCCCTCATACTCTTTTCTCTATTTGCTATTGGCAGAAGATCCATGCGGATTACCAGTTCCCACATTTCCTGAATCATGTGCAGATTTCGATTTCCTCGTAATAAATTCCGGGGTTGGGGAAAATTGCGTTGCGTTGAATTCTGTATTTTCCTTTCTTTCGTTAGTCCCTTCTGTCGTCCTAACTGTTGAGATTAATAACCTGCAAAAGGGGTTTGCCATTTTATTTTCTGTATTTTTTTTCACGCAAATTCTTTTGGAGTGCCATACTTGCAAACAATTTGATTTGCAAATCCTTTAGCTACTTCCTTGGCTTCTTGAGTTTTTAGCGGTATAGCTGCGCTATACTTGGACACTGCGTCTTGGAAAGTCAGGATGTCAGGATTCCCGGCTTCGGTCTCGGGTAAGGGACCTACTATATCGACTTCACATTTGTCGAATGGTGTCTTGGGTGTGTCGGTGATAGTCATGGGAGCATGCTTGCCTCGCGTGATTTTATTTTTCTGGCTCCTGTCGCATGATTTTACGTAGTTTTTTGTTTCAGTATTCATTCCCGGCCAGCTATGCTTTATCTTTATTCGATGTTTCATCCTTTTTTTGCCTGGGTGGCCTCCAAGGAGAGCGTCGTGGTATTCTTGTAGCATCGTACCTCGCTCCCTCACTCGGGCACTATCGATTTTCTATTTCCGTCTCTGTCTCGCTTGCGCTCGAGTCTTTTTATATTTCCTTCTCTTTTCCGCTCGGGCCTGCTGACCGGTCCGCCTCCACTGGTGGGGGTGGCGGTGCGCTCTCTCTCGCGCGGGCCTCTGTCGCTTTGCGCGGGCGTTCCTCTCTAGTGGGCTGCATTGTTTTTCTCGTCCGGCCACGTGCTCGCGGGACCAGCTGACCACGGCTATCATGGCTCGCGTCTGTGAACGCCAGCGGCGGTGGCGCGGAGCGACGGCCTTCCTCTACCACGCTTCTCGGCGTCCTTGTGACGTACCACCGCCTAGGGTCCTTGTTGCGTCAGCATCAATACATAAATACGACTTAAAGGATCCGCATTTGTGTTCTTCTTTCCAGCCTTATACTCGATGGTATAGTTGAACTGCTCCATCTTTATTCTCCAGCGCATCAGTCGTGATCCTGGATCGTTTACGTTGAAAAGCCAAGTGAGGGGCTTATGATCCATCCCGATGGTGAATTTTGTTCCATAAATGTATGTCCGGAATTACGCTACTGCCCAAATTATTGCTAGCATTTCCTTCTCCGTGGTTGAGTAGTTCATTTGAGGCATCAGTTGTCACCACGAAGGGTTTCTCGAAATCCGGATACTGCAGGATCGCTGCGGTGCTGAGAGTTTCCTTCAATTTTTGAAAAGCTTGTTCGCAATTTTCGTCCCAAATGAATTTGTTTCCTTTCTTGTTCAGTTCTGTTAACGGCTTTGAAAGTTTTGAAAAATCCTGTATGAATTTTCGGTAATATCCGGCTAGTCCCAGAAATGATTGAAACTCTTTTACGTTTTTTAGGGCTGGAAATCGTTGTACAGTCTCTATTTTTTCCGGGTCGGGTTTTACTCCCACTTCGGTAAGAATGTGTCCCAAGTACTGGGTTTCTTTTCGCAGAAATCGACATTTCCTAGGTTGAACCTTTAATTGGACTTCTCTCAGTCGATCAAATACTTCTGTCAGCCTTTTGTTGTGTTCTTCGAACGATGATCCGTACACTACTATATCGTCGAGATGTACATAGCATTTTAGTCCTTATCATCATGCAAGTACAGCGTCCATCAGCCTTTGACAGGTTGGTGGGGCGTTTTTTAATCCAAATGGTATTCGGTTGTAGTCGTAATATCCGAGAGGAGTGGAGAAAGCGATTTTCTCCTTGTCTTTTTCGGCCATTGGGATTTGATAAAATCCCGATGCCAGGTCGAGAGTCGTGAAGTATTTTGCTCGTCCCAATTGGTCCAATATTTCGGTAATATTGAACAATGGATACGAGTCCCCTTCCGTTGCTTCGTTTACTTTTCGGAAGTCTACTATCACTCTCTTGCGTATGTTTCCATTGGCGTCAGGCTTTTTTGGAACGACGAGTAGAGGAGCATTCCATGGGCTCTTGCTCGATCGAATTATTTCGTTTTTAGCATCTCTTTTATCTGCGCCATCACTTCTTGCTTGTGAACTTCTGGTTATCGGTATGGACGAATTTTTATAGGCGTTGTCCCTGGTCGCACGCTTACGCAGTGCTCCACCATAGCGGTGCACCCAAGCAGCTCTTCCTCTAAGTGAAAGACATCAGAATATGCATCGCCGAATTCGCGTAGTAATTTTTCTTCGTCTGAGTTTAAGTTTGAATCTCCTTTGATTTCTTCCCATATTTTTTCTTTTCTTTTTAATTTTTTTTCGATCGATACAGCACTTATATCCTTTTCTTCGGTTGGCTTTTCTTTTTTAATTTCGTCAATATGCACCGTTGGCCTTGCGATTTCGATTTCTTCATCGCTTGTGTTTCGCACTACTATGAGGCAGGAATGTCCTTCTGGGTGGACGTAACGTCCGCCTATCTTTACTCCTGGTCGCACTTCTTTTGCTGCGACACATCCTATTTTTGCCGTCAATGTTTTTGCGTATAACATTTGCTCTGCCCTGGGAGGTAATTTAATTTTATTCGTTCCGTCCAGCACGGGGATCAGATGTCCGTATATTTTAATGTGTCTTCTGTTTAGTATGTCGACACTGTGCTCTCTCATGACGACCAAACCCATTATTCCGTTTAAATCCAGTGGTACTGCGTCATATATTACGTAGAACCCGTGTTCTACGTTTACTGCGGGTCTTTCGAGCACGAGCATAATTTTATACAGTGCGTAGAATTTTTTCCTCCGATTCCTTTGAGTTCGATCGTTTCTTCTATTATTTCTGTATCCTATTTAATACACTCTTTTTGATGAGACTACATTGGGCTCCGGTGTCTCCTTTCAACGTGAGGATTTTGTCTTTGGCCGGGGAAACGCGATGTGGAAGTCGCTAGCGGCTCCTCCAGAATTGATCGTCGTTATCCAGTACGATTTTATTTTCTTCCTTGTATTTTTTCTTCTGGACGGACCTGTATTCGATGCTACGATTATTTTACTGGCGTTGCGTTTTTTTGTCTTCGTTCGTTGCTGTTATCATATCGAGCGAAAATGACCTAATTGTTTTGCTTTTTCCGCTGTCATTGCGGTTTTCTTCTCTTGGCCTGTCTACGTTCGTTGCCATTACCATATCGAGCGAAAATGATCGAATTGTTTTTTTTCTTTTCGCTGTCGTTGCGATTTTCTTCCTTCGGTCTGTCTTCTTTTGGCTTATTTTTATTTGCGTTCCAGTGATACTGATTAGGGCGCCCTGGGGGCCCACTCTTGTTGTAGTAGCTGGTTCCTTGGCCCTGCTGATAATTCATTTGATACATTTGATGATACCCGGTTCCCGGTGCCTGTCAACATCCGTTTCCTTGTCCTTGTTGCCAATTCCTTTTTCGGCAATCCTGGTACGCGTGTCCCGGTTTCTTGCAGTAGTGACATTTATTGCACGTCATCGACATTCGTTTTTCCATGTGAGTCTGCTTGTTTATGGATTCGCCTCCTTGTAGCGATTTTTCCTCTTCCATTGCTCCTTTAAGGGCTGATCCGAGATCCTTGAATCATCGAGCCGTTCCGATGACTTGGTATTCCCTTCGAAGTCCTCTTTCGAAGTTGTATAGGGCTAATTGCCTACCATATGTCTCAATTGTTCTTTTTTCCGCAGGCGATCTTGCCTCGGTTGTAGTGGCTTCGATTAATTCGATCATTATGGCCTCGAGTCGTTGACCGTATGCTAACACGCTCTCGTTGTATTTTTGCTTATGCGTATCAAAACCTGTAACGCGGCTACTGTACGTCACGTTGCACATAATGCTGTCATTTCTTCTTTAAATTGTTGGTACCATTCAATTTCTTTATATCAGATATCTTTGCGCGCTTCTCCTATCACTTTTGTAGCTAACACGGATTGTAAAACGGAATGTCTATCGGCTGCTGCAACGTACGCGTTTGCATAGCTGAATGCTTCAATTATATCGTCAACTTCTTCAGTTTTTTCACCATCAAATCGGGGAATGAGGCTTCGCGCCTCCTTTAGGGTCATGAAATCATTTTCTTGCGCCATGTTATCTGAATTAAGTTGGAGTAGGGAAAATTCTTGAATTTCTATTTCGCGACCACGCCTAGTGTCTATATTCTCAGGAGATTAATCAGAATCTGTTAATTTATCAGAAAAATGAACAGTTCTATCTGCTGCGGATCGAATTTTGGTACGTTTTGCACTGTCGGCCTGTTTGGGGAGTTTTGTGAATTTGGACTTTCGTCTGAAGTTGTTGTGGATCGAAATAGCTTTTTCCTAGGTTCCTGTAGTTCTTGTTCGACTGTTAGACGCTCGGGACGATCTCTCGCAATAAGTTCGTTGAAAATTGAATTTAATGAACGCGATAATTTGTTGTTACCCGGTAATCCGACTCTCGATTTGGTATCGAGATTTCATCAAATCCCAATGGCCGAAGAAGACAAGGAGAAAACCGCTTCCTCCACTCCTCTTGGACATTACGAGCGCAACCGAATGCCATTTCGATTCAAAAACGTTCCACCAACCTTTCAAAGGCTGATTGACGCTATACTTGCTGGGTTCCAAGGATTAAAATGCTACGTATATCTCGACGATATAGTAGTGTACGGATCATCGTTCGAAGAACATACCAAAAGGCTGAAAGAAGTATTCGATCGACTGAGAGAAGCCCAATTAAAGGTTCAACCTAGGAAATGTCAATTTCTGCGAAAAGACACCCAGTACTTGGGACACATTATTACCGAAGTGGGAGTAAAACCCGATCCGGAAAAAATAGAGGCTGTACAACGATTTCCAGCCCCCAAAAAACGTAACAGAGGTTCAATCAATTCTGAGACTAGCCGGATATTACCGAAAATTCATACAGGATTTTGAAAAACTCTAAAAGCCGTTAACAGAACTGATCAAGGAAGAAAACAAATTCATTTGGGACGAAAACTGCGAACAAGCTTTCCAAAAATTGAAGGAAACTCTCAGCACCGCACCGATCCTGCAGTATCGGGATTTCGAAAAACCCTTCGTGGTGACAACTAATGCCTCTGACAAAGCAATTGGCGCGATTTTATCGCAAGGGAAAATCGTAGATCTACCCATCTGTTACGCGAGTCGTACTCTGAACTATGCAGAAATGCACTATTCAACAACGGAGGAGGATATGCTAGCAATAATTTGGGCAGTAGCGCAATTCCGACCATACATTTATGTAACAAAATTCACCATCGTGACGG
Organism: Ophion slaviceki; assembly: GCA_944452715.1. NCBI lineage: Eukaryota > Metazoa > Arthropoda > Insecta > Hymenoptera > Ichneumonidae > Ophion > Ophion slaviceki. The sequence continues at coordinate 2,188,099 of OX101793.1, forward strand.
ATCGTAAGCCCCTCTACGATTCTGCAACAATACCACGACGCTCCTCTTGGAGGCCACCCAGGCGACAATAGGATGAAACAACGAATAAAGATAAAGTACAGGTGGCTGGGAATGAATAACGAAATAAAAAACTACGTAAAATCATGCGACAAATGCCAGAAAAATAAAATCACGCGATGCAAGCATGCTTCCATGACTATTACCGACACACCCAAGACATCATTCGACAAATGTGCAATTGATATAGTAGGTCCCTTACCCGAGATCGAAGGCGGGAACAAATACATCCTGACATTCCAAGACGGGTTGTCCAAGTATAGCGCAGCCATACCGCTAAAAACTCAAGGAGCCAAGGAAGTAGCTAAAGGATTTGCAACTCAAATTGATTGCAAGTACGGCACTCTAAAAGAATTATTATCAGACCAAGGAACGAATTTTCTGAGCGGAACTTTCAAGGAGATGTGCTAATTATTCCGAATAAAAATGATTCAAACGACGGCGTATTATCCCCAATCAAACGGAGCATTGGATCGTTCACGCCGAACTCTCGCAAAATACCTGAAATGTTTCATTAAAGAAGATCAAATGGATTGAGATGAGTGGTTGCCATACGCGATATTCACGTATAATACCACGTAAAACCTCTCTCTGCACACAGCGACAGGTTTCACTCCATACGAGCTGGTGTTTGGAAAGGTAGTCGATTTACCGACAGCGCTTAAAGTAGCACCACGAAAGACGTACTCATACGATAATTATTTTCCCGAGTTACGTGTACGGCTTCGAGCCACATGGCACGTGGCGAAAGAACAATTGGAAAAAGGAAAAGAAAGGGTAAAGGAGGGGCATGATATCACCGCTGGTACGGTGGAATACCGCCCCGGCGACCGAGTCCTCCTCCACGACCCTACTATACGCCGAGGCCGATCAGCGAAGCTTTCCCCTAAGTGGACAGGGTCTTACAAAATACAGAGCACAGACTCGGAAGTGAACTACACTATTGGCCGTGGACGTAAGGCAGTCCGGGTACATGTAGACCGGATTAAACCCTACGTTACCCACCGACCGGTGGAGCAGGAGGGACTACTCGCCTGGCCCGCGGAGGCCCGCGAGCGGCACACGAGGCGTAGATCGACGCCTCCCCGTCTCGCGCCATTGCCAAGCAACGGTCGAGCGGCCATCGCCACACAACGGATTCGCGTATGGACGGCGAGCTGACACCCGTTTAACAACAAAAAAATTAAAAATAAAAAAAACGATATCGTAAAATAAAAGAAAATGAAATACAGTCATAAAAATATAAGAATAAATAAATAAATAAACTAATATGAAATGAAATGGAAAGATAAAGTAAATAAAACAAAATAAAATAGCGTTCAAATGAATGAAAGAATTTATAACAAAAATAAGCGAATGGGATAGTCGAAAAAAGGGAATAAATAAAGCAAAAAAAATTGACAAGAAGAAAGATCGGAAAAGCTCTGGATTTCTAAAAAAACAAAATGAATAATAAATAAAAGAAAAGAAAAAGCGATATAAACTTAAGATAGCGAGTCTAAAATAAAAATGAAAATAAATGTAAAAATGGCGTATAGATATATTCACGAAAAATCCAATGAAAGCAAGAGTTAAAAATGAATAATATGCATATACAATTTTCGAGTAAGTACAACAAAAAATGAGTAATAAAAAGAAAAATAATAATCAAATTAATAATCTACAATCACGAAAGAAAAGGAATTTATAGACATGCATTTTTCCGAAATTATAATTCATCGAACGATAGCTATATGTGTCTAAAGTAAAATGCTTTTTGGGTTTTTGTTGCAGGATGAACGTGAAGGCTGTAATCGTGCACACCATCAAAAAAAAACCATCGCGCGTCGAGGGGGGTGGGAGGCGGATTTTTTGATGAAATTGTTTAAAATTTTTTTTGTATGTAGTAAACAGATCAATAAAACTATATGCCAAGTTTCACAAGTTTTCCGTTGTATACTTTCTTCACAAAAAAAATCCCAAAAAGCGGTAAATTTTGCGAAAAAAAAAACAATCCCCCCTTAACAAAATTGGCGAACGAATTGAAATATTCAAAACTAAATTAAGCAAAAATTACGATCATGTGGCGACACAGAATCACATCAAAGGGAATTATGCCCTCAGCGGAATGATTCCCTTCGCAATAATTGTATTCGATTTCGGAATTTAAGGGTTGCACCATCGACGTTTAAATGTGGCATCGCCAAACGACGACCTTGCTCACGTAGCTCCGGCCAGACCGCGAGCTGCCAAACGCAAGACAACAGCTGACTCGCAAAATGCGCGAGTCATATTCACGCGAAATGCACCTCGCACACGCACAACGTAAACGTGTATGAAAGAAAAGCAAAAGAAAATCGATACATTCAAAACGGATATATATATATAATATTAGAAAGGCATTTGTACCTTCGTAATCTATTGTATTATTGAAAGCCGAGAGACGACCGAGAGAAAAAACTTGCCAAAGGTATGAAAGAAAAAATGTATTTTATACTCTCTCTCTCTCTCTCTCTCTCTCTCTCTCTCTCTCTCTCTCTCTCTCTCTCTCTCTCTCTCTCTCAGCAGTTCAGTTCCTGCGGTGAGTCTTGACACACGCTATTAATTTCGCTCCGTCTCTTTTCTTCTGTAATTCTGCGTACCTGTGCCTGCGGGCGTTTCTTTTCAGACTCAAAGCGCGCCACTATTCGCTTTCCACCGATGTAGCTGAGTCTCTCATTCTTGAGCTGTTCTACGTCCGCTGGAATGCGAAATTGATAAGAATTTTATCAGATTATCATCGACTCCATTATCAGTCCGGCGTCCTCTTCATCTACCTCGCTCGTGCTCGGTTCCGCTCGGGCAGCTTCGGCTGTAGTCGGTCATCGGTACGCGCTACTACATGCGTGGGTCGCTCTATTTCTGGCTCCCACACACGTACGACTTCAAGCCTCTCTCCCCCTTGGACTGCGACGCTCGCACTCGGGCTATTGTTACGCCGCTCGACACCGTCCCGCCTATGACCACATCGTGGACACCTACACAATCATCATCGCTGTGCCTATGTGACGTTTGGGTATATTCGGCTTTGCTCGTGTCGACTGGCTGCTGGTCCCTGTCTACACGCTAACCCGAGGCGATCTTCTCTGTGTGTCCATCGTAGTCGGTATCACACTCACACTCATATTGCCTATCTCTGTGGATTCTCCAGTCGGTAATGTAACGACCGACCTATGCCTCCGATCTGTACTAAGTGCAATAAGGCTATTGCTCGCGACTCATTTTCTTGTGGTCTGTGCCGACGTATATTCCACCCCGGGTGTGCGCGTAGCTTTTATAAAAACTCTAACATCGACCCGTGCTGTAAGACTTATCTGAAAACCATGTTTGACGGATCACACTCACCCGCTACTATCGCCCCTTCTAACACTCCGTCTGACATAAATTTGCAGTCGGTGATGGCTATCCTTAAAACAAACGAAGCTAATATTGCTGCCCTCACTACTTTTGCTAATGAGCAGAGGGAAACGGCTAATCGTACTAATGAAGTTATAAATAAAATGTCCGAAACACTTAGCTTACTACCTAAATTAGTTGAGACGGTTTCGAGCCATACATTTCAGATTGAGCAACTCCGTACTGATAATGCGAATTTGCGTCGGGAAGTTGCTGAACTAGATAAAAAAATTGTGTCGCTTAGCTCATCCCCAATCCCCATTTCGAACGAAATTGTAATCGCGGGTTTACCCCACGGCGAAACCGATCAACCTAAAGCGCTTGTCGAACGGATACTAACCGTTCTCGGGGTAGCTGACCTCTTAAGTCACGTGATAACAGTGCGAGTTTTGCAACGCAAACTTACAACCGCAGAGGCTTCTTCCTCTGCTGATGCCCAGCAAGCTCCGCGGCCGTTTTCCCTAATCGTCGCCTTAACCTCGGCGGTCGTGCGCGATGCGATTATTAATGCGAAGCGTGCCAAACGTGCTCTGCCCATCCATGAGGTATTCGGCGGATCTGCGCGCGGGAATATTTTTGTCAACGAATTGTTGCCATCAGCGCTATATAACTTGCTCCGATCAACTAGGACTCGCGCGCGTCTTGTAGGCTACCAGCATGTTTGGTTCAAATTCGGCCGAATTTTTGCTCGCAAGGCTGAGGGTCAACCTTCTATCTCCATAACTAATATGGAAGATCTCAATAAGCTGGTTTGACCCTTCTCATACTCAGTCTTCCAACGGCACGCGGAGTCCACGTATTTCATGTCCTTCGAAATTCCATGGCTTCACCTCTCTTTCTGCTGCCCATTTTAACGCGAACTCATTACTGGCTCATATCGATGCCATCCGTTCAACTTTTGAGTCGCACCCGGTCCATATAATTTCTGTCTCTGAAACATGGCTCAACCCTCGTATTACGGACGAATTAATAGCTATGGGTGATTATTATATTATACGGAATGATCGTATCGGGCGCATGGGAGGTGGTGTAGCGTGCTATATTCACGCCTCAATTAAGGCTAAAGTTCTGGACTCCTCTCCCTCACCATTTTCGAACTCACCAGAATTTATCATCCTCGACCTCACATTATCAAATGGGCAGTCACTTCTCTTCGCATCGATCTACCGCAGACCTAAAGGGCTACTGTTCGCCGAATTCATAGATGCTTTTTGTCGCCATAGTCACGCTTACTACAACATTATCATCACTGGGGATCTAAATTGTAATCTCCTCTCTCAGAACCATGAGTCACGAGCACTTAAAGATTTATTATTCTCACAGTCACTCTTTCTCGTTCCCTCTGAACCCACTTTTCATACTGCTTATTGTGACTCATGGTTAGATGTGATGATACTAGACTCGGAGACTAAACTTGACTCTTTTTCGCAAACTAGTGTTCCTTTTATTGCGGGTCATGATTTACTCAAACTTGTGTACCGCGTTGAAAGTCCCGCTTTATCTTCCAGGCTAATCTACAGGCGATCCTTACGTGATTTCGATGAACATAAGTTCGCAGCTGAGCTGGACTCCAAGCTGAGTATTCTTTTGCCTTCAAGTGAGTTACCTGCCACCACCGGCTCAATAGATGATTATGTGGGGTCGATCCTATCGGTGGTCTCTGAAACTTTCAACTCTCTTGCGCCCTTGCGACCTTTCCATACTCATCGACGACATGTGCCTTGGATGACCGATGAATTGAGAGCCCAAATTCGTGAGCGTGACCTCTTATACCAGCGCTCTAAGCGTCAACGAAGTGTGATTAATACCCTAGCTTATCGTGCGTGCAGAGATCGAGTCACAGCGGCACTTCGCTCAAATCGTCAGCGTTTTTACTTGGATAAATTGAGCTCCATAGCCGAACCGGCACGCCTGTGGAGGGAGCTCGCGAACCTAGGATTAGTTAAGCCAAAGCATGCTACACCTTTTAATTTCTTTACTCCTGATCAACTTAACAATTATTATATGTCCGTTTCAGCCGATCGTGATCCAGTGTCCCGGGATGATTTTCATGAGGGTATGCGTGACGTATATGCTCCTCCCCAGCGTGTTCCCTTCGAATTATCGACAATCTCTCCGGCGGCTGTCCTGAAGGCTCTGTCAGAAAATCCCAGTTCCTCCCTAGGCGTTAACGCTGACGGAATCGTTCCATTCGCCATTTGCAAATCTATAGTTACTTTCGCTGGGTATCTTGCGTCCATTTTTAATATATCGATCACCCATTCACATTTCCCAACAATTTGGAAGCGAGCCTTCATAAGGCCACTCTCAAAAATAAGAACCCCGCTCTCTCCCTCTGACACGAGACCGATCGCCAACCTTCCGTACCTCTCTAAGGTGTTCGAGCGCATAATTTACTCTCAAATTTCTGGGTTCCTCGGCGAATATAACGTTATCCATGACCGACAGTCGGGTTTCCGGGAAGCTTTTAGCACCCAGTCAGCATTGCTTCGTATAGCGGAAGATGTTCGCCGCGGTATCGATCAAAAGATGCTTACGATCCTACTCCTATTTGACTTCAGTAAGGCATTTGACACTGTCTGCCATCTAAAATTACTTCAAAAACTAAAGTCTATAGGATTTGGGGCTAAGTCATTGGAGTGGATCTACTCTTATCTGACGGGTAGAAGTCAGGCGGTGGTTGACGGCAGGGGACTGAGCTCTGAGTGGCTCCCCACTACCATGGGGGTCCCTCAGGGTTCGGTCCTTGGCCCTCTGTTATTCTCCTTGTATATCAATGATATTGGCGTCGGTCTGCGTTACTCCAGCCTTATGGTCTTTGCTGATGACACGCAGATTTATCTGCATTGTCATCCCTCCGAACTGCGTGAAGCCATATTAAAAATTACATATGACGCTAATGTAATAGCCGAATTTGCCGTCAATAGCCGTCTCTCTCTTAACGCCACAAAGTCAAAGGCCATCATACTTGGTAGCTCCGCCTATATCCGCACTCTCGATCTTTCATTGTACCCTCAGATCACGGCCGGCCTATCTTCGATACCCTATGTTGATGTTGTATGCAATCTTGGGGTGCATTTTTCCAGCGACTTAAATTGGCAAAAGCATGTTGCTCTGATATCTCAGAGAGTAAATTTTGCGCTCTATCGCCTCAAATATCACAGACGCTCACTCAATGCAGAATTAAAAGCTAAATTGGTAATGTCCTTAATTTTCCCGTTCCTAGATTATTGTTGCCTTTTATTACTTGATCTACCGAACTACCTGAACCTCAAACTTCAGCGACTCGTTAATCATTGTGTTCGGTTTGTCTTTGACCTGAGGCGTGACGAGCATGTTACTGCTTACCGGCATCGATTGCGTTGGCTCTCGGTGTCGAATAGACGTCTTTACTTCCTGGGTTGTCTCACGTACCGCATACTGCACCTAAAAGCTCCGTCCTATCTTCGCGAGCTTCTTCCCCTCGCTGACCGCTCTATTCGTGCTTCTAACCGCTTACCTCCCCTAACGTTCGCGATTCCGCATCATAGGACGTCCGCCTTGCATGGCTCATTTAGTCTGTCTGCGGCCTACTTCTGGCACTCCTTACCGCTAATCATAACGCGTTCGTCATCTCTACCTCAATTTAAAGTGTTACTACACGAGTACCTATTAGCCTCTGAAATGCATGGCGAATTAGCGGCGTGTCACTAAGCGTGCGGAAATTTTCTGTTGTAATTCTATTCTAGTATTCTTATTTTTCCTATTATATTGCATTATATTATATTACTCATTATAATTGGAACTGTTAACTTAGTGCTAGCAATGAACAGTCAATAAGACTCACCATTTATTAATAATTTGTAACAAATTGCCCTATAGCTTGCTTGGGCATAATAAATATATCAAATCAAATCAAAATATCTCTCTCTCTCTCTCTCTCTCTCTCTCTCTCTCTCTCTCTTGCTACGCTTCGCTCGACTCGCAACCGACTCCGCCTACCTCATTCTCACCTGCGCACGGCAGCGTGCTCTCCCTCTTTTTCTCTTGCGACGCGGAGGTGCCGATGGCTTTAACATCCGGCCATCCGACCGGACGCTCGTCCTCGAGCGTATCGATTCATTTATCTCTCGCCCTTTTGTTTGTCTTTGCTCGCCATATATACACACATCCATGCTACATCTATTTAGGAACACTGGTTTGTACATTCGCAAACATAACTACGCCACGTAATCCTCGAGATGCGGAGGTTGCCGTCGCGTTGAACGTCGGCCCTCGTTACTCGGTCCTCCTAACGCAACACTCTTCGTTCGGCTATCCTTTTCGCTCTCCTCTTCTTCCGAACGATCGTCTCCACTGCTACCTTCTGAAGCTAAAGTGCCCTCAGAGCTATTTGGCGTTTTCCGCGTCTCGGTCGCTAGTTTTCTCATCGGACTCGTTTTCCCCTGGAAACCCATAGCTTTAACTGACTCGCATGCGCAGTTGTGGCATACTGGCGTCCGTTCTCCCTGGATCTGAGGTCGCACACATGGTAGGTGTCCCTGTCGAGCCGTCTGAGCACAATCAAGGGTCCGCGATACCTTGCATGAAGCTTCGTGGATTCTCTCGCCGCTGAAGTGGCTGCCTTTATGAAGACGACACTTTCCACCTCGAAATCCACATTCTGCATTCGATCCTATCGGTGGTAACTGCTCCTGCCGTTCGATAATCCTGCGTCTCGCATCCGCTCGTAGCAATCGAGGATCGGTATAGCTGTGTTCCGGGTCGGTCACTTGTCATAGCGCGCCTTCGTCTCTCCGAGGTAAGTAACCGAACGCAATTTCGAAAGGCGATACCCCTGTGCTCGAATGTTGCATTTCGTTGAGATCCCCCTGTATTCGTCCCAGCTCTTTGTCCCACGTCCGACCGTTGTCTCGCCCCAGGCTGCTTTTAATGGCAGGAAGCAACGTAGCGTTCCACCTCTCGACTTGACCATTGGCTTGCGGGTGTCGAGGAAAATTCAACGTATGCTTAATTCCATGACGAAGACAAAACTCCTCGAAAGCTCCTGAGCTGAAAGAGGTCTCCCGATCAGAAATGATACGAGCCGGCGCACTATAATCGTACACGAACTCTTCTAGGTGTGGCAGTACGCTCCGCGTCTTCGTGTCACTGACGGCCCGTAACACCAGAAACTTTGTGAGATTGTCGACGAGCACGAAGATGTATTTGTTCCCGCGTCCGCTGGTCACGAAGGGTCCCAAATGCATATCCCCTCGTGCATATGGTCCATATGCACGAGCTCAAACGATCGATGTCCTGGCGGAATGGGGTGCCGGGTCCGTGCTTGCCGTCCTACCCTCGGCTTATAAGCGATGCATTGGATGCACGCCCCAATGTGACTTCGTACGTAGGCCTTCATCCGTGGGAAATGATAGTCGCGGCGTAACCGTGAGACGACCCGTTCTAAGTCTTGATGACTCTCCAATTCATGATACCACACTACTAAGCCCTTTCGCATAGAGCATGGCACAGCATAGAGCGCACGTCCCTCATACCTCTTGTACAGGATCCCTAAGTGCAGTTCCAATCCTTGTGTTCGCCCGCGCTCCTCTTTTGTGCGCTGCTTCTCTAGCTTCTCCAGAATGCTTCGTTTCGCAGACAGGTCTGGATCGCAGTACTGATACATCTGTACGAGGTCCGTTTCATTGGCGATCGTTGATATTTGTAATGGCTCTATGGATTCCGGATCACTCGACGGTGCCCGACTTAGCGCGTCCACGTGAGCCAATTTAGTTCCCGCTCGGTGTACAATTTGATAATTGTACTCGCTAAGTTGGTCTTTCCAGCGTATTACCTGTGGGTTAAGCGTTCGTTGGGTGCTTAAATAAACTAGCGCGTTACAATCGGTCACCACGGTAAATGCAACATTTGCCAACAGCGGCCGCAGCTTATTATTGCCCACACCACCGCCAACAATTCCAGTTTGCTACTATGATACGCATATTCCGCCGGTGTAATTCCCCTACTGACCGCGTACACCAATCGCATATCCCCTTTCCCATCTCGCTGAAGCAGCATTGCTGCGAGACCATCTGCGCTCGCGTCGGTGTGGAATTCGGTTTCCGCGGTAGGATCAAACGTAATGAGGACCGGTTTCGATATTAATTTGTCCCGTAGAGCCTCAAATGCAATTCGTTGCTCGCCACCCCACACGAATTTTGCCTCGCGTTTTAGAAGTTCGGTTGAAAGTTCCGCCACCTCGGCGAATCGCGGCACGAATTTCCTAAAATATCCCGTCAAACCCAGATAACGCGAAACCTCGTGCGCGTTTCTCGGCACGGGAAACCCGGCTATAGCCTCAACCTTATGCGCCCCCAGCTCGATGCCGTCCGCCGAGAGTTCGTAACCTAGATAGGTAACTTTGTGATATAAAAACTTACACTTACTAAGCGTAATGGTAAAGCCTGCCTATCGCAACGCTAGCAGCACCTGTGTGAGCTTCCCCTTCAGGGTTGGCCAATCCGCTCCGGGGATCAAAATATCGTCCAGGTAGTACAGGATCACTTCGTCCCGCAGAGGCCCAAGTGCGCGATGCATGGCCGTTGAGAAAAAGGCGGGCCCGTTCGTAAGCCCAAATACCATATGGGTGAACTCAGCTGTTTCGTCGGCAGTAACGATGGCCGTCTTCTCTCGGGCCCCCGCGGTCAAAAGTATCTGAAGGTATCCGTGTGCTAAATCTAAAACAATAAACATTGTACTATTCCGAATACACGCCAAATGATCGTCGGTGTTTGGGAGAGGAAAATGTACTCTTTCAGTTTGTTGGTTCAATTTGCGAAAGTCGACGCGGAGGCGCGCTTCGCCATTCTTTGTTCTCACTAGTAATACTGGGCTGGCGTAAGGCGACTCCGTATCTTTTATTATTCCGGCCTTCCACCAGTCAGTCAAAATTGCCTTGATTTCTTCGCGTTCATTACCGGTTGATCTATAAGGTTTAGATTGCACGGACACGGCGCCCTCTTTTAATCGAATGCTCATTTCTACTTGCTTAGCACAGTCTAAATCTTGCAAACCCGTGGATACACAGTCTCGAAATTCATTTCTTACCGCGCACAGATCACTCACGACCTCCGTCGGCTGCTCTGGTCCCACGTCGAGGTCCTTCGGCTGTATCCGCTGCTCTTCCGTCGTCGCTCGTTCTCGAATCGGCACGCGACTTACCGTTCCTCGCACGACGCTCCGATTCTCTGTGTTGAGTTGTCTCTCCATCGTCCCAAGATTCAGTACTGGCAGCGAGTACCCATCGTCGGCGTCGACCACGTCCACGAAGCCAATCGAGTACGGCAGCAGCACCGTTCCTTGTGTCACCGTCGGTCCCGGTGCACCGTCGACGTCCGGCAAGACCGCTTCCTTAGCGTTTTCGAAAGTGAGCGTGTTGCCCACCTTATGGTAATTGACCCCCGGGTGGTCTGTGGAGGTCCTAACGACGATAGCGTCAACTGATTGCGCGCTGTCCGCAATTCACGACCCGCAACACCACGTCCCGTACCTCCACACCGTCGATGGTAATAGATGCCCTCACAATGCCTTTACTCGTCACGATGCATTCGGGTGGACCGAACTTCTTTAGAGGTTGCGGGGGTACTTCCACAGTGTACTTCCCCGTCAGGGCCTCGGTGGCTCGAATCGTGCACTCTGAGCTGCCCTGGTCAATATGAACGATGAACTGCTTATCATTAACGATGGAGTCCTTCATGTACTTTCGAGCTGCGGAGTCGTACGCTCTCCCGATAGTCTGGACAACAGATGTAGTATTCTCGGTGCATCCTCGGCTGATGTGCCCCATCTTACCGCATCGGAAACAGTTTACTTCTCTTCGCGCCTCTGGGCAGTCGCGGGAAAGGTGTCCTTCTCGGTTGCACTTGAAGCAACGTCTCCTATCGGTGTAATTTCCTTCTGCTGTATTCGGTTCGCGTACTTCTCCTGGACGCCTCCGATACGACCCCGTCGCACGTTACCCTTCCGTTGTAGCCTTCTCGACAACCGGCTGCACTCTGGAGCTCGTCACGTCGCGTGTCGCTCGAATTCTTTCTGCACGTTCGGCTAACAACTTGTCGTAATACTGCAAGTCGTGTAAAAGTTCATTGTTCGAATACTGCCGTGTCGGCATTACCGCACTGGCCAGCTCTTTTGACCAGACACCCACGAGTACTTCCGCCTTCGTTTCGCGAATAGTGAGGTCTAACTCCGCTCACAATTTCGTTTTGGCGTGGAAGTAGGTCGCTAAGGGCTCCGACCTTCCCTTGCGACCGGGCCTTCATTCGCGCCCATCGAACTGACACATCGTCGCGCGCGATAAATATTTCTCGGAATGCCTCACGAAATTCCGCCCACGAATTCACGTCGCGCGATAGTCGTAGCGATTCCCGTAAATGCATGCGCGCAAATTCATACACTTACTCGTCCGGCCAGTGGCGCAATCCTTGCATCGCTTCTAAATTCCGGATCCACTATTTGACACGAGCACTCCCGTCGTTTCCTGTGAACTCCTCGATATTACTTGACGGATTCGGGACCATGTGAAACATGAGAACCGACGGCGTCCCCGTTGGTGGTGCTGGAATCGCAGGCGCGCGATTCATGACCAGGCTTGCCAACATCTGCAAGAGAAGGTCGTCTTTTTTTCCATTTGCGATCAGTCGTCGAAACGCTGACGTCAAGTCCGCATTCGCTGCCTCGACGAACGATGATTGTTGAGGCGGGGATCGTACCGGATTCGCTGGTTCGACCGGCATCCTCTTCGCCCGTGCGCAACGCAGGCGGCCTATCCACTTGGCCCAGTTACACGGCTAATGGCGGCACATTTGTTCGAGCGTCTCCCGTCGTTACTCCTGGCCGGCCTCTATCTTGAATCGACTCGTTTGCACGACCCGGCAAGTAAGCTCGGGACTCCCACTGTATCCCCGCCCTCTCCTAACTCCACCAGTTCGATTCAAACCCATTCGATACAGTTCCTCGCGCACGAATTTTTCAAACACACTTTCCTCCACCATAGGCACTACTTGATGCGCAGCAAATTTTTGTCCCCCATGTCCATTGAGTCACACTCCACTTGCGCGGTAGTTCGTTGGCACTCACTACTTTTTTTTGTTGTTGTACGAATCCCACTTCTGAATTGTTAATTGTCTTTTCTCTTTTTTTTTAATTTCTTTTCGACGGTTCGCTCGCGTCTCAATACCCGAGAAGTGAGATGGAGCAGGACAGGGTATTTCAGAACACACAAGATGAGTAGTTGGTTAACACAAATGGTTTATTGCTATTTAGATATAAATAATAAAGGAACGACTGCACTTGTATAAAAATATACCGCCGGACCGATACGGCCCAAAAAATGGAGCAACTAATTAAGGCTGTACAATTTCATGAACCGACAATTGCTTGCGATGCCGAACGATTCGCGTTTCTTGAATTTTGGAGCCCCGGCCGACTGCGTGGCAGGCGTCTTCCTCGCGTCTCTATCTTTCTCCTTCTCAGTTTGCTACGCTTCGTCCGCGCGCTCGTTCGACTCGCAACCGACTCCGTCTACCTCATTCTTACCTGCCTACGGCAGCGTGCTCTCCCTCTTTTTCTCTTGCGACGCAGAGGTGCCGCTTGCGCCTATCCCGGATCCGCACATCCCCGCGAATATTCAAACGATTGTAACCTACGCCGATGGCTTTAACACGCATATCCCTCAAAGTATGCGTCAAAAACTCTAATGTTATACAGCATCCGTTAGAGTTCAAAAACCAGTCCAGTTGGTAAACTTGTGTCTAGGCAAAGTGTTAACAATATGATTTTAAAACTCGTATAAAACAATTTCGATAGTGTCCCAGCTCACTGACAAGGCTTTCGTTATAAATTATAGATTGGAATCAGTCTTCGTGTGGCAGCAGTTTGTTAAAAATCGTTCTACGGTTTTATTCGTAGCTTATATACAAGATAATTTTCTTATCTGCCATCCAGCCGTACATGGCTAAGGTAGGTAGCGTGTATTCTATTTGCCTGACCCTGCAGGCCAAGCAGAACAATTGTCTAGTTATTTAAAAAATATTAATACCGAATGATTCTTTTATTAATTGACAATTAATTTTATTGAATAAAGCGATCGAAACTTTTTTTTCAAATACTGATCCACAATACTTTTACAAATGATAACTCTACTTTCCGGTTGTATTTTTATTTTTAGTATTTATGACGTTTTTTTTTTATACACAATATATTGGGAGTACAAATAAGTCTCCGCCTTTTGACAAAGGATGGCCCCGCCCGGAGGTTATGGTTGAATCGTCAGATGTAAAACGTCATACCGTAACGTTACACAGCTGGCAAGACCATAACATTGAAATATTAGCGATTTTGTATCAGCAACACATAATTTTTTCATGCGAAAATGTCGGATTCGGAGCCGTCATAAATATACCGAATAAGCGTCATTTGCCGGAACTCTTTCATTTGGCACGAATCTCCCTCTAATAATACTTCCAATTCCACGTCTTCGTACACTTCGATCCCGCAAATGACGCTGATTCGGCTCAAAACTCGACATTTCCGCACGAAATAAATAATGTGATACTGATACAAAATCGCAAATATCTCAAGGTTATAGTCTTGCCAGATGTCCAACCTTACGATATGACGTTTTACATCTGACAATTTCAACCATAACCTCCTGGTGGGGCCATCTTTTGTCGAACGGCGGAGACTTATTTGTACTCTCAATATATGTTTTTTCAAGGATCTTGCGTAGGTGGCGTTAATTAAAACACGACGACACTGAGTACAAAAAGTTGATAACGGTGATAATTTATTCGAGACTGTTACAATAGGGGAGGATTGCTCGATGAGATGAGCCCGAATAATAACTCCCACTGAGGAATGAGAAGATTGCGTCTCGTTGACCGCATGAAGCCACGATGTCGAAACGCGTGAGAGCGACACGTGCTCGTAATGAATCCCGAATTTGCGTTGCGAGCTCGAATCAAGTTATGCGAATATGACCGTAATTGACTTTCTTAACTGATCCCGAACAATAATTCCAGTCGTTTTGTATAAACTTATTTAACCCTGCCAAGAAGGACTAACTTAATTCATCAAATGCGCCGCAAGTATCTATACGCTTTCACCCAAAGAGTATACTCTTTTTACATCCTGGAGGGAGATTTAGGTGTCACTCGCGAGGTTGCCGAGTTAGAGCGCGAATATTGAACTGATTTAGATTGCGCAGTGAGTCTTTGGTGGGCTTCCGCGTGAGTTCCGAATACCGCTTAATAACAATTAGGATTTAGATGAATTTGAGGTGCGTGATTCTAGTTTGAGAGTTGGTTTCGTCCGATTGATTATTAATCGATCGAATGAATGTTGAGACGCGTAAATTGAGTCTTAAATTACACCATTAACGCTATTAAGCTTTTGCTCTTACGAACTTGTAATTCGGTACAAACTTAGATACGTGTGTTTAAGCATCGTTAGGTGTAAACGTCGGCAAAGTGTTTAATTAAGTAAGTCAACTATTCGATTCGAAGTTCGGGAACAGAGTGACGCTTCTTCGTATTGAGGAAACAAACGTAGAAAGTTAGATTTTGTGAAGGTAAGTAGTTTTTTCGGGAGAGTGCATTTTCCATGATACGTTTTTTGGGGATGGGGTAATCAGTCGAAAATGTTACGTTGATTTTCGTAATTGGTTATCAGACTAGGAGACCACGATTCTCGATTTCATATCGGGTCGCGGCTGAAATAGGCGTAATCGCTGCTCTATTTCCGAGAATCGGCTTTAGCGCACGTGCTCTCGTAGATCTCGTTGAGAGCCAGTGTTACGGATGTGTGGAGTCATGGGTGAGATTTTCTTGGAGGTCTGTTTTGAATCTTAGGATAAGGGATTAACTTCGCTTGGGTCCTACGTTTTTTCTATTCGAGTGTTTCGGGAGTGGAGTTTCTCTTTCGAGATTGCAAGTATGTTGGCTCGTAAACTTCATTTACTGTTCATTATATTTACGCATGGGAAATTACGCGCGATGCTTTTCCATTTGGGTGTTATGGTATATTTCGACTGTCGCATGCATAAGTTTTACAAAATATAGGGTTTTGTCGATAAATGAGGGTGCCACTATCGGATATGTTTGTGTTCGCTATTTCGTGGATAAGGAATAAAGAAAAGGTGAAGGCTGGGACGTAACACCTTCTCCCTTCAAGATTGAGCGTCTCGCTCAATTAGATTCAATTGAATTGGAGTCGAAAGATGTAGTGGCATGATAATGTGAGTTGGGATCGTCATTGATCGATTTACAATGTAACCTATGAATATTGAGGGGTTGGTATTGTTTTAATTCGTATAATAATGCATGAGCTGCGAGTAGTTACATTTCGCTGATATTTAATTTATTCTGAAATGTGTCTTTTGTGGATGCACCAAGGCAAATGAAAGGTATAAGGTATGAATGTTTTGATTTTGATCTTACCGGTGAAAAAATTGCGGACGCTTAAGATTAAACCAACGCTCGGGACGGCAATCGGGGCCCTACCGTCGGTACCCAACCATAAGGCCAACGTTCGGCCGGTTTTGTTGACCGATGAGTAAGCCATGGTTAAATTGTCACGTCCTTGCGTAACTGCATCCCCGCGAAATAGGTTGCGATACGTGCCAAAGAAACTCTGCTAAAGATGGGAAGAGAAATCTCAATACATATTCCTAAGCCAAACGAGACTGCACACTCCATATTTCCCCTTACATAACAAAATTATTGAAACAGAGAGTTCAAGATTCCAAGACTGGCCAACACATTTCGACCATGCACGAAAAGTGTATCGCATAACCCAGTCGAAGATCTTGGTCGTAAAAATTTGAAACTACGCGACTTCACGGCACAAGACTCGGACCAACGAACCGGCCCAATCCTCTGCATGCACAAAAAATATATTCTTTCAAAAGAAGGGGCTCTGACTCCTGCATTAATAAAATTAGATGACAAGCCACGCGCTTTCCCAGGCTGGCCAACTAGCTCCTTCTCTCTCTCTCGCGTGACGCATTCCGTCACGAACAAGGCCCTCCTTTTCGGAGGATTTGTCTCCTCTCGGTTTCCCCATACACTCGATAAGAGAAGCTGCGCTGCGAAGCGAAAACGAAAACTCCTTCTCGCTTCCTCCTTCCGGCAAACCACACGAATCAGGTCATATTTTATGTCCGGACCACCAAACCAAAAAAAACTACGTCACCTAAGTTTCACTCTCCCAAAGATTTCTTCCTCCAAAATTTATCCCACCCTGATTTCTGGTACTCCGAAAGAGTTCTCCTTCCACGAGTCTTCGATTAGAATCCAACGAGCTCAGACCTCATCGCGTCAGACCTTTGTTCTCTTCTTGTAACGCGAACGTTGTCATACGATTCAAGCTTAGAACATCTTGTACTTCGAAACTTCTGTAACAGTTACGCGATAATGATAAGAACCTTGGCGTTGTATTCCGCGCATTTACTTTATTGTAAATTCCATTCTCGGTCCGTGAAACTCACAAATATTAGAATCTGTGTCATCGAACATCTGTATCCGTCTCACTCACACACACACCATCTGCGAGCGCTTCCGGCCCTCCGGCGCAGGGCTCATAGTTTTACGACCGTTACCCGACACCCAAGCGACTGGGCCAACATCGAGGCGCACCAATGTAAGCGAGCATAATTTTATATGTTGTTTCCGATTTGTATAAAAAAAATAATAGAATTAACCCATACGGTTAATTCTAATAAATTACGAGTCAATCGAACACAAGTGTCACAACCATTATATCAATAATTTGACCATCAACGGAATCCCTTAAAATTCCCCTTTCCACCAGCACGTCCACTTTTTAACCCTCATCCCGTGCTATTACGCTAGGTTTAGGCAAGAAAGAGGGATACCACACATATATATATATATGCCCACGTCCCCTCAGGACGTGACATATTAATTTTTGGGGGCTCGTCCGGGATTCTTTAAAAAGGGAATGTGCCTTTGCAAATCAAACGCATGGATAAGGAAACAACTTGCGAAACACTAGATTTAAATATAACTGAGGACTTGTCGTATACGGAACCAAACGAATCAATTGACCCCGGTAGTTCAGGTTATGCTCTGAGAGGATCGAACGTTCCACTACTTCCTGGTCTTGGACCTTCCAGTAGATCTTCAAAACAACCAGATTTACCCCAAAAAGGCGGAGCCATGAACCCAGAAACCCCAACGTTGAGTATAAACGACTTGATGTTGATGTGAGGACGCAAAGGAAGTGGTTTCCCCTGCGGCCGAAAAATACCTGGTGAAAATGATTCGGAATAGATTGAGAAACCCCTATAATTCACCCGATAAAATCAGCATAATTCACGCGACAAAATTCGAGAAAGTGCAGGACTTATTACGATATCTTAAAAAGCTCTATGCACCCAACAAATCCGAAATGCAACTAGTCGGAGAACTCAGTACCATTTGTCAAAAGAAGAACGAAAACGTAGCTGAATTTTCTATACAAGTAGTATAGCTAGACCGGTTCTAACCCCGGTCCTCTGAGGGGGGTGCGGGGCGGGGGGTTCACGCGGGGATTGATATGACGTCACGCGGGGAGGGAGACTCGCCGGAGAGGCTGACGTCACGCGGGGAGCGGGAAGTCGCTGGAGCGGCAGCGGGGGGGTATATATCGATTATCGATTAATTGATAATCGATTATTGATCTTTATATATGTAAAATTTATTGTTGATTTATTTTTGTCTTATATTGTTAATTTCACGGATTTTATTATTTAGCGACCCTCGCCAGAGAGCCAAGTTGGTTGACCCGTGTCGCTGAGAGAAGCGATCGGATTACACGTATGCATGAGAGAGAGCGAGAATGTGAGATGGAGCGACCGCATCGCATGCATCTGAGATAGAGCGAGATATACATTTAACTTTACACATTCAACGACTAAAGCAGTTGGGTTTGTTTGGGTGAAATCCCAAACAAACCCAAACAAACCCACGAACGTCTTCGAACATCTATTGAACGTCGTCGAACATCTATTTAACTCTTTAGAACGTCTCACGAACGTCTCTTGAACGTCTCCGAACGTCTCACGAACGTCTCCGAACGTCTCCGAACGTCTCACGAACGTCTCCGAACGTCTCCGAACGTCTCATGAATGTCTCCCGAACGTCTCACGAACGTCTCACGAACGTCTCACGAACGTCTCACGAACGTCTCCGAACGTCTCACGAACGTCTCACGAACGTCTCACGAACGTCTCACGAACGTCTCACGAACGTCTCCGAACGTCTCACGAACGTCTCTTGAACGTCTCACGAACGTCTCCGAACGTCTTACGAATGTCTCATGAACGTCTCACGAACGTCTCCGAACGTCTCACGAACGTCTCACGAACGTCTCATGAACGTCACACGGACGTCTCCGAACGTCTCCGAACGTCTCACGAACGTCTCCGAACGTCGCACGAACGTCCATGAACGTCACACGAACGTCTCCGAACGTCTCACGAACGTCTCTTGAACGTCTCACGAACGTCTCATGAACGTCTCACGAACGTCTCACGAACGTCTCCGAATGTCTCACGAACGTCTCACGAACGTCTCACGAACGTCTCCGAACGTCTTACGAATGTCTTACGAATGTCTCACGAACGTCTCACGAACGTCTCACGAACGTCTCACGAACGTCTCTTGAACGTGTCACGAACGTCTCCGAACGTCTCACGAACGTCTCACGAACGTCTCACGAACGTCTCTTGAACGTCTCACGAACGTCTCCGAACGTCTTACGAATGTCTCATGAACGTCTCACGAACGTCTCCGAACGTCTCACGAACGTCTCACGAACGTCTCATGAACGTCACACGGACGTCTCCGAACGTCTCCGAACGTCTCACGAACGTCTCCGAACGTCGCACGAACGTCCATGAACGTCACACGAACGTCTCCGAACGTCTCACGAACGTCTCTTGAACGTCTCACGAACGTCTCATGAACGTCTCACGAACGTCTCATGAACGTCTCACGAACGTCTCCGAACGTCTCACGAACGTCTCCGAATGTCTCACGAACGTCTCCGAACGTCTCACGAACGTCTCACGAACGTCTCCGAACGTCTTACGAATGTCTTACGAATGTCTCACGAACGTCTCACGAACGTCTCACGAACGTCTCACGAACGTCTCATGAACGTCACACGGACGTCTCCGAACGTCTCACGAACGGCTCCGAACGTCTCACGAACGTCTCCGAACGTCTCACGAACGTCCATGAACGTCACACGAACGTCTCCGAACGTCTCACGAACGTCTCCGAACGTCTCATGAACGTCTCACGAACGTCTCCGAACGTCTCACGAACGTCTCATGAACGTCTCCGAACGTCTCACGAACGTCTCCGAACGTCTCTTGAACGTCTCCGAACGTCTCCGAACGTCTCACGAACGTCTCACGAACGTCTCATGAACGTCTCCGAACGTCTCACGAACGTCTCCGAACGTCTCCGAACGTCTCCGAACGTCTCATGAATGTCTCACGAACGTCTCCGAACGTCTCATGAACGTCTCCGAACGTCTCACGAACGTCTCCGAACGTCTCCGAACGTCTCCGAACGTCTCATGAACGTCTCCGAACGTCTCATGAACGTCTCATGAACGTCTCACGTACGTCTCTCGAACGCTTAAGAGCAATATTTTATACAACTGTGTAATCTCATAACAGATAATGTAACAAAGAAAGGGGTGAGGAGAATTAAAAAATCACATAATGTCACATTTCGTTTATTTGCATGAATCTTTATGATTCAACCACCAATTAAACCTTTTAAATACATTTTGTAATGCACAATTTTTTTTAATGCTTTTCGCATCGTAGAGTATAGCTTACGCCTAATTTACTTAAGATATCCATATCGCCAAAGTCCACGTCCAACGTTTCAATAACTAGATCATTTCTCATATTTAATATATCAGTTAGCCATTCTCGTTTTTCATGGCCGTCAACATATACGATAGGATACATATCGTCTTCCGTTGGGCCCACAACTACAGCCGTTATTAACCCTTGAGCCATGCTATATGGAACATTTCCATAGGCCCACTTTAGACCATGATGATTCCGAATCAGCCATGACGCTTCGTATCTCTCAGATTTTGTGAGAAGTCTTCATGGTATGATACTCGCGAAAATGTAATGAGAGAGCACACATTCCGCTCTTAGAATCGCTTCTTCCTTCACGACAAAGTTTCTCCCAACAATGAACCCTTGTAGATCGACAAATGTAGGTACAGACATAACGAAGATGTATTGGCTCGATCAAGTCGATAGCAAGATCAATTGATGACTGACGTCAACATTTAAGAAACTCATCTTTAAATTATTTATTTATCGAGCGGGGGTTACTTGCTGATCTATACAATTTTACGAATCATGTTTGTCAATGGACAATATTCAACAACGCGATCGTGCAAGATCAAACATTAGGCAGTAGTATTTGGTGGCAAATCTTCCTTACATTCAAACTCTATTCGCACGTCCACGGTAGCATTTTTCACAGACTCGTTCTGACGCGAGCAATCAATAACTGTGAGAGGGCCGTTATGTTGAAACTTTGCGCTAGTGAGCAAAGAATTATCACTATTACAGCCGTAATAAGATTTACGGAATCGAGAGTATATATTGAACAAAATGGCGAATCTGTTTTTGTCAAAGTCCAAATTCAAATCATCGTAAGGATAGGATTCCGAGATAAGATAAAGTTTAACATTGACAAGCTTGCAGTCGTCGAATAGTGTAATGTCCTTTACCATAGCATTTTTTTGCCAGTCTGCAGCGCAAATATTACATATCTTGGTTTCTCTAGCTGGGAGGCAGCTTTCACAGTCCATAAGTGTTTCGTTGTGCTTTGAAGCAGTGGATACTCGTATAGATCCCAAGAGCGAAAGCTCATATTCAAGTATCGCCCACTCTCCAATGTTCGAAGTAATGACAATTTAGTTATCTCATTTAATATTACGTGAGGCATACGCCATTGTATTTTGAGCAATTCAACTTCTGCCTCTACTAATGGATGCTGACTAAATACGCAATTGTTATCATTGCGCGAACGTATCAGAATTAGCTCATGACGAGCATTGATAACAACGCGCTTGTAATCTTCACAGAATCCTAGCAATATGTTGAGAGGTACACAAAAATTGAAGTATTTTCCCCCATTATTATGTGTTACATCCCACGCAGCATTTTTCAAAGTATGACTCCTGTCAGGGCTTAGAGAGATGTAGTTTTTAATCGTGGTTGTTATTTCAACGTTTCGATTGCGATCAATCTCCACACCATCGAGCTCATAACAAACTTCTTCAAACATGAATGCAACGCAATTGTTTCCCAATACTACAATTGCTTGATCATCAAGTTTTTTAAGCACCGTGAACTTTCCCTCAACGTAGAGAAAACTTTCAGATGGTAGGGTGTACAAGTCTTGGTGTTGTATAGGAATTCGTATTTCATCACTGTATCCAAACGTTGAGTTGGCATACGGATTGTACGTATGAGTCTCAATTTTGATGATACGATCGTCAAAGACTGGCTCCCCACTGATATTCAAAACGTCAGTCATTCTTTTGCCTCTAGTATGTCGTACAATAAATCCCAGAGATTCTAAAAATTCACGATTCGCTGCACTGAGTTTCTTCTTTGCGGGTAATTTAACACTCAATGCCGCTTGTCTTCTTGCAAGAGTATTATCGTGTGGGATCGTATTATCTCGCGTCGAAATATTGTCTCTGGCGTATTCCGTGTCGTACAGAACGAGCATCACAAGCGTCGCTTTCGTATGTGCAATCTCACCGTAATTTCTTCTCCTCGAAAATCGAGTAGTTTTCCCTTTTGATCCACGATACGTTTCGTTAGATCCGTAATGCTCCGCACAACGATCGGAAGATAAATGATTTGCGCAGGCGTTTCCGATATCTTATATCCGGGTGGCACGCTCGGCGAAAATTCATGTATCGTGTGTACACGCTCGCCATTGCAGTACGCACCGGTGGTGACATTACATTCTATGCGGATAATGTTGACATTCATTATGTTTATCGGTACATCAGATTCCTGCCATTTCCAGGGATGCAGTATTCGACTTGATGAAAATCCCAACAGGGATCCTACGTTGTCGGGTTTAGTGAAATTTATTCTGTACACACATTTGATTTCGCTCTTTAGTGTATTTTGATTAGCGCGTAGCACGATTGGGTATTCGCCATTTTCATCGAGGTCATCGTTATCAACCTTTCGAGGAACAATTTCATTTTCAACATCATCACCGCTATCAACCCCTTTGAGTAAAATTGCACGATTCAGATATGCATTTATGGCTCTCAATTCATACGATCCTTCAGGGATTATAATTTTCTTGTCATCATTGTCAAAGTAAAATTTGTTGTTTGATGAATTCACACTTGGTATTGTGTGATATGTTTCGAAATCCGTCAAACCGAGCTCATATCAGTCATCATTGAAATCTATAGCGGGAAAATAATTTGCGGTTAGAAGGCTACTCTTGCTGGTCAACGTAAGCGTCAGTGACATGTTTCCCTCGAATACTGAGTTGATTGACACATTGTCACGGCTTAAATACATATTGATCATCGACGTTTTGGAGAAATTGCAAGCACAATTGCCCGCAAATACTCTGATTATAATTCTGATAAGATTCTCGATTGTATTGTATTTTTGTGGTATTTGGTCCAAAATATCGCACCAACTCCTTGGGCGGTCGAAGATTTCCAAAACTATGAAAATATCTTATATGACTCCCCCTCTTGGCATAGGCTACCCAATGCGTACCAGGGCCATCGGCATAATCCAAATTTATTATACTGCTCTCATCTTGTTGCACGCCACCATAAACTGGCAAATTATTGCGTATGAAGACCCCTCTGAAGAATGGTATGCGCATGCGCCTGGCTAAGCATTCCAATTGTACATTAGTTGTTACACCCATGGGCATTTTCACCGTGTTTTGACGTTTTTTTTTCTTAGTTGAACATCCTTGTCCACGCTTGTAGGGAGCGAGATAGAGCCCATAGCTTTCTATAGCTCGATTATGACGTTGTATTTCTTCAAGTTGACGTTGCGCCGCTTTGCTATCATTCACAGCCTTTGCTATCCCTGCTGCCCCACCAGCCAGTGAACCAAGAACTCCCAGCAATGGTAACATTGTCAAAATTCCGCCACGCTTTGCTATCGGCAGTATTCTCTTAACGGGTTTTTTTTTCTTTGTCGATGAGTTCTTTGTCTTTATTCCCATGCCGAATTTCGTTTTTGCTTTCATAGCTGCCCAAACAGCGGTCGCTGTTGTTTTCTCGCCAAAAGTCGAATCTCTCGCAGTAATACGTTTTCGTGCTGTTGTTGCAAGTATATTATCAGCAACGTGTCTTTCGCCTAAATGATTGCTTCGAGAATAGGCTATATCGTGGTCGCGACAAGCGGAATCCAATGGATTTATACCACGATCACCCCGTGCCAATCTCTGCTCTAACTGAGTGCCTGGTTCACAAAATTGGTATCCGGGAATATGTAACTCGATCGGAAGTGCATTTATTGCACGATTTAACAAACCGTTGCCTTTTCTCTTTGACATTTGGCACAATTATTTATAAACGGTGCTGCACCGTCAATGTGTATTAGCTGTCCCAGTAAATTCCAATGGCGCGTGCATCGGCGATATTGCTGTACTTCCGAATCAGCCTTTAGATGTTCGGGAAGCCTCTCCCACAAAATGTCAACGAAGTGATGAAAATTTTGTAACAAAACAATTTTTGGAATAAACTGTAATTGATGAGCCGTTAAGCGGAGAATACTGCAGTCGTCCGATAGGTACAAAAATATTCTCAATACTGAGCGAATTTGGCTCGGTGCACTCCTATAAATACTCCTCACACGACGCATTTTGGGTGAATGTGTGTTTGGGTTCGAGAGAGAAAACATGCGTTTCGTGCAACAAGCGACGGTGATTCAAGTGACCAATTTCGACGATAGAGTAATGGAGGGCCAACAAGTACGCAAGCATGGAGACATGCTTCCACTTACGATACGCAGCATTATTTGCGGTCCTTCAAATTGTGGGAAAACCAATGTTTTGTTAAGTTTAATAGAAAGTCCAAATGGTATGCGTTTTGAAAACCTATATGTATAGTCGAAAATCTGCTGACATCGATTAACGAAATTGGCTAATTTTAAATTCTCAAACAATAGTGATGTTATCCCACCGCACGAAGCGCTTCCGAACTCCATTTTTATTTTCGATGACGTAGCATGTGACAAGCAAAATACAGTAAGAGAGTACTTTGCGATGGACACACACTCGAGCGTTGATTGTTTCTACCTTTGCCAAACATATGCCAAGGTTCCCAAGCATCTTATACGCGACAATGTGAATCTGCTTATTTTATTTAAACAAGATCGTACAAACTTGAAACATGTTTACAATGAACATGTAAATATGGACATGTCGTATGAAGATTTTCTGGTGTTATGTCAAAAATGTTGGCATCGCAAATATGGCTTCATGGTGATTGACAAAGATAGCTCATTGTCCGGTGGTCGATATAGAAATGGATTTAACGAGTTTGCAATACCGTAATGTAGTCAGTCGGCATTGAGACATCAGCTGTGCAACGACCGACAAATAATTTCGTGTGGGCATGATGACGACAATTGATACTGATGAAAAGATTGCCAGGGAAATTGCGAAAGCAAGCGACTCAATACGCAAAAAATATCAAGCTTTGAAGACTGGAAAAATGGAAGAAGATCTTGCACTAGAGAGACACTACAAGCGAATCACCGAACCTCTCAAGCAGATTCTTGAGCAATCAGCTGCTGTTGAATCTCTTGGGCCGGAAATTGAATCGTTGAGTATGTCGGAAGCAAAGGACCTAGAGAAGGATGTGAAACATGGAACAAAGCGCACACGTTCGTTATTTCAAGATTCGCTGGTAACTTCTGCACCGAATCAGTTGAAACGCAAGCGACGAAAGGAATCTCTGGATGATACGTCGATGGCTGATGTACCCTTGCAACCAGCCACCATTGTTGAAGAAGACGTTTTTGAGACTACGCCCGAATCATTCGTGTCTACAGTTCAACGTCAATTACAAACGGAAATTGAAATAGGGACGTCTCAGGGTATCTGCGGACGGACGGGGTTCTCGAACACGATGGTCACTTAATTTGGACCACGACTATTTTAAACTTAATTTCACAATGCTTGAATTAATAATGCACAAACTCAAAAATCTCAAAATACTAATTGCGCGATTTTATCGCGCCGCGATTTATTCTCACGGGACGTGTTACTCGAGTCGGCCGACGGTCGTGCTACACGAGGCGGCCGCGGCTACGCGCGCGCGAGGGACACTGGGGATCCGTCACGAACACCTTTTTACACGTTATTCACGATAATTATGACGCTAATTCTCGGGCTAATGCTCGAATCGCTCGCACTGACTCTAGAATTTCTTAATCTAATCCTAATTTACACAGCTTTTGATGGCGACGCGCACGGAAATGGGACGACGATCAGGAATGACGGTGGAGGGGTGAAGGGAACGAATTTTAACGGTCGCCCGTGCGACCAAATTTCCCGAACTAATTTCAGCGGCTTTCGTTAGCCGCTCTTGCGAAAGAGAAAAGAGGAAAAAACTTACAGTTTCGCTGGGACTTTTCCCTTGATCGATTCGATCTATCTCTCTTCCTCTATTTCCTTTTTTCGCTCGGACCTTTCGCTTAACGTTTTTGGACGGTAACCTCGCTCGACCACGCTCCAGGATTAAGTGCCGGTCCACGCCGGCCGGCTTCCTCGTCTCGCCTAATCCCGTAGTAGACGACGGACCTCCTATCGATTTTTCGTCTCGATCGTCGTGGCTCGCCCTTTCGGTCGATCTTCTCGATGAATCTTTTCCCTCCCGAGTCGCGGAGCGCCCCAGTCGGTACAGCGCTCGCCAGCAATACCGCGCGAGAGCTGCAGTCTCTCCTGACGCGCGGTAGGCCGGAGACTCGGGAGATGGCAGCGGGATGCCCTCGGTCGGCCAGTCCACTGTCCGCGTCGTCGGGAGGTGGCGTTGCTAGTTCTCGAAGTCGACGGCCGGGCCGACGTGGCTCCAGTCGACAGTCCGCGTGGTCGCGTAGCGATCGTGATGAGGGGGTGCGGGAAGGACGGGGGGGGATAGTGTCGCGGCTTCTATACAAAGAAAATAACTTAAACTACCTTAAAATTAACATGTAAATTTTTCCGAACAAAGGCACGTGGCGGAGAGCAAGCCCGAGCGTGGTCACGCGGGCTTTTCTCTATTTCCCTTGTGACGCAACGTCACACTACATAACGATTGATCGTATGAACAATGTACGTAGTATGCGATACTAGAAACCTCGTGGTGTTGGTATATGTTTTGTTCATTTGTTTTCGCAAGAACGCACTCAAGATCGGCGTATATTACGAATGGAAGTCGCTCCTTATGATTGAAGTTTTTAAAAGTGAGCCACTTGTTCGCATCGTTCGGTAGACGGACGGCACAGTCGTTGATCTGGCCACAGTCCACAGTGTGCCCTTGCAATTTTTGCTCCGAATGAAAGTAGTGTAGACATCTGCGAAAACAAACAAAAAATCAGTTTTTAACTAATTATTTTGATACATTAAATCATATCAAATCTATGTACCTATCACAGATGTATTTTCGATGATGCTTCTGACTTAATTGCGAGCTGACGAGCCTTGATAAATTCTTGATCCACGCGAAATGTCCAACGATGTTTTGCTGCGGATCTTCCACGTAGAGCAAATTGACATGCTTTTCTCTCTTCCGCTCACTCACGCGAATTGGAGGAGTACTATCGTTCTCAATGGCGTATACATTGATTGAAATGTCATTACGAATTTCAATTTTTTAAATTTGATTCGGAGTCATTGGAAATTCAATGTCTTGAACATTTAGCACTGTCGAGTAGTGCGAGTATGAAGATTCACGCGCACTGTGGCGTTGGGCTGGATAAAGAGCAGCAACTACGGACCATGCGAAACATGCTTGATAACTCGATTTCACATTAACAACTGCTCTTTTTAGCATTATCGACCGCGATAACATTGTGGCATCCGGCACGCTTTGGGTTATATTTATTAATATTCATAGTCAAGTTAAATATTCGTGACAATGCCCACCCGCTGTCGCGTTCCTGAAACTCTTCGAGCGATGTCAAAATGGGCTCAATAACTCTTTGTCGTACCACTCGCGTAAATCGGACGTATTGAAAAGTTCATAGTTCTTAGTATTAATGCTTTCATTTGCACGCTTGTCACCCGCCACAAATTCGCCGTTAAAAACGGTATTAATTTTCATACTACCATGATTGTTGATAATGGTTTGAACGCGTGAAAGCACGACATCACTAGCGTCTTTGAGAAATTGTTGAGGTTCGATGTGGTTGTGATTTATGACTACACCAGTCAAGATGCGACCCTCGAATGCCGTATCAATTTCTCGCCATATGAATCCATGATTGCTATGACCAGCACCCGTGTGTATGAAACGCTGACGCACTGAATTCTTGAAGCCTTGAAGTCGCGCAATTTGGGCTCTCTCTCTCTCTCTCTTTCTCTCTCTCTCTCTCTCTCTCTCTCTCTCTCTCTCTCTCTCCGATACTCTCTCTCTCTCTCTCCGATACTCTCTAGCGATACTCCTAGGGGTATTGCTTTTCGTGTACTTAGATGATATCGTGATATACGCCAAAGATTTTGACGAACACGAGAAGAAAATTCGCGAATTAATGGAACGTCTGCGTAAAGCAAATCTCAAATTGCAACCGTACAAATGCGAATTCCTTAGGCCAGAGGTCAATTTCCCGGCCACGTCATCGGAAAAGATGGCCTGAGACCAGATCCTAAAAAGTTATTGGCCGCGGTCAAATGAAATAAACGTCGTCAGTCGCTCCTGAGCGAAGAACGACGAACCTTCCGTCCCAGATGGAAACGATCGACAAGTGAAAGACACACTTGTCGAGAAAACATCAACAAGGGTCAACGTGCCTGCGTCCGAAGGCACAGATGCACGCCCTAGGACCCACAACCCTCCGCGTCGAACTCCTAGAGTCATAAACTACGAGGAAAGTAGTAGAGAGGAAACGGCGGCCGAAGTAATAAGTCCCGCACGTGTTAAGCGACCCACTAAGGGCATCAACCCCAAACCAGCTGAGGTCCCCGACCAGCGCAAAGCACCTCCTACCATTTATTCCGGAAACTCCTCTATTCCTAATTCCGATGATCCAACAGATTCAGACTCCAGTTCGATTGACTCAAAATTTCGGACGAATACCCTCCAGTCGAAGAAACTAGAAGGCCAAAATTTAAAATCGCTAATTTTGTCAGTACGAAAGAACAGTTCCAATTTCGAAACGACAATCTAGTCTATTTCATAGACTCAACAGGGAAACCTTGTGATCCTGGAGGACGAAAACTATTAGAATCGAATAAGCTTCCCATCTGGAAGGATTTGTCTTTAGGCCGAGTTTACAGCGAAAAGGTTGGAAAGAAATATCATATCGCTTTGGTCATCAAGAAGGAGCAGTCTGCATCGTTGGCTCTAATAATCGAAAGAATTAATCAGAGCATGAAAGAATTAAAGTCGATTTGCGAAACACTCAACCTTCAGTCGATCAGCTTTTGCCATTGCCAACACGTTGAGCACCTAATGTGGGCAGATGTGCTGAATATCGTAAAGGACGTATTCAAAGACACCCAGGTTAGGATATTGATCTGCCTCGGAACTTTGCGCTACGTACCGGTCGAAAAACGCGATTCCATCTTTTACGAAATGCATAACTCTCCAATCGGGGGTCACAAAGGGGTTTCCAAGACTTACAATAGAATCAAGCACGACTATATCTGGGAAGATTTAAAATCAGATATTCAAAGATGGGTGCAACAATGCTGGTCAGAGTCAAGAAAAAGCAGCCGATGATAATAACAGACACCCCAGGTACGGTTTTCGAGAAAATTTCAATGGATATAGTAGGTCCAATGCAACGGACGTCCAATAAAAACGAATATATCCTCACAATCCAAGACCATCTGTCGAAATATTGCGTTGCAATTCCACTCCCGAACGCACTAGTGACGACAATCGCTGACGCATTCGTAAAATGGTTCATATGCGTCTTCGGCGCACAAAAAGCAGTCCTGACAGACCAAGGGAGTAACTTGCTCAGCGGTTTCATGCGGAGAGTAGCAAAAAGATTCCGAATTAAGCGATGTCGAACGACCGCATTTCATCCTCAATCGAATGGATCGCTTGAGAGAGCTCACCACGCTGTAACCGAATTCCTTAAGCAATACACGGATAAAGATAACGAATGGGACCAATGGCTCGAATTAGCTATGCTCTCTTACAATACAAGTGTCCACGAAAGTAATTTAGGTAAATTAGCAAGAATCCCATTGAGCGAACCGCTTAGGGAATCAGATCAGTTACCTACGTATCATGGATATTTGATCGAATTGATCACCTGTATAAATGGGATCAGAACCCCCGCGTACGAAAATCTAGTCTCATCGAAACATCGCTCGAAAAGATATTATGACAAAAACGCGAATCCCAAAAGCTTCAAAGTAGGAGATTTCGTTTTCCTCCAGAAAGGGCCCAAACCAGGGAAACTCGGAGATCATTACACGGGACCTCATAAGGTCCTGGAAAAATTGGATAAGGGTAACGTAAGGATCCAATACCAAGGCAAGCCACGAGTCGTGCATGGAAATAGATTACGATATTCGCACATCAACGCCGAAGTAAAGCCGAAAAGAAAACCCAAACCGACCGGAGTCGACGACTTCGAATTTTAAATGAATAAGTAACCGATTAATCATAATTATCCATCCAAAGTCAACTTATATATATATATATATATATATATATATATATATATTGAAACGTTTCGCGAATTCGACGAAAGCTTTTTTTTTCGTTCTCGGGGATTCGTTCAGACGGATTCTCGAGAAACGAGGATACGCGGCGTGTGGTTTTTCCGTACAATGATTTTAGGGTTCCCGTAGCCTCCTGAAGGGCGATATACTTTTGAATGCCTAGGATGATGGAATGGATTTGAAGGTTTTTGGGAGATGCCTCAGTGGGTTTGAGGGTCTCAGAGACGCCTTTCTAATCCGTCATCATTGGCATTCGATGTGTCGGATTAATTGGTTGATCAAATATGGGTGAACAAAAAATGATTGTTAATATGTTAGATGTGTGATATTAGTGACGTTTACAATGGTGTGGAGCGGGTCGCGAGAAGCGCTGTTTGTTTGACGTGACAAGGATAGGACGAGAGTATAAGGCGTACCGCGCGCGTTTCCGTGGCCGCGATCTCGCTCTAGATTTGTCACTCTCGCACTCGCACTCTCTGTCTCGCTGGCGCTCGCACAATTCGCGAGCGTCGCCACGTACGCGTATAGCCGGTATCGGGATCGCTTCTGCAACGTGAAAGCGATATCCCTTGAATTTATTACGATTGGTTTATAGCGGCGACAATATCGGTTGGCACGGGTTGCCAAGTGCAACAAAAACGCACGGGTGCCACCCCGTATCGCTCACGCGTTAGTGAGGCTAACGTTTTAATAATGCGCCACCTCGAGAGCGCATAGCGGGGCCGTCCGGAAGGGACGGCTGATCTCCTCGGTGCCAGGCGAGGAGAACCAAAAACCAGAGAAGCTGGTTGGAATTTACCTCTTTGTACAGCAAAGTGCGATCGGCACCTCACGGGCTGCACACTCCGAGTAGCCGGCGTGGGTTGAGTGGAATAAATGATCCAATTGTCGTAAGGACAATGGATCGATGTTAAATAAAGTTCCCTAACTAGCAATAACCACGATTACTCCATTCCCAAGGTCGGACTTCCAGCGCAATGCTGGGGCTTCCCAAGAGAACGGAGTTTCTTACCCGAAGCTGAGGTTTATTCAAGGATGGGACCAGGGCAACGGCAGCAAGGCCTCCATCCTGTGATCCGAGATTTCGGATACTGGTGACTCCACGTATTAATGAGAGAATTTGCGAAGAGTGCCGCTCGAGCTCGTGCATGCCCTTAAGTAGCCTCAGGCCCGTCAGGAGAAATTCCATTTCTCCCGCGATTTATAGGACTAAGTAGGGAGTCACGCCGCCGAGGAACACTCCGATGGTGGGGTGACAATGCTTGGTGATTTTGAGGACTTCGCATACTATAGCCATTTCGAGGGACAGAATATAATCGGTTGTTCCTCTCCTTGATATTAGGCGCACATTAAGAGTGAGGAGGCGTCAAGACGAACACAGTTCACAGATTTATTCCGATAGGAGTGGTCAAGGCACGGGAAGCGTGATGTGTACGACTGAGGGCGGGGACTTCCGCGAGTCCGCGGTGGTCCTGCTCCTCGAGATGGGCGGAGCCCTTTGCGAGGTGTCGCGGGCTTGCCCCAATTTCTTAGAGCGAGTGACCCGCCCGGCCGGTGGAATGGCCGGTTGCCCTGAACGCTGGCCAGAATACGCGATTGTCTCGTAAATGGGTTGAAATTGACGTATTCTATGTGACGGCGGCTTACCTGTGTAGCCGAACCGTTACAATATATATATATATATATATATATATATATATATATATATATATATATATATATTGTAACGTTTCGGCCACATAGGTAAGCCACCGTCACACCGAATACGATAGCGTCCGACCATTTCCGAGACACTTGCGTATTCTAGCCAGCATTCAGAGCAACCGGCCATGCCGACGGCCGGGCGTGTCAATCGGGCCAAGAAATTGGGGGCAAGCCCGCGGCACCTCGCAAAGAGCCCCGCCCACCGCGAGGAGTATGACCACCACGGACTCGCGTGAATCACCGCCTCAGGCGAATTTCTCGCTTCCCGTGCTCGACCACTCCTAGCTTATTAAGGATGTGACTTAAATTCGTCGTGACGCCTCTTCGAACCTCATGCTCGCCTAATATCTTAGAGAGCAACCCGCAAGCATGTTTCTTTTTCCCGAGAAGAGTACAATATACTGCCGTCCTCAAAATAGCCAACGCAGTCAACCCCACCAACGGAGTGTTCCTCGGCGGCGTGATTTCCCACCTAAGTCTCCAGAATCGCGGGAGAAATGGAATTTCTCCTGACGTGCTTTAGGCTATTTAAGGGCGAGCACGAGTCAGAGCGGCACTCTTCGCAAATTCTCTTCAAACTACGTGGAGTCACCGTCATCCGTCATCGCGGATCACAGGATGGAGGCCTTGCTGCCGTTGCCCTGGTCCCATCCTAGAACGACCTCAGCTTCGGGTTAGATACTCTATTCTCTTGGGAAGCCCCAGCATTGCGCTGGAAGTCCTACCTCGAGAATAGAGTCCTCGTGGTGATTGCTAGACAGGGTAAACTTATTGAAACATCCGATCGATTGTCTTTAGGACGATCGATCGCCACCTAGCTCTGCACGCACAGAGACTCGGAGTGTACAGTCCGTGAAGGGCCGAACGCGCTTCGCTGTACACGAGGATACTTCTCAACCAGCTTCACTGGTTTTTCGTCCTCCTCGCTTGGCACCGAGGAGGTCAGCCGTCCCTTCCGGACGGCCCCGCTATGTGCACTCGGGGGGATTGAATCCGCCTCGAGCAAGCGCATTATTTGAACGCTAGCCATCTAGCGCGTAAGTTACACGGGTTGGCAACCGTGAACTTAGTTGCACTTTGCAACCTGTGCCAACCGATCGTACCGCCACACAAATCTCGATATCCGTCAATTCAAGGGTCATCGCATTCTGTTTCAGAAGCGAGCCCAAATCCGGCATAACGCGTATACGACGACGCTCACGGCTTGTGCGAGCGCGAGCGAGCGAGAGAGAAAGAGTGAGTGATTGAGTCAGCGCCTCTAACCATCGTGTGCGACCTCACCATATCATTTCCATCGTAGTCGCTCCAACCACGGTCGCGCTTCTCGCGACCTACTCCACATCCCGGTAATCGTCGATACAACCAAATTAACAACGTTCAAATCTCCGATCTAACAAGACTAACAAACATTTATGTTTTTTCCCTTCCACGTAAACGAAAATCCTAAACATCAAATGCCGATGATGAAGGATTATGACAGGTGTCCCTGAGACTCTCAAAATCACTGAGGCATCTCCGAAAATACCTTCAAAATCCTGATCATTATCTCCGGCTCACGTCATGTACATCACCCCTCAGGAGGCTACGGGAGACCCAAAAATCCATCCTTCGGCCGAACATTCGCCGTCCCTAAAATTGTTTTGTCGTGATCACACGAACGATCGGGGAAAACAAAATAAAAAGCTTCGCGGCAAAACGCGAAACGTTTCAATATATATATATATATATATATATATATATATATATATATATATATATATATATATATATATATATAATGGAAGTTCCTTCCTCACAAATCTTCGGTCGTTGGAAAAGAATAAACAAAGTGTGTTTCTCTCTTATCTGCAAATAGAGCGGAGAAACTCTTTATTTATTACAATACAATTGATTGTAATTATTTACAAATTATTACAAATTACAATACAATTGATTAATTCTAACCTTACCTGCAAATAGAGAAACGACAATTAAAGTTTATATCTTTCTCTATTTACATTACAGTGTCCGTCTTATACGACTTCTCACGCGTGACTGTCCGTTCCCAAATCTTCACCGATACTCGCTCTCTATCGGTGATTAGACTCACGAGAATAAAGTGACGTGGAGGAGCGCGGCTTATTTAAATCTAACGAAAGTGTACTTTCGTTACATCTCCCCTCCACGGGTGAAAATTCGCAAGATTAATGACGAAAGTGTACTTTCGTTACATATATATATATATATATATATATATATATATATATATATATATATATATATATATATATATATATATATATATAAGTTGACTTTCTTACGTGTCATATTATAGGAATATGCACATTTTTAGTAAGGAACGAGAAGTTCATACGAGGATAAATTTTGCTTCTTTTAATTTTTCTACGCTTTGATGTAATTTGCCCCAAATACCCACAGACTTAACCAAGTATATATAACCATACCGCACTAAGGTCCTTTTATATTTTATTCTATGTGCGACATTATTGTTACCCTATACGTGCGCCATATTCCCGATACTGGAGATGGAGATGGATGGATGGATTGTGTGAAACAATGCCAACGGTGAACTCCGACCCGAAAAGGTTCAATACCAACGACGGATACCGACTTCCACGAATCAATCGCCGCAAAACAATCGCACCCAACGAAGTGCACGAGACAATCATTCAACCAGTCAGGGTGCCATGAGAAGGTTGTAGACCCAGATATCTACGTTGTCGAGGGTTACAAGCAGAAACGCAAAATAATGACGATATATCGTTCCTTTTTCTTTTCTCGTTTTCTTTCATCTCATTTATTTTCCTTTTCCTTTTTAACAAAAACCCTACTACCTGGACGTCTCACATTTAAGCAGCTGCGGCTGCCGAGCGACCCCAATCGTCGTAAAACGCAAAAGGATCGGCAACCTCTAAATCGTCCCAGTCCATGAGACGAGGGTCTACCCAAACTGGGAGATCTCAATCATCGTACCCCGCGAAGACTCCGCGAGGATCCTCCAAAGCCAGATGGTCCCAATCGTTATCGGGGTGTTCCTCTCCCCAGCGTCCGTCCAACAGCCATCGGATTCCAAACGCGTCGAAATCCGAGCTCCTCTCCAGGAATTCGACGGCCCTTCGGTTCTCCCGGCGTTCCTGTCTTACGGCAACGGCGGCTTTGATGAACGACGCCTGGAAGAAAACAATTGAAAAACAAATTAGATTGATATGCGGATGCTCGAATCTTGGAACAACAATAACTTCATCATTAAGATACTTTCTATGTAAGGTCCAACTCTTTGACATTTCCGTGGAGCCATTTTCCTGATTCCTCTTCCCCTTTTCTCTTTCTCAAAGGAAACAAAAAGAAAAGTCACAAAATTCCCAGAAATTGTGCTCACCAGACAGTGTAAAGATTAGTAGTTGAGGGGATGGTCTCCTTTAGGGTAAATAATGAGATACTTCGGTATAACGTTAGAAAAGATAGTCTTTATTAGAATTTGATTGCTCGCTCCTTCATCATGCGTTTGCCTTCTCCTCACTACTGTCACGTCCTGAGGGGACGTGGTCATATATACGGGTGGTATCCCTCTTTCTTGCCTACACCTAACGTAATAATACGGGATGAGGGTTAAAAAGGGGACGTGCTGGTGGAAGAGGGGATTTCAAGGGATTCCGTGGATGATCCAATTATTGAAATAATGGTTGTGACACTTGGGTTCGATTGACTCGTAATTTATTAGAATTAACGGTATGGGTTAATTCTATTATTTCTTTAAGATACAAATTGGAAACAAAATATAAAAGTCTGTTCGCTTACATTGGTGCACCTCGGTGACGACCCAGTCGCTTGGGTGTTGGGTAACGGTCGTAAAACTAAGAGCCCTGCGCCGGAGGGCCAGAAGCGCTCGCAGATGGTGTGTGCGTGTGAGTGAGACGGATACAGATGTTCGAAGATACAGATTCTAATA
This sequence comes from Ophion slaviceki, assembly GCA_944452715.1. Taxonomy (NCBI): domain Eukaryota; kingdom Metazoa; phylum Arthropoda; class Insecta; order Hymenoptera; family Ichneumonidae; genus Ophion; species Ophion slaviceki. The sequence continues at coordinate 2,224,183 of OX101793.1, forward strand.
TTTGAGAGTTTCACGGATCGAAAATGGAATTTACAATAAAGCAATGCGCGTAATACAACGTCAAGGTTCTTATGATTTTCGCGTAACCGTGACAGAAGTTTCGAAGTACAAGGTGTTCTAAGTTTGAATCGTATGACAACGTTCGCGTTACAAAAATAGAACAAAGGTTTGACGCGATGGATATCGGTAAGAGAACTCTAGGTCTGAGCTCGTTGGATTCTAATCGGAGACTGATGCGAGGAGAACTCTTTCGTAGTATGAGAAATCAGGGTGGGATTAATTTTTGGAGGAAGAAATCTTTGGGACAGTGAAACTTAGGTGACGTAGTTTTTTTAGATTGGTGGTTCAGGCATAAAACGTAACCTGATTCGTGTGGTTGGCCGGAAGAAGGAAGCGAGAACGAGTTGTCGGTGTATTATTGTGTAAGGGCGCATATAATCGAGAACAGCGCTGCATTTCCAGGAACACAGCGCAGCTTTTCTTATCGAGTATATAGGGAAACCGAGAGGAGACAAATAGGGCCTTGTTCGTGATGGAATGCGTCACGCGAGAGAGAAGGAGCTAGTTGGCCAGCCTGGGAAAGCGCGTAGCTTAGGTCATCTAATTTTATTACTGCAAGGGTCGGCGCCCCTTCTTGTGGAAGAATATATTTTTTGTGCATACAGAGGATTATGCCGATACGTTCGTTGGGGTCTTGTGCCGTGAAGTCGCGTAGTTTCAAATTTTTACGACTAAGATCTTCGGCTGGCTTATGCGATACTCTCTTTGTGTATGGTCGCAATGTGTTGGCCAGTCTTGGAATCTTGAACTCTCTGTTTCAATATTTTTTTATGTAAGGGGAAATTTGGAGTGTGCAATCTGGTTTGGCTTAGGAATATGTATCGAGATCTCTCTTTCCATCTTTAGCAGAGTTTCTCTGAAACGTGTCGCAAACTATTTCGTGGGGATGCAGTTACGCAAGGACATGACACCTCCCCCCTTTTGGATCGAGCGTCTCGCTCGATCAGATTTATCGGGGGTTGCGATCAGAAAAAAAATACTGGCATGACAGCAGGAATTGGCATCGCTATTGGTCGACTTACAATGCGACTTAAACTTATTCGAAGATTGGTGTGTAATATGGTGGCATAACTTACAGTTATCCTACTCTTACGCGATACGTATGAATTTGATTATCATCTTCCAAGAAAGTGTTTTTCTATAGATTTTCGTGTGAGTTTTTTTTATATATAATGATATATACTCTGAGATGCATATGTATGCCTTTTCTCCGCTTTCTTTTTCCTTATGCATAGGTGCTTATTTACTTATTTTACCTTATCTCTTACTAGACAAGTATAAAAGTATGATGACAAAAAAAAAGAAATTATTCGCTTGATCAGAATTATGGCAAGTCTCCTCGTGCGAACTTAAGGGAAGGAACGCGGTTTCGAGGATTGGTCCTTGGTGATCGGAGATTTCGGGGTACCGATCATGTGTTGCAGAGTTGGTCCTGGCCCTCTGGTTCAGCTGGAGGGGCCGACACGAGTTGATGAAGTTCTTGATCAGTCACTGCATCCGTTGACGTTTCCTTTTTGATCGTTTAGTCAGGTGCATCAGGAGATACGTGACCGATTCTTGTACTGTACTGATGAGGTAGATCGACCAGCCGTACACAGGGTGTCGGCTGTTTACATGGATCACCGTATCTATGAGGACCTTGATCGTTCGCACGACGAGTGAGGTTCGGGTGAAACCAGCGCTTGCTGTACCGAATTGAAATTTTTTTGTTTGGTGCTATTCCAGATGGAGTCCGCTTGGTGTTATAGATTGTTGTTATCCATGAGATTTAACAACTTTTCCCCTTGATTGACAGTGTTTTAACCACTGATGCCCCGCGCCATACTGATTACGACAGCAGGTTTCTCTACTGGAAATATTATGCGTTCTTGTACGTTGTCGATATCTTCAGTGAAATAGATCCCACATGATGCTGGTGATCCTGGGTTGGTGTAACGCCGCCTAGACCCCGTCATCGATTTCGTGATTGCAGGTGGCGTGGCTTCGACCGCAACAGGGATGAGCTTGTACCAGGTGTCTCCGAAGAGGTTAGAGGGGGTTGGGGGAAAGTAAGGAATTGCAGGTTGTTTGAGTTTTTTTTGGTGATATATGCGTTCGAGGAATAAGGAGATATATTTCGTTCCCACGAGTGATAGGCAATTGATCGTAAAATTCTTTTAACCTTATCAGATTTTCTTGTATCCTTATACATTGAATAACGTGTACTCTTTCGCCAGCAAGTACCGCCATTTAACTCGGCTTCTTTACTAAATTGTATACAATTTGTCTGAGGCTTGGATCGCTAATAATAAACTATTTGGAGCATTTGGCGCTCCTTTTAACACTGATGCGTAGGCATATCGTAATATAATAATTTTATAATATAATATAGTGATTACGTATATGAATTTTGAATTGACGTAAGCTATTATATCTAGGTTCGTGACTGGAAATCCTTGTCGAATTGTGAAACAGTTGGTTCGGCGAGTTTTGGATATACACAAGTTCGAATGTTCTGTACTGAAGATTCTGTACCTAAAAATTTGATCTCAGTGCGAGTGCAACGGTGATATCGTTAGATATTACTGAAAAGGATGATTACGGCCATCTGAAAAACAGGGTCATTATTATGATTATTTATTAATCATGGACTTCCAGCAATGATAAGGTAGTAATGTTCGTTAAGCTCGATCCACAGTCATATCCCACCATGCTGACGACAGGGTTGATTAAATAAATGAGCCATATTAAATTGATAACGATCATCTGGAAATAAGGGAATAATAATGATTAATCGGTTACTTATTCATTTAAAATTCGGAGTCGTCGACCCCGGTCGGTTTGGGTTTTCTTTTAAGCTTTACTTCGGCATTGATGTGGGAATATCGTAATCTATTTTCATGCACGACCCGTGGCTTGCCTTGGTATTGGATCTTTACGTTACCCTTGTCCTTTTTTTCCAGGACCATATGAGGTCCCGTGTAATGTTCTCCGAGTTTCCCTGCTTTGGGCCCTTTTTGGAGGAAAACAAAATCTCCGACTTTGAAACTTTTGGGATTTGCGTTTTTGTCATAATATCTTTTCGAGCGATGTTTCGACGAGATTAGTTTTTCATACGCGAGGGTTCTTATTCTATTTATACGAGTGATCAATTCGATGAAATATCCACGATACGTAGGTAACTGATCTGATTCCCTAAGCGGTTCGCTTGATGGGATTCTTGCTAATTTACCGAAAACTACCTCGAAGGGTGTGTATTTGGTGCTTTCGTGGACACTTGTATTGTAAGAGAGCATAGCTAATTCGAGCCATTGATCCCATTCGTTATCTTTATCCGTGTATTGCATAAGGAATTCGGCTAGAGCATGGTGAGATTTCTCAAGCGATCCATTTGATTGAGGGTGAAATGCGGTCGTTCGACATCGCTTAATTTGGAATCTTTTTGCAACCCTCCGCATGAGACCGCTGAGCAAGTTACTCCCTTGGTCCCTCAGGAGTGCTTTTGGTGCGCCGAACACGCATATGAATCTTTTTATGAATGCGTCAGCGATTGTCGTCGCTAGTGCATTCGGGAGTGGAATTGCAACGCAATATTTCGACAGATGGTCTTGGATTGTGAGGATATATTTGTTTTTGTTGGACGTCCGTTGCATTGGACCTACTATATCCATTGAATTTTTTTCAAAAACCGTACCTGGGGTGTCTGTTATTATCATCGGCTGCTTTGTCTTGACTCTGACCAGCTCCTTTAGCTGGCATTCTAAGCATTGTTGCACCCGTCTTTGAATATCTGACTTTAAATCTTCCCAGATATAGTCGTGCTTGATTCTATTGTAAGTCTTGGAAACCCCTTTGTGACCCCCGATTGGGGAGTTATGCATTTCATAAAAGATGGAATCGCGCTTTTCGAACGGTACGTAGCGCAAAGTTCCGAGGCAGATCAATATCCTAACCTGGGTGTCTTTGAATACGTCCTTTACGATATTCAGCACATCTGCCCACATTAGGTGCTCAACGTGTTGGCAATGGCAAAAGCTGATCGACTGAAGGTTGAGTGTTTCGCAAATCGATTTTAATTCTTTCATGCTCTGATTAATTCTTTCGATTATTAGAGCGAGCGATGCAGACTGCTCTTCCTTGATGATCAAAGCGATATTACATTTCTTTCCAACCTTTTTGCTGTAAGCTCGGCCTAAGGACAAATCCTTCCAGATGGGAAGTTTATTTGATTCTAATAGTTTTTGTCCTCCAGGGTCACAAGGTTTCCCTGTCGAGTCTATAAAATAGACTAGATTGTCGTTTCGAAATTGGAACTGTTCTTTCGGACTGACACAATTAACGATTTTAAATTCTAACCTTCTAGTTTCTTCGACTGGAGGATTTTCGTCAGAAAGTTTTGAGTCAATCGAACTGGAGTCTGAATCTGTTGGATCATCGGAATTAGGAATAGAGGAGTTTTCGGAATAAATAGCAGGAGGTGCTTTGCGCTGGTCAGGGATCTCAGCTCGTTTGGGGTTGATGCCCTTACTGGGTCGCCCAATACGTGCGGGTCTTATTACTTCGGCCTGCGTTTCCTCGCTACTACTTTCCTCGTAGTTTATGACTCTAGGATTTCGACGAGGAGGGTTGTGGGGCCTAGTGCGTGCATCTGTGACTTCGGACGCAGGCACGTTGACCCTTGTTGATGTTTTCTCGACAAGTGTGTCTTCCACTTGTCGATCGTCTCCATCTGGGACGGAAGGTTCGTCGTTCTTCGCTCGGGAGCGAGTGACGACGTTTATTTCATTTGACCGCGGCGGGGGTGGATTTCCACCTGAGTGGTAAATCTCGTGGGATTTTCATTGTTGTCAGAAATTTCGAGTATTTCGTGTACTGCTTTCCGCCATGCGTCGGCCGACATTTTGCTTTGTTTCCGATCACAGTGGGGAATGGTTTTGATCTCTTCCGATTTTTCAACTGGGTTACGCGACAAAGCGTCAGCATTTGCGTTTAACGTTCCAGGTTTATGAACGATGTCGTAATCGTACTCGGAGAGCTTGAGTCGCCATTTTGGGACGCGTGTGTTTGCATCTTGGGTGGTTTTAAACCAACCCAAAGGTTTGTGATCGGTGACGAGAGTAAACTTCCTACCATAGATGTAGGGACGGAAAGCTTTTACGCTGTGAATAATCGCCATTGCTTCCTTTTCATACGTAGCGTAACGAAGAGCTGCGCCACGTAGTACACAAGATGTGTAGGCAATGGGTTTATCCTTGCCTATTTCTCCCTGTGAGAGAACTCCGCCTAAGGCGTAGCCCGAAGCATCTGTCGTTATGATAAACGGTTTTTCAAAGTCAGGGTATTGGAGGATTGGGGCTTCACACAATTTGCCCTTGAGTATATCGAAAGCTTTCTGGGTCTCGTCTGTCCATTCAAAATCGACGTTATCTTCTAGAAGATGAGTTAAGGGTTTTGCGATCTTTGAAAAGTCTTTGATAAGTCAAAGTCAAAGTCTTTGAAAAGTCTTTGACGGTAATAACCGGTTAGGCCTAGGAATTGACGTATGTTTTTGACGTTTTTGGGCACTGGAAAATCTTTTACGGCCAACAGCTTGTTAGGATCTGGTCTCAGGCCGTCTTTTCCGATTATGTGGCCGAGGTCATTGACCTCCGGCCTAAGGAATTCGCATTTGTTCGGTTGCAATTTGAGATTTGCTTTACGCAGACGTTCCATTAATTCGCGAATTTTCTTCTCGTGTTCGTCCAAATCTTTGGCGTATACCACGATATCATCTAAGTACACGAAAAGCGATACCCCTAGGAGTCCGCTGAGTACAATGTCCATTAAGCGCTGGAATGTTGCCGGGGCATTTTTAAGCCCAAAAGGCATTCTCGCGAATTCATTCTTCCCGCAACATGGGGGTTTCTGGGTTCATGGCTCCGCCTTTTGGGGGTAAAACTGGTTGTTTTAAAGATCTACTGGGAGGTCCAAGACCAGGAAGTAGTGGAATGTTCGATCCTCTCAGAACATAATCTGAACTACTGGGGTCAATTGATTCGTTCGGTTCCGTATACGACAAGTCCTCAGTTAAATTTAAATCTAGTGTTTCGCAAGTTGACTCCTTATCCATGAGGTTGATTTGTAAAGGCACATTCCCTTTTTAAATAATCCCGGACGAGCCCCCAAAAATTAATATGTCACGTCCTGAGGGGACATGGGCATTATACATGTGGTATCCCTCTTTCTTGCCTATGCCTAGCGTAATAGCACGGGATGAGGGTTAAAAAGGGGACGTGCTGGTGGAAGAGGGAATTTCAGGGGATTCCGTGGATGATCCAATTATTGAAATAATGGTTGTGACACTTGGGTTCGATTGACTCGTAATTTATTTGAATTAACCGTATGTCAATACAAGGCATGTCAATGAAATATTGTTTTTATATACACGGTTTGCGGTGACCAACATTGCGGCGAAGTGGATCATCTGAAAAAAAATGCGGATGGATTTAGTCAAATATAAGTATAAACTAATCTTTAATCGAAGGATTTTAAAAAATATTCATTTTTCACAAAATGGCGGACAGTCAAAGTTAATGGTTCGATTTTAACGAAAAAAACGGCCGTTTTTTGGCTATAAAACGGCCATTTTTTTTTCGAAAAAAAAAATCGAATGATTAAAGACTACATTTTTATGTATTAAATAAGCCTGCAAAATTTCAAGAAGATCGGTTCATTAGTGTTCGAGTAATCTTGGTCACCGACTTCAGAAATGCCATTTTGAGAAAAACGCGTTTAAAGTTTCAATTTCAGTTTACACGAAGAAAATTTTTTTTTTTGTAAACTTACATAGAGTCATCTATTCCGGGCATCAAAAAAAAACTGCACTTCGAGTTGCACTTCAAAAAAATGCAATAAAAAAAATCGATTTTTTCAAAATCGCAAGTGGGGGTAACCCTTTCATTTTTGGAGGAAGAAATCTTTGGGCGAGTGAAACTTAGGTGACGTAGTTTTTTTGGATTGGTGGTCCAGGCATAAAACGTAACCTTATTCGTGTGGTTGGCCGGAAGAAGGAAGCGACAACGAGTTGTCGGTGTATTATTGGGTAAGGGCGCATATAATCGAGATCAGCGCTGCATTTCCAGGAACACAGCGCAGCTTTTCTTATCGAGTATATAGGGAAACCGAGAGGAGACAAATAGGACCTTGTTCGTGATGGAATGCGTCACGCGAGAGAGAAGGAGCTAGTTGACCAGCCTGGGAAAGCGCGTGGCTTAGGTCATCTAATTTTATTACTGCAAGGGTCGGAGCCCCTTCTTTTGGAAGAATATGTTTTTTGTGCATGCAGAGGATTAGGCCGATACGTTCGTTCGGGTCTTGTGCCGTGAAGTCGCGTAGTTTCAAATTTTTACGACCAAGATCTTCGGCTGGGTTATGCGAGACTCTCTTTGTGTATCGTCGCAATGTGTTGGCCAGTCTTGGAATCTTGAACTCTCTGTTTCAATAATTTTTTATGTAAGGGGAAATATGGAGTGTGCAGTCTGGTTTGGCTTAGGAATATGTATCGAGATCTCTCTTTCCATCTTTAGCAGAGGTTCTCTGAAACGTGTCGCAAACTATTTCGTGGGGATGCCGTTACGCAAGGACGTGACACTACGGCCCGGCGTACGCGATTTTCTTTTGTTGCTTACAGCTTCGGCCGTCCTGACGGCAGTTCGTCCTCGAACCAAGTGATTGGTCGAATCAGTACAGGGAATACATAGAGCATGACATTACTAAATCTTACATCTTGTCTTAACGCTTACATATCCGCAAAAATCCGCATCGCCGCTGCGCCACGGACGCATATTCGCAGCTTCCCACACGCCTTCGTAACGCTTCTGCGTATTTAGGAATACCGAAATGTCAGCTATCACATATCGGTCATGTTTCAACACTTTGCCGACTTCGTAAGGCCCTTTATAGCGTGGTATCAACTTAACCGAACTTCCAGCCGAACTCTCGAAGTTTTTAATGACGACGCGGTCACCTACTTCATATTTGTTTGATTCTTGGCGATGCTTATCGTACTGGGCTTTGTTGATTTCCTGGGATTTCCTAATCTTTTCTGCGGCTACCGATCTTATCGCTGCCAAATTTCGCGATTCGATTTCAGCGTTATCCTCCAGCATCTTTGTGAGGTTACCGACGGTGCCGCCCCGCTGGTCAACCCCAAATAAATGGGCGCTCGCAGTTGTTCCCGTGCTCTTATTCACGGTGTTGTAAAGCGCGTACTTGATATCCCCCAGTATTTGATACCAATGACTTCCCGGACTTTTCGCGTCCATTTTTCCCAACATTGGTTTTATAATTCGATTCACGCGCTCAACCTGTCCATTTGCCTGAGGTGAACCAGTCGCAATCTTAATGTGGTTAATATCACACTCCGCAATGAACCCCCCGAACTCCTCGGAAGTGAACGCGGTTCCTCTATCCGAGACAATCGTTTTCGGTCGGCTATAATTGCCGAAGTTTTCGCGTAGGCACGCAATGGCTTCTTTACTCGACACGCTCTTGGTGGCATACAATTTAACGTACTTCGTGAACCCGTCGACGATCAAAAATACGTACTGTTTGATCGTGCGCGATCTATCTACCGGGCCAAAATGGTAGACGTGCAACGTTTTAAACGGCACATTTCCCTTAGGGACTCAGGGGTAACGGGTAGTTATCTCGAGCGAGTCTCTTGTTCAAGGTTCTAAAATCTACGCACATTCTCAACTCACCGTTCCGTTTTTTGACCAAAACGATGGGCGACGCGTAACGCGAACTACTCGGCCTAATTACCTTTCTTTCCAATATATCGTCCAATATCGCGGTCAGTTTGTCCTTTTCCTCGTAAGACAATCGTCGCGGCCCGAAATGAAATGGCTGCGCATTCTCGAGATGCAACTCAAGCTCCATTTTAACCTCTGGTTCGAATGGACGCTCTGCCCCGACATAATCACTCAAAAATAATGACCGAAATCTCTCCCGATGTTCCCACGCGATTTTTAGATTGACCTCAATTTCGTCGATTACTTCGTTAGGCTCGCACACGTTTATAGTTAAAATATCGTGGATTGCTCACTCGACGCTACTTACTTCGTTCGTTTTTTTCTTTATCGTTACTCCCTCCCGTGACAATTTTCTCTGGACGTACCAATTTATACCCGAATTTGCTCAATACATCCCTACCGAGAACCGCCGGAACACCCATTGTTGATGATGGTACCACGAAAAGCTCAAGGTTCTCCCTTTTTACCCCATCAATCTCAATATCGAACGCGCTTTTACCGGAAATATTTAACAGCGACTCGTTAAGCCCGTGATACCTATTCGAGCTGTCATCCACGCTTTCCGCGAGACCGATTTGTACAAACTTTTCTTTGATAAAACTCACCGGACTCCCTGTATCGTGTTGGCTATCGAGATTCACGCTACGCTTTACGCTTTCCCGCCTATTTAAAAACGTGACCATTTTGCGCGTTTCATCTGGTTCTTCGTTGACGTTGGCGACCTGCAACTTTGGACCCTTCTGGGGACAATCCTTCTTGAAGTGCCCGTATTCGCCGCACTTGAAATACGTGCAGCCCTTCTTCGGGACCTCGCAATCGTTCGATGTATAACCTCCCCTCTTGCAGTTAAAGCAGCGGATTTTCTTCGTGTTCTCCTCGCCGTCTTTATTCTCCGATTTGTTCGCCATCTTGGATGCTGCGCCTTCCTCCGATTGGCCATCCCGTCTAAAGCAACCTCGCTCGAATTGGAGCGATATCTTCAAAAATGCCTCCAGCAGCGCCGAGCCGGATTCAAATCCCTGCATTCGGGCCTGATTCTGCAGGTATCGATCGGGTATGGCATCGATGGTGTAATCGACTACATCCTCCTCGTCAATCGGCACCTGATTCGCGAGTATCACTTTATCGTAGTAATAATCACTGAACGTTTCTCCTGGAGCCCACGTTCTGCGTTCGCATTTCCTCCGCTGATCCACTCTGCTCGGTCGATGATCGAAAGCCTTTTTCATCTCGGCCAGGAGATTCGTAACGTTCATCTCGATATACTCGCTTCTTTAATGAAACCACTGAATTGCTTTCCCTTTTAGTCTCGACGACAGCAGGATTTTAGCCGTGTTGTCGTCCAACTTATATGTCGCAGATATCAGCTTGAATTGTTTCTCCCACTCGTCGTAGTTCCCGTCACTTCCGTTGAATTCACGCAAAAGTTCGCTCACCGCCTTCACGTTCGCCGTTGGACGCAAACTCGGTATGAGGTCGCTGTCTTCGCTGGCCGACGATCGTGACAACCGCAGTTCCCGATTTGCCAATTCAAGCTCCCTTTCCATGAGCGCCTTCCAGCGACGCATCATTTCGAGCTCTCGAAGCAACATGTCCGGATTCATGTCAATCCCTACGGCATTGGAACCTGAGGATGTAGCACCTAGAACCCACCAATCGCCCGGTTACCTTGGGCCTCGTCGGCTTCCTTGTGCTCTACGCGAATTTTTTCGGCTAACCACGACCCAGATGGATCAAATTCCATTAACCGCGCGATCAATTCCGCTTTGTTACCGATGGAAGGCAACCCTCGAGACTTCAACACCTCCTTTAGTTGGGGGACTGTCAAACTGTTTGGTTCGCCCATTTCACGACCACGTTTCACCTTTGTTTCACGAAAGTCTAATTGTCCAGCCCGAGTCAACTATTCACGCGGCGTCGCGATCTCTTCTGCGCGTGTGTGTTACACGAAAAATGTCGACACCGAAATTCACGATTCTTACCGTTTCGGTATACCCCGAAAATGTCGCGATTACCCTTTCTTTTCCGCCCGCGTACCCTGTGCCGCTGCAACCGCTCGATTCTCTTTTTTCTACCCGGTGCGTTGATTACCACGCGCGCACCCTCGCAACCGACCGACAACAAAAACTATTCTTCCCGAAAGTTCTCGCGTTCTGCGACCGTTTATCGCGTCCTGAAAGCTGTCTCGAACCCTCCAGTTCAATTTGTTACGAATTATTCGTTGCCCCCTTTTTTCGCACATTATATTGCCCCGATGCTTGGCTCGTTTCAGTTCTTTACCGTCCCGAAACTGCACACCGCCAATGTTATGTCGACACACAGCTACCGCAATTTCGCAATAACTCGTCACGATTCCGAAGTATCCCGGGTAATCCCACTTCTGATATAGTTAAAGAAATTAGTAGTTGAGAGGATTGTCTCCTTTAGAGTGAATAATGAGACACTTCGGTATAACGTTAGAAAAGGTAGTCTTTATTGGAATTTGATTGCTCGCTCCTTCATCATGCGTTTGCCGGGCAACGACTACTCGTCCGCCCGTTCTCCTCACTACGGCCCGGCGTACGCGGTTTTCTTCTGTTGCTTACAACAGCAGATGTGGTAATATCCTAAACATGGCAAAGATGCGCCTTAAATATCTCTCGCCCCACCAAAACAACCCTTACCAACCTCCTTGATTAAACGGGACGTCCAATCCTAAAGGAGGGAGGTGTCACGTCCTTGCGTAACTGCATCCCCGCGAAATAGGTTGCGACACGTGCCAGAGAAACTCTGCCAAAGATGGGAAGAGAAATCTCAATATATATTCCTAAGCCAAACCAGACTGCACACTCTATATTTCCCCTTACATAAAAAATTATTGAAACAGAGAGTTCAAGATTCCAAGACTGGCCAACACATTGCGACCATGCACGAAGAGTGTATCGCATAACCCAGCCGAAGATCTTGGTGGTAAAAATTTGAAACTATGAGCTTCACGGCACAAAACTCGGACGAACGAACCGGCCTAATCCTCTGCATGCACAAAAAATATATTCTTCCAAAAGAAGGGGCTCTGACTCTTGCAGTAATAAAATTAGATGACACAAGCCACGCGCTTTCCCAGGGTGGCCAACTAGCTCCTTTTCTCTCTCTCTCGCGTGACGCATTCCGTCACGAACAAGGCCCTATTTGTCTCCTCTCGGTTTCCCCATATACTCGATAAGAGAAGCTGCGCTGTGTTCTCGGAAATTCAGCGCTGATTTCGATTATATGCGCCCTTACCCAATAATACACCGACAACTCGTTCTCGCTTCCTTCTTTCGGCCAACCACACGAATCAGGTCATATATAAAATACTGGTGGTCTAGACATAAAGTCTAGACCACCAATCCAAAAAAAACTACGTCACCTAAGTTTCACTCTCCCAAAGATTTCTTCCTCCAAAATTTATCCCACCCTGATTTCTGGTACTCCGAAAAAGTTCTCCTTGCATCAGTCTCCGATTAGAATCCAACGAGCTCAGACCTAGAGTTCTCTAACCGATATCCATCGCGTCAAACCTTTGTTCTCTTCTTATAACGCGAACGTTGTCATACGATTCGAGGTTAGAACATCTTGTACTTCGAAACTTCTGTAACGGTTACGCTATAATCATAAGAACCTTGACGTTGTATTCCGCGCATTACTTTATTGTAAATTCTATTCTCCATCCGTGAAACTCACAAATATTAGAATCTGTGTCAGCGAACATCTGTATCCGTCTCACTCACACACACACCATCTGCGAGCGCTTCTGGCCCTCCGGTGCAGGGCTCTTAGTTTTACGACCGTTACCCGACACCCAAGCGACTGGGCCAACATCGAGGCGCACCAATGTAAGCGAACATACTTTTATATTTCGTTTCCGATTTGTATAAAAAAAAGTAATAGAATTAACCCATACGGTTAATTCTAACAAATTACGAGTCAATCGGTCACAACCATTATTTCAATAATTGGACCATCCACAGAATCCCTTAAAATTTCCCCTTCCACCAGCACGTCCCTTTTTTAACCCTCATCCCGTGCTATTACGCTAGGCGTAGGCAAGAAAGAGGGATACCACGCATGTATATGCCCACGTTCCCTCAGGACGTGACAAAATTGACCATTGGCGCATCACCGACAACCAACCTTGGGCCAACATTGACCTTAAAGTGCACTGAATCTTTGTTACGCCAGCCTTGGCATCGACAGTGGGCTAATGCTGGTCCAGGTCAGCACCAACGCTAAGCTGACGCTGTTTTCCAACTGTAGGACCCATGTAACATTTCGGATTTTCTCCAACCGTCGCCCAGTACTGGCAATGATCGTTGGCCAGGCGTCGACTATAGTTGGCGCTGTACTGATCGAGTGCTGGGCCTTTTCTAATTTTTTCATGGGTATATAATAATAGGACATGTTCAATTGATAATCGTATAGTTTTGTCTTATGTATGAAAATTACTTCCGAATGAAAGTTGTAATACGTCGTGTTCGATGGGGCGTGTCTAAGGTGTTTGCAGTTTAGCATTTGTTTTTGGGTCTCGGGGAACGGTTTATTCCGATGTTCCAGAAAGGGGCCGATATGTGTGTTTAACGTTCCATAACTTGTAGTGTGGTGGTTAGTTTGCTAGTTTCGCGCGATCACAATGGATAATCTTTCGTTTAATATTTCTTAACGCGATTTCGATATCGTTTTGGTGTGGAAAGACTTGTGTGATTTCGTATGGACCTAGGTAATTGTCTGCGAATTTTCCTGTTCGTTGATTTTTTATTGGGTAGATTTTGTCTCCAATTTGGAAGTTTACGGGATTGATTCTTTGATCTTAATGAACTTAAGATTTTTGTTTGGCATTTTCGAGATTGTGAGCTAGTTTTCGCACCTCTTGTAAATGGCGCGCGAAATTTCTCACGTATTCGTCGTACATTAAGATTTCGTCCAGGTATGAAAATTGTGAGGGTAGTCGTGCTACTTTGCCTAGGACTACCTGGAACGGTGTCAATTTCATGCCTTCGTGTACGCTTGTATTGCATAAGAAAGTTGCCAGCCGTAACCATTTGTGCCAGTCTTTTTTATTAGTTTCAGATAGTTTGTGAGCACTTGATGACTTCGTTCATGGGATCCGTTCGATTTTTAGGATCTTCGTCAATTGTTTCATTATTCGGTCGATGAAGGCTGCACCTTAATCTGTTAATATCACTGTAGGACATCCGAATAGGCATATGAATTCCGTGACAAGCATGTAAGCGATTTCGTGAGCGGTCGCGCTTTATAGCGGAATTGCAAATGAAAATTTCGAGAGGTTTCCCTGAATGGTTAATATGAAATGGGGCCCAAGTTCAGACTGGAGTTATCGGTCTGACTATGTCCATTGCAATTTTGTCGAATACGCCGATCGGAGTATCTGTGATTACCATAGGCCGTTTGGTTTTATTGGGTGTACAACTTAATTCGGTCCGTTTTTTTTGCTTGAAATACGCACTTATTTGGATGATAAAATGAATTAATACATTAATCAAAATATTGTCCATCGCTAGCCACTACTTTTCCCCATCTTTGTGGTAATTTATGAATTCCGTCGCGGAAGAAGCGTCCATCTTTTGAAGCCAAGAATGAATCGAGCCAATTTTTGATACCTTGTTGTGACGTAAAGCGTATTCCATTCAAAGCGTTGTGCATCGATCGAAACAAATAGTAGTCGGAAGGGGTAAGGTCTGGGCTATAAGGCCGGTGAGCCACAATTTCCCACCCGCTATTTTCCAAATAGTTTTTAACCACAATGGCAACGTGAGGCCGAGCGTTGTCATGTTGAAAGATTATGGACTCGTGTCTGGTCGCATATTCTGGACGTTTTTCGGCTATAGCTCGCTTTAAATGGATCAATTGTTGCCTATAGCTGTACACCATAAACTTCCACAAGCATTCGATGGGCTTCAGCTGCACTTTTCTTCCAATTGAAACAGAAAATCAACACTTCTCACAAATGGTACTTATTTGGGACGAAATTCGACATTTTCACCGCGGTAAAAATTAGACTTGATGCGCAAAACTCAAAGGTCTGTAAACGATATTTGGTTAAGAGATGTTGATACTTCACGATACAGCAAAAATCAGCTGTTGCCGTCAACCATTTATAGCACCTAGAGCCATCTTTTGAAAACGGACCGAACTAAGTTGTACACCTATTAATTCTCGCCATATTTTTCCTCTGGCAACAGGCGCATTGCCGAATGTAATCTTGTATTTGTAGCTTGAGATTGCCCCAAAATATTGTTGAATTCTGATGTATGTTTTGGTTAGGCCCTTATGACTTGCTATTGGAGATTTGTGGCATTCCTTTATGATCTCGAGCTTGTCTTGCACTTGTGGGACAGTAATTCCGTCGCGGCAGATTTGTATTTGGCTTTCGGTATCCGCGAAGATTTCTCAAATGATGCTCTTTATTTTTGCCCACGCTGAATCGTTGAGGCTACTGCGGTTCTGAGAAAATGCTGCTGATTTGACGTTGAATTCTTCCATCGTTATTTTTAGATTTCGGAGGGGTTTGGTACGATTTTTTTCGTTAAGGGTGATGCGGAGTTTTCCGGTGTTGCTAAAGCGAACAGTCTTTTCTTTGGTGTTCCGAATGTGAGAACGGACATGGGAAGATAGGGCTCTCCCTGCTTACCCACCGAGTGTGGTCCCTCTCCGGCCTCGCAAATTTTCGAAACGTGGGGGGGGGGGGGATAAACACGGGGACCCACGGCCGATTCCTGGCGAGGCCTCGCAACGACTGACAAAGAGTCGAAGTGCTTCGTAGTAAAAGGGAGTTTCCCTCCCCTCCCGCCAGAAGGAGGAGGCGGCGGGAGGAAGAGGAGAGGGGTGAGTGCTTCTCAGAAATTGTTTCAAACATTTGTGGGTGGTGAGTCATTGGGTGCTTGCCGTAGCTAGACTAAGTCCCCCCCCCCCCAATTATTCGCCAGTGAAAGAGATCACTGACGCGAAAATGGAGTAGAAGTGGGGGAAAGAGTGGTGGAAAGGAGTACTTGATCTTGCGATTCAAGGTAGGGCACACGCATGAGAAAGAACCACGTGCACATGAGTGAAACAAAAATGGAGCTCATCGTCAAGATTGGTAAAATTGCTGATTTTGCGGATGAAGAAGCTCAGCGAGTGGTCACCCGGGTCGGGCTATGTCATCACCAACATACGGGCGGTCAACACCAAATTTAGCAAACAGCATGTCGTCGACATTCGCAACGAATTCAGCGTGTTTCTACCCGGAACGATCACCAAGGCGCTTGAGGCTGATTCGACAACATTCGAGACCATGCTGGCAGCAGCGCATCGGAAGATCGATGCGTGGGCGACTATCTCGGGGGAAAATGTCACAGCCTGAAATTCGCGAATTCAGCAACATTCTAGCTGATGTTGGCAGCAGCATACAACGGAAATGTCTGCATGGCCTACATTGGTGGTGAGTTTATCGCATACGTTGATGATCACGACAATCGAGAACAGCTAGATCATATACTAAATATGAAAAATTATCTAGTTATTGAAACGTTGGACACGGACTCTGAAGATATAGATGCATAATGGATAATAAAGGATACTAGTAAAGCATTTCAAGAAAAAATAATTTTGAGTTGAAGATTGAAAAGCATGAGAAAGAGCACACAACGTCTCGCTGTTTAGAACTCAATCTTGTGTATACAACTTCGACGATCGAGCGCGTGGCCGCGCACACACACACGCGCACGCGTGTGCGAGGTTGGATTGAGATTTTGCAGTTTCACCCAGAAGCAATCCAGCGATCTGAATGAAACAAAAACGTAAATTCTTCTAATGAAAAGCGATGAAAAATCTACCATGAAAATGTTAAGAAAAAATAAGACAGCAAATTTAAGGGGGTAAACCACCCCTAACATAATTTTGTTCATCACCGTCGTGTTTTCTGTGTTTAATATGTATCCGCGGATTCAAAATATTCTCCTGCGTTTTAAAATTATTACGTTTGTTAAATTTTTACATGTTAAGTGTAAACTAACCCCTGTAATTGCTTTTCGTTTGAAGTTTCGCAAAAGGTTTTACGAATTTCGTTGAAACTGCTTTCATTTCATCGGTAATATCAATTTTATGTTTGTGTGTGCAGGCATATTCGTTTTGAGCTTTAGGAGCGGTACTTTGGGAATGGGGACGTGGGGTTACCCCTTGCTCATAAGACTCATATTTTCATATTGTCATAATTATATTTTCGTACCGAAATGTTTCTTCCTCTAATTCAAAAGTTTTGATGAAAGCATCTCCCATGCAAAGATGCAATGCAGTAACAAAAATATGTTAACGATACTATTAATAAAATTCAAATGATATATATTGAGACGGAGAGATCCGTCTCACGCGCGGGGTAACCAGGGGTCAAGCGCGGCTGCGGCCGTCTCTATCTCTCGTGGAGAAATTAGCAGAAACGGCACAAGTGGTGCCATCCCTCGGGGAAACCCCGAAGACGGGACAAAGTCAAAAGAAAAAGAAAAAGAAAGAAGATAACATTAAAGCAATATTAATTGTAAAAAGGCGCTTGGGAAGGGGGGAGAATTGGCGGGAAACCAGGGGTATAAAAGGGCCTCCCTGAGGATAGGAAGGCACTTCTTGTTTGAAGTCCGACCCAGACGCGAGTCCTGAGACAAACATAGGTCTAAGCTGAAAGAAGCAAGGATACTGTTTGGCAGAAGGATAAGCTGAGGGTGGACAAAAAGAAAAAGAAATCAAGTATTTGGCCCGCTGAATAAGTACCCGAGTGTCCGGAGTAGCGAATATATATCCAAGCTGAAGAAAGTAAGGAAAATATTCGTGAAAGGATGGGATCGGGACTGAAAGGAAAAGGCAATAAAAAATAAGGAGCGAGGATCGGTGGCAAACGGACAAAAAGGAAAATTTTATAAAGTCAAAAATTAAAGCCGAGAAGTCTCAGCTGACCAAGCGCCTCGAAAGAAAGTATCGGTCTTTAAAGCCCAACGCTAAAGGCAAGAAAAATAAGGAGCATTCCCCACGAGAGAAAGAGAGAAGGAAGGAAAACAAAAGGATTAGCGGCCGAGCGAGGCCGGACGCGGAGATTCAAAAATCTCACATACACAACGAATCGAGGCGTTACACCTATAAGAGAAATTGGAGCGAACGATCCCGCGATTCACACACACCAACTAACTGTACATAAAATAAATTCGAAGCGAGCGACACCAAAACAACGTCTCGGTGACAGACGTCAAAGCGACAGTTCGAAGATACGCAACTACGGCGAAATAAAATGTAAAGGTTGCTTCACACCGAAGTGTCCAAACGTAACGAAGAAATTCATCAATAAATTCACGATTTTTTTATGCGAAAGAGGTTTTAACTAATTTACTCCCTAATCGAGTCCCGAATCCAAACAAAATTAATGTAAAAAGGGGTTACCCGTTACAATATAAATATATTTGGTTTGTTCGTTTTCTTTTATTCCGCGTAAAAAAAATCATATGCAGATACATGTTAACGCTTTGATTCTTAAATGCGTCATTATCCAGAATGCTCCCGTTCGGAAATCTTTTATCTCTGTGTGTGAAGTTATACAATCAACGAACAGACCGATGTTTATTTGCCTACGTATCAAACTTTCTCGACTAACTGCAATAATTAATTCTTCCGGCGCGAATATTCTTATCGCGTCATGACACGATAACGATATTTGCGCCAAATTTTTTTTCTACGCAGAATTTTTACACTGCGCAAATATTAAACTGCAAGCTATTGTCATCTTGAACTGCAAGACGTTAATCATAAATTACCCGATAATGTGTTTACATTTTCGGGTAATTTGAGATTAGCCTCTGGCAGTTCAAGTTGTCCATAGCTTGCATTTTTATCGCTTGCTTTATGAGACGGTTAGCATTCGGATTCTTCCATTTTACGTTAAAGTGAGCCGCAAACAGTATACTGTGTGTTGGAAAATACAAATTTCATCAGCCATGAAAGTCATTATAATGGAGTTGCAATGATAGAGGAAGAAACGCTCGCTTTTCAAGAACCATTTAAACAGTACGAAGCCAATGCTGTAGAAGATACCGTATGGCAAAAGGATACTGGTGATAGTGATTCTGACGTCTGTTTCAGTGATGATGAGGTGAACTACGATTACAAAAATAAAGCAGTTCAATACTGGAGGTCTGGTAAGACAAAAAACTATAGCCTCAAAACCGTCCAACAGAAATACAGATCTGTCAAGTCTGAAAGACTATTGCGGCGCTGGGAATATCAGCTGAATAAAGGCGGTACTTATAAAGAAAAGCTAGCGCAAATTTCTGAATATACATTGAAGAATATGAAAACTGCTCTAGATGCTGGTGTCATTATACATGATATTGATCTTCAGAAGTGGGCGCTACAAGCCCAAAAGGAGCTTTTTTTGTTTCATTTTTTTACATGCTTTCATTTAACTTAACTTGGTATTAGATGCGAAACGGAAAATCGATATTTCACCCATTTCCCAACTACTTAGACCTTTGAAATTTTGCAAACATGCATTTGAGGGGTGACAATGCATGATTCTACGTTAATAAAATAAATAAATAAATACATAAAAAACGGCTATCTGTGAGATGCGAAATGGAAAATTTATATTTTATTCACTTCCCGACTACTTAGAGCTCCGCAGTTTTGCAAACATGTATCTCAGACGTGACAGCGCATGATTCGAATTGAGATAAAAAACATTTTTTTTTAAATGACGACTTTCTGTTGAATGCAAAATCGAAAATCGGTATTTTATCCACTTCTCAACTACTTAAAGCTCTGAATTTTTGCAAACATGCAACTAAGAACTGACATAAGCTTTCATTCATAGACGCATATGGGTGACTTGGTAAAAAAAATATTTACTACTTTTTAGCATATTAAATAAATGCTTGTTCAAAAATTGTTTTCTTTAATATACATGATTTCTATTCATGTTACCGGTATTCTGAATATCCGAATTATCCAGCTGGCGAGTAACCCACTTTTGCGAAAAAACGGATTTACATACTCATCCAAATAACAAAGATTAAATGCAAGTAGCCACAGCTGGTTCGGCTGACTGCGGGCTGTTACGTGAGCAATAAAGCAAACAGTCCGTATGATCCCTGGATCCTTCGTCGAACATTGCTGAAATCATTCGTCGAATTTTACATTTAATTTCCCCCTAGTTCCCCTCTAAGCGAGAGAATACCGTTGAAGTCGACGACTTACAAGACGGTTGTAGGCGTTGTAGGCTCGGACCAAAGATGAAATAGATGGAGTTTATGACGAGTATGACGGGGTTATGGTGAAAACTACCCGAATGTACCGATGGATCCGTTGATTTCACCTTCTACACGTACGCAAAGGGGCTTTCGCATTCGCAGCTTATACCTCTGCGTACATGATCCACTCTCCTCGATCGGGAACGAGATGAAATCAACAACAAACTTGACGGGACGGTTTCGAGAATGTGTTATGGATGCTCGGAAAATGGTTGAGAGAATCGATTTCACGTTTGTCATCTAGGTACTGATAAGGAACATCCCTCAGGTGTCCGCCTCCGATTTTGTTGAAACTCATATATGTGATAGAGCATCGAAAACTTTGAGACACGTATTTTTTTTGTCGGCGGAAAAACGAATTTAAGGGAGGAAACCGCCCCTCGAAGAAAGGCGTGTCGAGGGATGATTTTGCAGTTTCACCCAGAAGCAATCCTGTAACGTCGCGAGCAAAGCGCATAAAAATATTACTTTTTCTCTCTCCTACTTTGTTGAAACCCGGCGAGAACGCTGGCCTGAGCGATTTCCCATGGAAATCGTGAATAACCATTAAACGAATATGGCATTCACATTTTTCGACACATTCTCGTATCTTCTTAAGCTTAGACATACCACAACTGCAATGTAACCTATAGATAATAAGCGAGCGTCGGGCGTACTTTCGTACGACCCTCCTTACCCACTCGAATTCAACGAGAACATAGTTTTAGGCACGCTTTCTCGGAAAAGTCGTAAAACAAAAAAATATCATACTGCAAGCCAGATAACCCAGAGTTCACCCGCCGGCGAAGGCATAGCGTAGCTCCGATTCTTAAATCCGTGTGGGAACCAAGGATAGACGAAGACCGCCGGAAAAGTCCACTCGACTCGGTCATAAAACCGGGCCGCGACGAAAATGAAATGCACATGGAAGGGCTATGAGGCGCATAGCAGCTGCACTATCGCGGGGCGACTCGGCGCCGGGCCTTAGACTTTAGATAAACAAACACGATCCCATGCGCTTTTTCCACGAAAACTCGCTCGGGATAGCTTCATTCCGATTGGTCTATTTGTAATTAATTTCATGCGCCCAAACTCCAAGATACAAAGAACTGTCTCCCACGTCGACCGCTCCGATTGGTTAAAAGAGAGCCAAAAACGAAAACCCCCTCTTTCTCCTACTCCACCCAAGAAGGGAAATCTGGAGCAGGAAGGTCCAGAGAATTAAAGAAAAATCAGTTCAGCATCATCATCCGAACCAGAAAGATCTCTTCTATCGATTCCAACCTTGTATCGCGATTCGTACCTCTGTTCCGCGTTTAACAATCCAACTCTGTTTTTCGAGCATCCATTTGCATATCTATTTACTTCGTAAAGTTTTGTGAATCTTCTCCGCGCTCTTCACACTCACGAAAGTGACCCTCTGACCCATCTGCGGCACCATTGTGGCACAGCGTGTGTGCGGCCCATCGACCGACATTGTACAAGCGAGCGTAACAGGCCGAGAGCGAAGGCCCTTTCACCCAAGTCCGAAGGACCGTCATTCAGCAAACGTAAGCTAACTGCACCATTTTTTGTACCATTTTCTTAATCCGCCGAACTGTACTCTTCCCATGTTTCCGACCGGCCAAGTGGACGGCACTAGGTAATAAACGAAAATTTGTAAACGGTAACTACATCTGTCGCAATCACTCATATAACTCTTGACCATCCAGGCACGCGAGACCTAGAACACCCGTTCCACACATTCTCCTTTTACCCTCATCCCGTGCTATTGCGCTTGGCGTAGGCAAGAAAGAGGGAAACGAAAGTTTTATGCTCTCATCCCTTCCGGATGTGACAATCCACCGATCTGAATGAAACAAAAACGAAAATTCTTCTAATGAAAAGTGATGAAAAATCCACTATGAAAATGTTGAGAAAAAATTAAATTAGGGGGTACACCACCCCTCAATTTGCCTTTTTTCACCCCACACTTAAGAGGGTTGTATGCAAATTAATAAAACAGGTATCATTTTGAAGGGCAATTAAAATTAAAGTTGACAGGTTTTTGCGTTTTGGCGGCATAGCAAATTTAAGGGGGTAAACCACCGACAACATAAATTTATTTATCATGGTCATTTTTTCTGCGTTTAAAGTATATCCGCTGATTTTAAATATTTCTATAAGCTACAATTCAATGTTTTATCATATTTTAAAATTGTTACATTCGTCTTAAGAGGTAACTACCCCTCTGACGCGAAACATCACTGAAGTATCCGCTTTCGATTTCGTTGAAACTCATATATGTGGTAAAGCATTGCAAACTATTAAACATGTTTTTTTTTGTATCGGCAGAAAAACGGTGTTAGGGAATGAAACCACCCCTGAACGTTTCTCCCACAAGCAGTCCACCGATCTGAATGAAACAAAATCGAAAATTCCTCTAAAATTAAACGATGAAAAATCCACTACAAGAGTGTTGATTAGAAATATAATTAAGGGCTAAACCATCCCTCCATTTGCCGTTTTTCACCCCACGCTTAAGAGGGTTGTATGAAAATTAATAAAACAGGTATCATTTTGAAGGGGAATCAAAATTCAAGTTGACGCGCTTTTGCGTTTCCGCAGGACACCAAATTTAAGGGGGTAAACCACCCCTGACATAAATTTGTTCATTTCCATTCATTTCAAAAACTAGAAGATTTTGAAAATCCTGTTACCTTTGGTTTTGGTGAATCGAACACACATTGTGGAATACCCGGTTGCAATAATTTGGCCATTATCAGATGTGCATGGTGCAAAAAGTCGTTGTGTTTAAAGCATTTTTTTGACGGTTATCATTATTGCAGGAATTATGAGCCATGATTGTTGATGGTTGATAGTTGATAGACTAGAAAAAAAGTATATATCACAAGAAAATGATTTGACGGCATATGACTGCGATACTTTTCACAAGTACTATTAATTAAATCAGCTGATATGATTCCCAAATGAAATATGTCGAAATATATTAAAAACATGTTCGTTAACCTACTGTAAAACCCTCAGTTTCATTAATATGTTTAATTAAATAAACGGTGAAATAATAAAAATATACATTCCTCTCATGATGTTTCTCGTCAGAGGGGTAGTTACCCCTTAAGACGAATGTAACAATTTTAAAAAATGATAAAACCTTGAATTGTGGCTTATAGAAATATTTAAAATCAGCGGATATACTTTAAACACAGAAAAAACGACCATGATAAATAAATTTATGTTAGGGGTGGTTTACCCCCTTAAATTTGATATGCCGCCAAAACGCAAAAACCCGTCAACTTTAATTTTAATTGCCCTTCAAAATGATACCTGTTTTATTAATTTGCATACAACCCTCTTAAGTGTGGGGTGAAAAAAGGCAAATTGAGGGGTGGTTTACCCCCTAATTTAATTTTTTCTCAACATTTTCATAGTGGATTTTTCATCGCTTTTCATTAGAAGAATTTTCGTTTTTGTTTCATTCAGATCGGTGGATTGCTTCTAGGTGAAACTGCAAAATCACCCCTCGACACGCCTTTCTTTGAGGGGCGGTTTTCCCCCTTAAATCCATTTTTCCGCCGATAAAAAAAAATAAGTGTCTCAAAGTTTTCGATGCTCTATCACATATATGAGTTTCAACAAAATCGGAGGCGGACACCTGAGGGATGTTCCTTGTGAGTGGCAATCGTCCGAGGTCCGTTTTGGCGATAGACCATCCACGTCTTCGGCATCGGTTACTGAACCAGAGATGAAATCGATGTAGTATATGACAAGAATGACGGGGTTATGGCGCAAACTACCCGAATGTACTAACCGAGCCGTTCATTTCATCTTTATCACGTGCTCAAAGGAGCTATCGTTCGCAGCTTTTACCTCTGCTTACATGATCCACTCTCCGATCGAGAACGAGATGAGATCAACGACAAACTCGACAGGATGGTTTCGAGAATGTATCAAGAGAGGCGGCAGCGTCTTCACGCCAAGTGATGAAATAAAATTCGACGCCACTGATCGACACCACCAATCTCGACGCCACTGACCGACTGACGAACACGCCGCGACTCTTCATACAGCATGACGGGCTTTAGCAGATGACGTTTTAACTTTGATTCGATATTACGCGAAAACGCGGCAACGAATCGAAAATTTAATGACATTTGACCAATGAAATATGATTTTTTTCTATCGATTTTGTTTGGGTCATTTTTCGATCCGTCCACTCAATCTTGAAATCTCACATAAGGAGTAGAACTTTGCAGTGACCGTTTTTTTTTCAAAAGTTTAAGGCTTTATTATAAAAAAAGTGGCTACATATTTTTTACGTAAAGTCTTGGTCCTTGGAGGCAATCCAGGAATCGACCCAATTTTTGACTTCTTCGTAAGTACCGAAGTGCTGGTCAGCCAAATCGTGTGCCATTGACCGGAACAAGTGATAGTAGGAAGGGGCAATGTCTGGAGAGTACGGCGGGTGGGATAAAACCTCCCATTTCAGCGTTTCCAAGTACTTTTTCACGACATGTGCAACATGGAGTCGGGCATTGTCATGCTGCAGTATCACCTTGTCATGTCTTTCGTTGAATTGTGGCCGTTTCTCTTTGAGTGCCTTACTCAAGCGCATCAACTAACGTCGGTAGAGTTCTCCTGTGATGGTTTCGGATGGTTTGAGCAGCTCATAGTACACAACGCCCAGCTATCAGCCCGTCTTCAAAAACTTTCTGCCTTCCGCCACCATGCTTGTTCTCGACCTCAAAATCTCCACTTTTGAAGCGTTGAAGCCACCGCCGACACGTTTTCTCACTAATAGAATCCTCCCCGTAAGCATCTACAAGCAAACGGTGGGCCTCAGCCGCAGATTTCTTGATGTTGAAGAAGTAAATCATAACCTCCCGCAAATGCTGAGAATTCGGTTCGTAGGTTGCCATGTTTGAGTGCCTATAACTTTATAATGCATACACGTATCCGTTAGCTTTTTTAAATTGTTTACATTGGCAGAGCCTCTAGTTTAAAATGCCACTTTTTTTTATTGAGCTAGGGCTACTACTTCGGCCGCAGTGGCTCTCTAAGTAAAACGGTCACTGCAAAGTTGTACTCCTAATAATATTCGAACGAATTTCTGAACGATTTTTTTACCACGAAAATTCTTCAACACCTCAGAATGGTTCTAGATTCACTTCACGCTGAAACGCCGCATTTCAGCCTGAAGTGCACCGTTTGTCGACTCGCTCGACAATCGGTCTTATCAAAACATACACTACATCGAATCGAATACGCCGGGCAGTTGCGTGGATCGGAGCCCCGGTGTTTTGTCGCATTAGATTGTTTTACATCGTTCTTCTACACTTCAAGTTTCTCGGCGTCTCCGAAGAGCAACATTAACGAAAATGGATGAGTGAGTTTGCTTATGGTGAACGTGAAACTCGAATAGTGTTTTTTTTGTTGTTACCGACAATGATGCCAAGTGTCGTTTCGACGCGACAACGGCGGCCCGCCAAGTTCACGAATTCTTCAACATCGACGCAAGTTTCCCGTACCCGCCATCATATGGATATTATCGTGTATCCTCGAATTTTGATAGCACGATCGTATCGCTGGAATTTATATTGACGTAAGAATAAAAAATGCGGCCTGTCTCATAACCTCAATTTACGTACTTCGTCATTTGCCACCATCTTCCCTCGCATTGCTTTCCCGCTCGCCGATGTGTCAAACAACCAACGGCACCGATGCAAGAAACTCAAGTTTATTTGCTCTGCGCAGAAATACCTCAGTATTTATTCGTGAACAAATCGCAGATAGCATATTTTCCGATGATTCGTAGCCATTGTCATTACCCCGCAAAGTCCTCGATTTCCTGAACAGTGTGCGACCCAAATGAGGCACGAAAGTTCAACACCCTTTGCCTACGAACGCTAAACTGTCGCGTCTCAAACACGGATGATTTGTAGCCCTGTGGCGATTCCTCGATAGCTTCACCCTGATGACCGAGCGTACTATTGGTATGGCGTACAGAGATTGTGCCCTACGGTGTACCTGTACGATAGTACACCGCTACACGCAAATGTACGTGTCACTGGCATGGTACCGGTACACTGCACAATAGGTACACATACGCACATACGTGGTAGGTACGGTACCTGGGCTATCATGTAAGAACCAGAACCAATGTAGCGTCGGATTTACCATCTAGATGGTCCATCGGATTTATCCAGGGCAGCAAATACGTACTGCCGAGAATGAGAAACGGCGTCAACCGTTGCGGCCACAGTATACAGTCTCAGTATCGCGAGGATATCATTGCTGTCTCCAATCTCTCCTAGAGCATCAGCGAGATTGACCTCAAGGAACTCGTCAAACCCTTCGGCTTCGTTCAGAAACAATATCTCGCCAAGGACCGCACCACCAATCTGTGCAAGGCCTTTCGGTTACGTATGTGTACGTTTCAAAATGAAGCCCGAGGACGCTAGGGCCTTCTTGCTTCTCGATGGTTACGGCTACCATCATCTCATAGTAAGCGTCAACTGGTCCAAACCTCCAGCCCAACAGAATTGAATGGTCAACGGTTGAAACGCGTTAAGACAGAACGAGCGCGCGCTGTTGATTTCTACAGATTTGGTTCAAATTTTTCACCAGCCATTGTATCATTATGCATGTTTCAGTCAAATTTTAGAACAGTCGACTATTTAGATTCGGAGATAATGGGTTTTAAAATTGAAACTATTAGCACTGTAGGGTCTGCATTGAAATTTAGACAGAATAATTATCCGTAAAAAA
Organism: Ophion slaviceki; assembly: GCA_944452715.1. Taxonomy (NCBI): domain Eukaryota; kingdom Metazoa; phylum Arthropoda; class Insecta; order Hymenoptera; family Ichneumonidae; genus Ophion; species Ophion slaviceki. The sequence goes on from OX101793.1 coordinate 2,251,058, forward strand.
TATGTGTCCCCTATAAGAAAACACATGGCAATGACATAAACAATGTCAAATTATTAATGTTTATAACACAAATATTTTTTTTTAAGATAAAAGGCTTTAACTTTAGAAACACCATATTTTTTCTCGAAATATTAAACAATACTGTTCTGTGGTGTTACATAATGTCGTCTGATATTATGTAACAAATGGGGACAAATATTTTTCTGACATTATGTAACAAAAGGTGGGGACAAATATTTTTTACTGAGAGTTATTCTGTCGTTACTAAACGTTTTTAGCAAAACTAAATAGTAAAGACAATCGAAACTTTTTTCACTCGTTCTCTAACTAGTTTTCGATCTAAACATAATTTTTTTTCAAAATTGATAAACACAATAGAACGGTACGACGAATTATGTGACCTGACTTTCCGTCAATGCAGATACTGCAGTGTTAAAGGTTGCTATTTAAAAACCCATTATCTCCCAATCTAAATAGTCAACTGTTGTGAAACTTCACTCAAACGTGTATAATGATATGAACAATGTCTGGTTAATATGTGAACAAAATTAATAGAAATAAAGAGCGCGCGCTCGTTTTACCTTAAGGACTTACACGACTGTGGACGTCCACAATTGAGTGATATTTCGCAATTTTTTTGGTCGAAGGACAAATAAGAGAATACTAATATTCAAGGATGTTATTAGTCATATCTTCAAGTCAACGAAAAGATATTTATATTTAAAAATTATACCAAATGGTGACGCTGGAGCCATTCTGGCGAGGCATGTTGAATTTGAGACGCTCTGCGGCATGCAACATGGCTGACACGAATTTGATTTTAGAAAAAAATTTCCGTTAATTTACACGAGTATAGCTAGAGAAATACGTAGAGGATTGTGAAAATATTAATTTTTGTGTAATTGGCAAGCGTTAAACCAAAAACTTAATTTTCGACAGAAAAAAGGACAATCATTTGTTAATAACTAATGTTATAATTAACTCATGGAAAACCCCGTACGTATTTCTCTTCGGAATGTTATTTGAAAGATGTACTCAAAATTTGGAGTGAAAAGAATGAAAATTGTTAGAGTTATGCTGCATGCCATTTTATAAAATTGTGTGTTTGAGGAAAACAGTCGATGTGTCGCACACGCCAGCCACTGCCACGGCAGACCCACACGGAACTGCGGACCTTGTTTTACAGGTACAAAACTTTTTCCCCCTTATTCTAGATGGTTCAAAGCATCTCTAAAGTCAAGTAAAAAACATCAATTTTTGAAAAATTCTACAGTGGTGTGACCCCTTAGATCGGAGTACACGGTGACGATTGTTCGTCGCGTCTCTTTGAACGAACTCCCTCCACCCCCTTTTTTTACGTAAGGTTCGTCCGCTCACTGCTGCGGGGTTGAATCTCCTATTCGTCAATAAAATTCGAAAAGAGGACAAGACAATGATTGCCAAAGGATCGAGTGGTTTTTATTTGAACCAAATAATCCTATTATTTTTTCTGATCTACCTACGGTCATTCGGATGAACTTCCGAAATTAAAACGCAGCATCTGTCACATCCGGAAGGGGTGAGATCATAATATTTTCGTTTCCCTCTTTGTTGCCTACGCCGAGCTCAATAGCACGGGATGAGGGTAAAAAGGGGTAGTGCGTGGGAAAGAATAGAATAAAGGAATTGACGCGATATTTCGGTATTGAGGAATAATTCGACAGACTTGGTGTACGATTAACACTGTGTTATTTATTATAAGATTACTAAATGGGTTAAAGCGATCAGGCCTACGATGAATGATACAGAAAAAAAAGTTATGGTTAGCTTACATTGCTTGTGTTTGACGCTCGGTCGCTTGGTCGCTCGCTTGCGTGGATGTTTGTTGTCGCTCGCGTTACAAGGGCCTTCGCTCTTGGCCTGGTGCGCTCGCCGGTACAATTGCTAGTAAGACGCTTGCAGGATTTGACGCTGGTCGTGTGTATACTCGACGTGTTTGCTACGACGGCACTACGCGTAGATAGAAGTATGAACGGCGCGCAAGGTCGATGAATTGAGATTGATGTTCACGGACCGATGATAGAAATTATACAAGTGTAAAATAAAACTTTTGTGACTCGAAAAATGAAGACTGTTCGTATGAAAGTTAATTGGAGATATTCGTAGGCTTCTGAATTACGACTTGATATAAGGACTGATTCAGTTGACGGAAATATTGGTTGATGGAAGACTAAGATTGAGACTCCATAGAAGAACTTGATTTGATGGCGGTTGACGGGAGACTGGTTCAGGAAGGAAGACTTTCTTGATATCAAAATTAGGGGGTTTCAATAGTGGGAGAAGGATCCTCCGGAAGAGCATGATCTTGGTCATCTAGTTCTTCGGGGATTGGTCCATTGGTCGTGAATAATTCGCGTGATTGGTTGCGGTATGGTATGCGAATAAGTTACAGGTTCGCTAGCACGCGCGTGGCCTTATTCCAGAGCATCGGTTCTAGGTATTACGCGTAGAAAAAGAGGGGGATCTTCGTCCCGTATTTCGGCGAAAAAGTGCACGGGATAATGTTCGATATTTGAGATGTAAGCATGCGCATGGTTTGTGTTGTGTGAATTTATAGCTACGGTGACTTCTCATATCGAGAGGTTTATATATCGGACTACGCTGCGAGACCGGATGTCTTATTAAATTCGTCGGAGCCGTTTAGTCTATGTTATGTTTAAATAATCTAGGGTAGAGGCTTCTCTCGGTTCCCATGCGGATGGGCCGGCGTAGAGTTTTTGGAGTCTGTTGGTCGAGTTGATGGTTGGTTTTTCGTTCGACAGCTCTTCTTGGAACATGCGCCTGTAATCATGTTCTTGTTGACAGCCAATGGGATAGGAAAAGTCGATGACTGTGGCGGTGCTGCTATCGTATATATACGTATTTTTCTTTGATTTATAAATGTATAACAAGCTTATAACGGCAAATGAGGATATTGGGAATAACCGAGAGAAGGCACATTCGCTCGGATACAACACATCTATTTGTTGTGCCCCGCCTTCTGACGATGCGCGGAGAGCACGGAATTTCGCCCTCGAGTAAATTGACACCGTGGGTTGTCGGGTGCTCGTGGGCAAGGGTATGTGGGGACTTTTCCCGTTCCGCGTAAATCTCTAATTGCAGTATATTGCAATTTGAACAACTTATATTTTATTTAAAATTAGGCAACAATATTACAATTCTTTTTGTGCCTTTAGACCGACTTCCTCGACTTCTGGCTCAAGATTGCCTTTCGATTGAATCTTTCGGCTAATTGGTAACTCGGGTTTTCGTAACCAATTGTACGAGAACGTTCGAATCGTTCGATTGCGATTCGGCGTTTTTCCGGCTTAGTCGAGCCGAATATCGGGCTTGTAAAATATCGGGCCCGATACCGTCGCATGGGGTCTTTGAACTTCATGCGTTAGCAATATGAAAATTCCTGACTATTCATGGCACAACATTCCTCCCCCTTGGGAAGACGAAATTCTCAATTTCGGCGATATAGTACATTTTTTTTCATAGCTTTGGTAAGTTATGTCTCTCGGTCGTCTCTCGGATTACAATAATACAATAGATTACGAATGTACAAGTGCCTTTCTAATATTATAATATATACCTTTTTTTTAATATTTCGATTTTCTTTTGCTCTTTTTTTATACATTTACGTTGTGCATATGCGAGGTGCATTTCGCGTGAATATGACTCGTGGATTTTGCGAGTCAGCTGTTGCCTTGCGTTTGGCAGCTCGCGGTCTGGCCTTGCAACGCATTAATTCCGAGATATAATATAATTATTACGAAGGGAATCATTTCGCTGAGGGCATAATTCCCTATGATGTGACTCTGTATCGTCACATGATCGTAATTTTTGTTTACTTTTGTTTTCAATATTTCTATTCGTTCGCCAATTTTGTTCATTTCGTAAGGATCATTAATTATCGTATGAGGAATATTTTCCAATATCAAAGGTTGAGGTATTTCGTTTTCTGTAGTCAGAAAAGATAGATTGAATGGCGGTAAAAATGGTAGGAATTTTTCGTGTACAGTTTTCTTCAAATTTTCGATCTTAAAATCTATGGAGGTGACGGAACATTTGTCATCCAAAGCCAAAAATCCTGTTCCAGTAATTGTTGCATGAGTTGTCGCAGAGTTTTTACAGTTTATCGTGAGAGCTACTGTCTCTGGGGCTACATATATCCATTGCCCTTCTTGTTCTAGAGCGATGACCAAATAATTTTCTAATTTAACTGAACGATGTCTACAATTGCCTTTTTCGGGGTCTTTTCCTAAAAATATCGATAGTTCGCACGGCGCTCCTGATCGTATTATTTGTCTCGCATTTTTTGGATGACAGTAATATTGATAATTTTGTCGTTTACATTTGGTTAATTCATTTTCTGAGAATGACAGATATTCTCGACGCTCTCGATCAATTATAACATTTTTTACGGTCGTTTCTATGAACCGATACATGTCTTTTTCTACTCTCACGGGTAGAGGATCGACTTTATTCACATTGAACTCGTTGTTGTTGTTTAATGGATTATCACAACGGTGAGGGTATTTTGAATACTATATGCGCCTAATTCAGAAATTTCCAGTAATTCGTTAATCTTTTCTGGGCGTATTTTTGTCGGAAAATTCAGTTCTTTTGGTAGATTCCTTTTGGCAAGCCTACTAAAAAGTTAGATAATTGACGTATATCGTTTAGTAAGGATTCGGTTATTACGCTAATAGTTGTTAATTTCTCGTTCAATTGTTGATGTGTTAAAATGTCTATTACGAGATTTTTCATTCCATGGTGTACATTGTTTATTAAGCGGCCTAGTGTTTCTTCGTGATGTTGAGGAATCGGCTTCGATTTCGGCCCGTGAGATTTCCAAGGTCGTGGTGGAAAGAAAAAAAAACTCCTTTTTTTCTTTCCACCACGACCTTGGAAATCTCACGGGCCGAAATCGAAGCCGATTCCTCAACATCACGTATTATCAACACGGCCGCACACTACTCATACTAATTGGAAACGACTGGCTATAAACTCGACAAAAATGACCTTCTTCGGCGAGATAGCACAACTTTTCGGATACATCATCTTAGCAGCTTTCAAAAATTGGAAACGCGACGCTGCAACGAAGACTCGCCTAAAACAACAACTTCGATTTTTACTAAAATGTAGACAGGAAGGTTTAGTACCAAAACACATTTATTCCAAAAACTTCAACATACAAATTTCAGGAAACAAAGGAAAATTTAAACTAAACAAAGCAACACACAAAATTCACAAATCAATATTAAATATTGAAATTGACGATCTCAATTTTCGAATCAAAGTACTAACCAAAAAAATAGGAAAAAACACCGAAATAATCAACAAAACTCACAACACTATAAAAGAAAAATTCTTCTCATTTGAAAAAACAAAATTAAACAAATTATCATTATTCACTTATGAAAAACACCAAAAAAAACTCCAAAATCTTAGACTCCAACGAACCATGAATATACACCAACATATTTTCAATCATGATGAATTCTTAAGAACAATAGACTCACAAATACATCTTGATCAAAACAATACACATTACCAGAATCATATAAACCGAAATAAACCAACACATAACTACATTTCCTCAAACTCAATTTTCACAAAAAAGCAACATGACGAAAATAATCATTCCTTTACCGATCCTCTGAATAATATTAATTCAACAATTACAAAAAACAACACAAAAGAATGGCTTATAAATCTCTCCAACACTGATATTCCATCACACATCTCCACATTCCTATCTCTTGGAGAAAAATTCTGTTTTCCTTATCTCAAACCTTCAAATATAAAAAACTATATCCACAACTCCATCTCAGAACTTGAATCCAAACTAGGATCTCTACTCGACAAACCTAGACAATATGAAATCAGAAAAGAATTTACTAAAATCATAGACAAAATGAATATACCTACATCATTTTCCAACACTATTAAAATTATAAATCACACTTTGTCTTTTTTAAAAAACAATCCACAACTGTTAATTACACGAGCAGATAAAGGAAATTCAACAGTCATTTTAAACAAATCAGATTACATTGAAAAAACATACAATTTACTCGCAGACCCCTCAACCTATAAACTAACAAATAAGAACCCCATCAACATCCTACAAAAAGGCATAAACAATATTCTCTCCAGATGGAAAAATCTAAAAATCATTAATGAAACAAAATTTAAATACTTAAAAGCAGAAAATTGCAACTTAGCTCGTCTCTATTGCCTTCCAAAAATTCACAAAGAAAACATTCCACTTCGTCCAATAGTATCATCAATCAATAGCCCAACACATAAATTAGCAGAATTTATCCAATCAAAATTATCTAAACTAATACACACAACAAATTCACACGTCAAAGACAGCTTTTATCTGAAACAATCAGTCTCAAACATATCAATCCCACTAAACTACAAACTTGTCTCTTTTGATGTCGTATCACTCTACACCAATATTCCATTACATCTAGTTGTTCAAAGTCTTCAAAAAAGATCAAATCTATTTTCCGAAACTTTTCCACTAAACGAAATAACTAAAGCCATAGAATACATCATGTTTTCAACTTATTTCACTTTCCAAAACAAAATTTATCAACAAACTTCTGGATTACCAATGGGTTCACCTCTTGCTCCGATATTATCCAACATCGTTATGATTGATTTAGAGGAAAATTGCTTAGAAAAATTAAAATTCTCATTACCACTATACAAAAGATATGTTGATGACATTATTATTGCTTTGCCAACCGACAAAATTGAATCCACAATCAATATTTTTAACTCATATAATCCAAAATTACAATTTACATCAGAAATAGAAGAAAATAATAAAATTCCTTTTCTCGATATACTCTTAGTCCACAATCAAAATTCAATAATCACAAATTGGTACAGAAAACCTACTTGGTCTGGCAGATTTATAAACTTCTTCTCACACCATCCACTTTCCCAAAAAAAGCTATAATTTACATGTTAGTTGACAGAGCAATAAAACTATCTCATCCGTCCTTTCACCATAAAAATCTCCAACTTATTAAGAATACAATGACAAAAAATTGCTATCCGATTTCTTTCACTGAAAAAATAATAAAACAAAGACTTGCTACAATCAACAATCAAAATAACAATAATACAAACTTGGACTCCTCTAGACTAATAAATCTACCATACGCAAAAAACATCCATCACCAACTAATTCGTCTTTTCAAACAATATAATATAACACTAGTCACAAACAACAAACACAACATCTTATCGATCACAGGCTCCACCAAAGACAAAATAGATAACAGCAAAAAATCCAACATAGTATACAAAATTGATTGTAATGATTGTAACTCCACATACATAGGCCAAACAAAACGATACCTTAAGAACAGAATCAATGAACACAAAAATAGCCTAAAACACACCAATGAAATACACACTGCTCTAGCACAACACGCAATAGAACAAAAGCACGATTTCAAATTTGATGATGTTAAAATTTTAAACAATGAAAAATGGCTCAAAAAAAGATTGATCCTAGAAATGATTCAAATCAAAGCGCATCCCAATGCCATCAATTTTAGAACTGACATAAATAATCTTAGCTCAATATACAATTCAATAATATAATCATAACAATATTTTATCATCCATAACCACACACATCAATTTTAAACTCGTGACAAAGTTTTAAAACTCTTGACATAACACTTAACTTCTTAACATGACACGGGCACCCTAAAACGCTTGACACAGCACTGACAAAGGATCATTCTCCCTCTCTTCAGAAACATTAAATTCGCCACTCAGTCTTTCTTGAACTCTCCTTGAAGTCACTACTTGACATGTAGAGCAAAGAAACATTTTTCTAGTTTCCCTTTTTTTTGTGCTTGCGAGGATATCTTTATTTTACTTCAATAGGTAATTACCATTTTCACACAATAGCTCATTAACCTCATTAACCATAACAATAGATCGGAATAAAGTCTCCTTCACCATAACAAACTTTCACAGATAGTAAAACCGCCAAAAAACGGTGACATATATCAATTGAATTAAATCCATCTTGCGAATCAACCTCACGAGACAGTATTTCATATAAAATATACTGTCTACATCAACCATCCTCCAAGCATAAACCCAAAAAGGAAAACTAAAAATATCGACAATATTCAGGTTCGTTATCCAACATAATTCTCATTGTTTCTCACAACATCACACTCTCACACACCATTCTTGTTACTCAAGAATAAATTAACTTGTTATAAATAATCATTCATACAATATCACCACGATTAAAAAATTATAGGAAAATAACTATCACAAAATTCACACAAATCACTATATCACATCTAATACTTATTCTTTACACAAAATACAAATGCAAAAATCTGTAAACTACATTAATATAATTTGTATCGCGAAATTTGTAGAACAAATAAAGTGTCTGAAGAGGATCCGAACCAAGGATCGAAACGTAAACGAGCAGAAAAAACTCCTTTTTTTCTTTCCACCACGACCTTGGAAATCTCACGGGCCGAAATCGAAGCCGATTCCTCAACATCACGTATTATCAACACGGCCGCACACTACTCATACTAACTAGTGTTTCTTCGTTTTCCGCGAGGCGATTTGTTGTGCGATTGAACATTTCCAGTGTAATTTGCTGGATTTGCAAATTTTCTTTTAACGCATCTTCTGTTGTTACTTGTTTTTTTCGTTATCGCTGTGATTTGCCGTTCGATGTTCGCAGCGTCGTTCACATCGAAGTTACCTGTTATCGATTTTATAATGGATCTTAATCCGTCTATTAATCCTCTTTTATTTATTCTACCCTTTGTGCCAGTTATCTCATATATGGACTGCATTTCGGAATTAATTTTTCCTTTCATGGTTTCGAGGGAACTCGTTACGAGAGCACATAGCTTGTCCTCTGGCATCGTTTGACATAGTTTGAATAGTTTTTCCAGCTTTTCCCTAATACTCTTTTCTCTATTTGCTATTGGCAGAAGATCCATGCCGATTACCAGTTTCTACGTTTCCTGAATCGTGTGCAGTTTTCCGATTTCCTTGTAATAAATTCGTGGGGTTGCGGAAAATTGCGGTGCGTGGAATTCTGTATTTTCCTTTCTTTCGTTAGTCCCTTCCGTCGTCCTAGCTGTTGAGATTAATAACCAAAGGGGTTTGCCATTTTCTTTTCAATATTTTTTTTGCTTGTTTTCCTATTTGTACGTGCAATACTTTTCTTCATTTTTTTTCTTGCGAGTTCGAATACTCGTTTTTTGCTTACATTGCGATTTCTTCCCTCTCTAATCTCTCTCTTTTTTTTAACTTGGAACGTAACCACATACGAAAAATTTGGTTTATATCTGCTTTTGCTTTCCTTTTCCTCTCTTTATTTGATAATCATGCGTATTATTATGAAATTATAATTTCGAAAAAATGCATGTGTATAAATTTCCTTTTTTTTCGTGATTGTAGTTTCTTAATTTGATTATTATTTTTCTTTTTATTCATCATTTTTTGTTGTACTTATTCGAAAAATGTATATGTATATTATTCATTTTTTTCATTTTTATTTTAGACTCGCTATCTTCAGTTTATTCACCTTTTTATTTACTTTATTTGTTCTCTTTTTTTGACTATTCCATTCCCTTATTTTTGTTATAAATTCTTTCATTCATTTGAACGTTATTTAATGTTGTTTTATTTACTTTATCTTTCCATTTAATTTCATATTGGTTTATTTATTTATTCTTTTATTTTTTTCACTGTGTTTAATTTAATTTAATTTCATGATTTCGTTTTTTTTAACCGGTGGCAGCTCGCTACCCGTACGCCAATCCGTCGCGTGACGTTGGCCGCTCGGCCGTTGCTTGGCGCGAGACGGCGAGGCGTCGATCTATGCCTCGTGTGCCGCTCGCGGGCCTCCGCGGGCCAGGCAAGTAGTCCCTCCTACTCCACCGGTCAGTGGGTAACATAGGGTCTAATCCGGTCTACATGTACCCGGACGGCCTTGCGTCCACGGCCGATAGTGTAGTTCACTTCGGAATTTTTGCTTTGTACTTTGTAAGGCCCTGTCCACTTAGGGGAAAGCTTCGCTGATTGGCCTCGGCGTATAGTAGTGTCGTGGAGGAGAACCCGGTTGCCGGGGCGGTACTCCACCGTACCAGCGATGATATCATGCCCCTCCTTTACCCTTTCTTTTCCTTTTTCCAATCGTTCTTTCGCCACGTGCCATGTGGCTCGAAGCCGTTCGCGTATCTCGGAGACATAATCGTCGTATGAGTACGTCTTTCGTGGTGCTTCTTTAAGCGCCGTCGGTAATTCGACTACCTTTCCAAACACCAACTCGTACGGAGTGAAACCTGTCGCTGTGTGCAGAGTGATATTGTACGTGAACATCGCGTACGGCAACCACTCATCCCAATCCGTTCGATCTTCTTTAATGAAACATTTCAGGTATTCTGCGAGAGTTTGGTGTGAATGCTCCAATGCTCCGTTTGATTGGGTATGATTCACCGTCGTTTGAATCTTCTTTATTCGGAATAATTGGCACATCTCCGTGAAAGTTTCGCTCAGAAAATTCGTTCCTTGGTCTGATAATAATTCTGTTGGAGTGTCGTACTTGCAAACAATTTGAGTTGCAAATCCTTTGGCTACTTCCTTGGCTTCTTGAGTTTTTAGCGGTAGCTATGTCTGCGCTATACTTGGACAATGTGTCTTGGAAAGTCAGGATGTATATGTTCCCGGCTTCGGTCTCGGGTAAGGGACCTACTATATCGACTGCACATTTGTCGAATGGTGTCTTGGGTGTGTCGGTATTAGTCATAGGAGCATGCTTGCGTCGCGTGATTTTATTTTTCTGGCATTTGTCGCATGATCCTACGTAGTTTTTTATTCCGTTATTCATTCCCGGCCAGCTGTACTTTATCTTTATTCGTTGTGTCATCTTTTTTTCGCCTGGGTGGCCTCTAAAAGGGGCGTCCTGGTATTCTTGCAGAATCGTTCCTCGCTCCTCCTCACTCGGGCACTCTCGATTTCCTATTTCCATCTCTGTCTCGCTGTCGTTTGTTGTCTCGCTTGCGCTCGAGTCTTTTTCTATTTCCTTCTTCTTTCCGCTCGGGCCTGCTGCCCGGTCCGCCTCCACTGGTGGGAGTGGCGGTTCGCTCTCGCTCGCGCGGGCCTCTGTCACCTAGCGCGGGCGTTCCTCACTAGCGGGCCGCATTTTTTTCTCGGCCAGCCACGTGCTCGCGGGACCAGCTGACCACGGCCATCATGGCTCGGGTCTGTTGACGCTGGCGGCGGTGACGCGGAGCGGGGTCCTTCCGCGGCCTTCCTCTACCACGCTTCTTGGCGTCCTTGTCACGTACCACCGTGTCGGGTTCTTGCCGCGTCAGCATCAATACATACATACGGCTTAAAGCATCCGCATTTGTGTTCTTCTGCCAGCCTTATACTCGATGGTATAGTTGAACTCCTCTATCTTTATTCTCCAGCGCATCAGTCGTGATCCTGGATCTTTTACGTTGAAAAGCCAAGTGAGGGACTTACGATCCGTCACGATAGTGAATTTTGTTCCATAAATGGATGGTCGGAATTGCGCTACTTCCCAAATTATTGCTAGCATTTCCTTCTCCGTTGTTGAATAGTTCATCTCTGCCTTGTTCAGAGTACGACTCGCGTAACAGTTGGGTAGATCTTCTCCGATTTACCCTTGCGATAAAATCGCGCCAATTGCGTTGTCAGAGGCATCAGTTGTCACCACGAAGGGTTTTTCGAAATCCGGATACTGCGGGATCGGTGCGGTGCTGAGAGTTTCCTTCAATTTTTGGAAAGCTTGTTCACAATTTTCTTCCGAAAAGAATTTGTTTTCTTTCTCGATCACTTCTGTTAACGGCTTTGGAAGTTTTTAAAAATCCTGTATGAATTTTCGGTAATATCCGGCTTGTCCCGGAAATGATTGAACCTCTTTTACGTTTTATGGGGCTGGAAATCGTTGTACAGCCTCTATTTTTTCCGGATCAGGTTTTACTCCCACTTCGGTAATAATGTGTCGCAAGTACTGGGTTTCTTTTCGCAGAAATCGACATTTCCTATGTTAAACCTTTAATTGGGCTTCTCTCAGTCGATCGAATACTTTTGTCAGCTTTTTGTTATATTCTTCGAACGATGATCCGTACACTACTATATCGTCGAGATATACGTACCATTTTAGTCCTTGTAATCCAGCAAGTACAGCGTCCATCAGCCTTTGAAAGGTTGGTGGGGCGTTTTTTAATCCAAATGGCATTCGGTTGTACTCGTAATGTCCAAGAGGAGTGGAGAAAGCGGTTTTCTCCTTGTCGTTTTTGGCCATTGGGATTTGATGAAATCCCGATGCCAAGTCGAGAGTCGTGAAGTATTTTGCTCGTCCCAATTAATCCAATGTTTCGATAATATTGGGCAATGGATACGAGTCTCCTTCCGTTGCTTCGTTTAGTTTTCGGAAGTCTACTGACACTCCGTCGGCATCAGGCTTTTTTGGAACGACGAGTAGAGGAGCATTCCATGGGCTCTTGCTCGGTCGAATTTTTTTCGTTTTTTAGCATCTCTTTTGTCTGCGCCATCACCCTCACGGGGCGTCCGGCGTCACCGGCCCAGGTCAGCGTCACTGGGCGTTTCGAGGAGTAGCGCCCCCGAGGGCCGAGCTCCATCTAATTCCGGGGTTGGAGTGACGTGCCTCGGATGCGAGGTTACCTAGATGGAAAAAAACGGTGGTAATCATAAGCGGCCTCCCCGGTGCCGTTGGGGCAGGCTGGCGGGTGTATTTTAAGGGAGACTTTGATCTTGAAATTTTCAAAAAATCAATTTAATCTCATCATGAGCAGCTAGAAGAAGAGGAGGGATGCCTCTATGGACCAGGCATTGCGATTAGCGGTAATTATAAATACATTTGTGTAAACACATTACAAAACTTTAAACGCGTTTTTCTCTAAAACACGTTTTTAAAATTGGCTGACATTCTCCTGACCGCTGTAATTAACATATCGACCTGAAATTTGGAGAGCATACTCAGAAAATATGTCTTCACGGAATGACGGATCGTTTTTTCGATAGATACATTTTTTCATTTATTATTTATCTTTTTATGCGAAAAAAACGCGAAAGTTCGATTTTTTAAAAATTGCCGCCATTTTCCGAAATTTGTACTAAACGAAAAACCCATCCGTCATTCCATGACCAAAAAGTCACAGATTGATATTATGTTTTGAATTTGTGTTTCAGATCAACAAAGAGAGGGCAGTGATGTCAGCCGTTTACCTCCCGCAATTTGAGGACCTGTTTTCGCGGAGCTGCAACGGCCGCCATTTTGGTTAAAAAAAAAAATTTAATGTTCTGTATATCATGAATAAAAGCAAGAGAAAAACCGCACTCAAAAAGCTTTACTCGTTTCTTTAAAAAATAAAAAATAAAATGTTAACACCTGAAATATGGCACTCCAAGGACAAAGTCTCCGTTAATCCTCTTACCCCGGTAAGGCGGAAGACCGGGGTGGACCTTTATGACCGACCACACTCGTGGGATTAAAATGGATACAACTATCACAACAAAAGCCAAAACTGGAACTGAAACGGCAACGACTCAAGGCGCACAAACGGACAAGGATATGGAAACAGGTAAAGGAACGATGAGACCAGGCATGTCGAGAAGTTCCATCGTGGCGTCGATCGCTTCCGAGGGAGGACGCTCCCATGGAAGCGTGAAGCGCTCGCGGGAGGAACTCGTTTTCGACAGCGATTCGACGGAGTCAGCCGTACGCGGGGATACTTCGAAAAATCCTGCCGCAAAACGTAAGAAGGCAGGACCGAAGTCGAAGAAGAAGGCCGAGGGCTGGCTCGAGGACCCGTTCCTCAAACCGGCCGAAAAGACACCTCAGATGATGGAAGCGACAACCACACCCGTGGAGGTGGAAAAGGCGGTTGCAACGGCACAGGAGGATGCCCCAGTTAAAGTGACACCGAGTGCGATACTAGACGAGAACGACAAGGGCGCGGACCTTGCGCTCTGGATCGATGAGCATAGAACGGCCATGGAGGACTATGTTCCAGAATCCCATATAGGGTCGCCTGTCGTAACAAAAATGCCAGCATTCAGCCATTAAACGGTTTGCTGATAATCGGCTAATAATTCGTCGACCAGCATTGGGGTACTGTAGGCGGATGAACGGCTTGCCAGATCTATGCCAGCCATTCGTGGGCCAATACAATTGCACCGATAATATGGCGATCAGCATTGGGGTATCGTAGGCAGATGAACGGCTTGCCAGATCTATGCCAGCCATTGGTGGGCCAATACCATCGCACCGATAATATGGCGATCAGCATTGGGGTATCGTAGGCGGATGAACGGCTTGCCAGATCTATTCCAGCCATTGATGGTTTGTTTTTGGGCGTTTTGCAAATGCAGGCTGTTAAACTGTAACCCGTAAAAACAAGGGATAAGGTTTCGAAAAGCATATCCCACTGATGAAGCCGAAATTTTGCACCGACCTTCTTTTCAATATTTTAAGAGAACCTTTAAAACGATATTGGCGACTAGCAATACTTTTCGATATATCGTATATTGAAAGCTATTTACTGTTCTGCGCTTCTACTATATTAAATAAACCCAAACAAACCCATCCCACATGGCAAGTGATATGCACATACGGGCGAGCACTGTTTGCCAGGAAGCAGCGCGGCCGGAGGAGCGGGGGGTATCTATCGGATATATAGATATACTCGTATGGCGTGAAATAATAAGCTTTACAATGCGATATATCGAAAACTATTGCTAGTCGTCAAAAATCCGTTAACGGTTTCTCTTAGGATAATGAGAGGAAGTTCGGTACAAAATTTCAGCTCGATCAGAGGAGTATGCTTTTCGGAACTTCACCCAAAACGAGCGAGTTATTTTTACAGCCTAAATGGACCAAAAAAATTATCGGTAAACTTTAATGTCACGAATAAAATTATCGGCATAAAAGTAAGGAACGAACAAACTATGGATTCTGCAAGTGCCAGAATGGCTAAGTGGGTAGGGCGCTCGACACTAGAAGGAAAGGCGCAGGTTCGATCCCGATGAAAGGTAAAAACTTGAACAATGCAGAAAGCGTTTTTAATGCAATTATTCTATTTACATGGACATACGAGGGGGGACCCATAATTTCCGGGAATTACGCTGTGGTGGGGAGGGAGAGTGGGGTAACCTATTCTTTGACCACATGTCCGTTAGTTCTACGCCACCTGCGTCAGTGTGCAAAGTTGTGTCGCTGTGAGTGCATCGGTTCGGCTGTAATATTTTTTTTAGTAAAACAACTGTTTACATTTCGGCGAAAACGTAATAGCAGATTGTCGAGAACAACGCGCGGCTGTGAAATTTTGTTTCCTGTTCCGGAAATCGGCCGCGGAAACTATTGTAATGCTTAAGACTGCTTATGGGGATGCTGCCTTAAGTAAAACCAGAGTTTACGATTGGTTTTCACGTTTTAAAAATGGAGAAATGTCTATTGAAGACCAACCTCGTTCAGGACGCCCCTCAACGTCAAGAACTGATGAAAACGTCGACAAAATCAATGCCCTCGTTCGTGAAGACCGTCGCCGAACCATTGATCAACTCTGTGAGATGTCGGGAATGTCATGGAGTTCAATTCAGAGAATTTTATCCGAAGATTTGCACATGAGAAGGGTTGCAGCCAAATTCGTCTCGCGCCTTCTCACAGACGAGCAAAGGGAGCGTCGACTTCAGGCATGTTTTGAGCTTCAAAATCAGCTCGAGAAGGACCCTGAATTTTTTCCAAGGTGATTACTGGTGATGAATCGTGGTGCTATGGATACGACCCCGAAACAAAGTAGCAATCAAGCCAATGGAAGACAGCTGGCTCTCCTCGTCCCAAAAAAGCTCGCCAAGTGAGGTCAAACATCATGAAAATGCTCATTTGTTTCGTCTATTGCAGAGGTGTTGTGCACGCGGAGTTTGTTCCCCCGGGTCAAACTGTCAACCAGAAGTTCTACTTGGAGGTTTTGAAAAGATTGAGGGAGAGTATCCGGAAGAAAAGGGCAGGTCTTTGGCGCATGGCGCCAAAGACCTGCGATTGGTCGCAAAGACGACTGGTTCTTCCATCATGACAACGCGCCGGCCCACACCGCCCTTTCCGTGAAGCAATTTTTGACCAAAAACGCCATGAGACCGATTGTCCACCCCCCATACTCACCGGATCTAGCCCCCTGTGACTTCTTTTTGTTCCCCAAACTCAAAAGGAATATGAAAGGAAAGCGTTTTGCCACTGTGGAGGAGGTGAAACAAAAATCGCTGGAAGGCTTAAAGGACATCCCGATGAGTGAATTTAAAAACTGTTTTGAACAATGTAAGAATCGTTTGGAGAAGTGCGTTGTGGTCAATGGCGAATACTTTGAAGGTGATCAAAATTTGGCGTAAAAATATTGAGAAATAAAGAAGTTATGATGAAATTCCCGTTTTTTTTGGGTCCCCCCTCGTAAGTAAAGCATAAGAAAACAAAAAAGATACTACTAGAATTTTTATATTCATAATTTGTCAATTTTTTGTTTTTCATTTCCGGCAGCCGTTGCTAGGCCAATATGGGCGTATAATAGTTGGCCAAGTCTTAGCAGCCATTCATGGTTTACCATTACCAACCATGCATGGTGCGGATCTGGCCTGTTTACATAGCCATTACCGCGCCATCGTTTGTTCTCTGGCAACCAGTCGTGGGCCATTACTGTGCCAATGGTAAAACCCTATTTGGGATGCCATCAAGTTATCCAAGCCGGGGATAAGGTGGATCCTGGACAAGATGGGAGCGTACGAGTTACAGCTTATGCGACAACACCGACGCGCGGTCAAGTTCCGTGCCTTGGCGACAAGGTACGGATCGGAGGCGAATGCGCTGCAGCGAAAACGCGACGCGGCGCGTGTGCTTCTAGAGGCGGCAAAGAAGGAGAGTGAGGGATGCCTGGCGGAGATGGAGAAGCGACTGGCGGAGGCCGTGAGGACGTTGGAAGAGCTCCGGAAGGAAAAAGAAGCGACGGTACCCAAGCCGACGTACGCGTCGGCGGTCGGGAGAATTGGACATACTGGCTCGTCTGGTGGTGCGTAAGCACCATCAGTCAGGCCAGTTACGTTGGGGAGAAAACCTCCCCAACCAAGGACGGTAGCCGTGGTGGTTCGGCCCACCAACAAGTCCGACGATAGATCCATGGAGGAGGTCCAGAAGGACCTCCTCCGCGGTATCAAAGAGCACCGAAGCACCCTTAAGGTAGCGTCTGTTAGGCAGACGCGAAATAAGGGTGTAGTGATCAACGTTGCCTCGAAAGAGGACGCCGAGGTAATCATGAGTGCAGGCCTTAGCGTCATGAGCCTGACGGCAGTGATTGCCGCTAAGAAAAAACCGTCAATGATCATCTATGACGTGGAGCCAGATTTGACCAAGGAAGACCTGAGGGGGGACTTCATCATGAAGAACGTCCTCAGGCACTCGAACGAGGAGGCTGTCCTCTCTGAGGCAGTCTCCTTCGAGCACTGTTTTAAGAATAAACAGGGGCTGAACAATTGGATTGTTTAGCTACCCATGAGGCACGTGGAAGGAGTTCTTAAGCGGGGGCGTGCGTACCTCGCTTGGGGCTCATATAGGAGCGCCGAGTATCTTATGGTTACTCGGTGCTGCAAGTGTTATGGCTACGGCCACATCGCGAAAAACTGCAATGCTCCGGACAGGTCTGTCAGCACTGCGGCTCGAAAGAGCATTTGCGGAGCTCCTGCCCTGCCACTGAGACCCCGAAGTGCATCAACTGTACGCGGAGTAAGAGGAAGGACGTGGCGCACACCGCTAGGAGCAAGCTGTGCCCGGAACACATCCGAAACGTCGGGTTGTACCGGGCGCAGATTGTCCCTGGCTAAGTTGAGTTGAGGACTTGGACATCTGTGCAGCGAAGTGCTGCGACAAGTGTTTGTGTTGTGACCGTTCCTGGCATCGGCCAGTAAACGAGACGGTTTATTGTCTTGAAGCGTAATGTTGACTGTGGACATCGTGACACTTTTGTGCGTGTATCGTCAAGTGCTTCTTTTCTGTTTTCTGTTTTTACGCCACGAGACATTGGACTGTGTGAGAGGTGTGGGGTCATAGCCTCACGTTGTGACTCCTGCGGCAGGAGGATTCCCGCAGTCTGATTCCTACGGGATGATGCCTGTGGAAACCTCGGTGAACGGCGACACCGCCGTTCCAGCTGACCTACCACGGCCGTCGGGGCGGGACCCGCGAAGTGTAGTGGCACGATTATGTGCCATGAAGATCCCACTAGTGATCTAAACTGGTACCACGGGGGCTGGGTAGCCACCGACGAGTAGTGGGCCCAGCCAGTGAGGTTGGACTCGTGGGGGCAGTCGTTGGCCGTTTGCTGGTCAGAAACCGTTAGTGGTCTCGACGAGTGAGTTGCGCACCACCAACTCGGGCAGCAGCCTGCAGAGCTGTTAGAGTGTTGGCGTTCCATGTAATGCTGTCATTTCTTCTTTAAATTATTGGGACGATTCAATTTCTCTATATCGGGTATCCTTTCGCGCTTTTCCTATCACTTTCGTTGCTAACACGGATTGTAAAAGGGAATGTCTTCTGCAACGCACCCGTTTGCATAGCCGAATGCTTCAATTATATCGTCGACTTCTTCAGGTTTTTCGCCATAAAATCGGGGAATGAGGCTTTGCGCCTCCTTTAGGGTCATGAAATCATTTTCTTGCGCCATGTTATCTGAATTAAGTTGGAGTGGGAAAATTCTTGAATTTCTATTTCGCGTCCACGCCTAGTGTCTATATTCTCAGGAGATCGATCAGAAAAATGAACAGTTCGATTTGCTGCGGATCGAATTTTGATACGTTTCGCGGCTGTCGGCGTACTTGAGGAATTTTGTAAATTTGGACTTTCGTCTGAACTTGTTGGGGATCGAAATCGTTTTTTCGTAGGTTCCTGTAGTTCTTGTTCGACTGTTTGATTTTCGGGCCAATCTCTTGCAATGAGTTCGTAAAAAATTGAATTTAATGATAATTTGTTGTTACCCGGTAATCGGTATAATTTACAACGCTCGTCTTCGTTTGACATTAATGTTCAATTGTTTGGCTTTGGAGGGTGTTTTTTTAAATAAATGTTCCGTTAATTACAGCACGATGATGCGCCTTATTTTGATCGATGCTTCGTAGTCAGTTCACAAGATGTTAAACTCGTTCTCGTAGCTGTTTGGCAGGAAATTGGCAGTGTTGTTCCCTGTTGTCGTGTTGCTTTGGTTTGCTGTTCTCGTGCACTCTGTTGTTCTGTTGTAGAAGGTGTTTGGTGAGTCTTCGTCCTTGGGTCTGTCTGGTATTGATGATCCTCGGGATCTGATAGCTTTTGGACAGCTCTGCACGGTTGACTCGGGTGTTTGCTTACGTCGCACTTTTTCTTTTTATTTGTCCGGTTTGACGGTCGTCGATCGGATCACTCGTGGACTTCCTTTTCAGCACTTGCTGCGTTCAGTTTATTTTGTACGTTGGATAGGATGTTTCCTCTCTTCTTTTTTTTTCAAGTTGTGGAATGCAAAGTTGCGGTATCCCCAATTGCGGAAATCCCACCGCTGCCACCAATGTTGTGCCCCGGCTTCTGACGATGCGCGGAGAGCACAGAATTTCGCTCTCGAGTAAATTGACACCGTGGGTTGTAGGATGCTCGAGGGCGAGGGTACAGCGTCGAACTGGCCATAGGGTCAGGGTGGCGTTTGCCACTCGGGCCCTACCCTACGCGGGCCCCCCTACGCTTACTACCTACCCGAAAAATAGTGCATATAGCATAAAAACAAATAGCTTAATAAAAAACTTTCGGGTGATCTCAGATTCCGAAGCATATATGAACAAAAAGTTGACGTAAACTCCAAGAGATTATTTTCAAAGCAATCACTACTATTTGAAATCCTGTACATAATAACGTGTTAAAACTTTACCATGGGCAAATCAAATACTCAACTCAGGGAACACTTTGACGGTCCCACGCCAGGAAATTAAAAAAAAAAGTATGTACGCTGAGTCGGGGGAATGTCCCATTTGTTGGAAATCAGGTTCGATATCCAATAAATGAATCCTTACTCTTCAGCTTTACGATTGTATCTATAATTATATTGGTAAAAGAATTGGGTATTGCTACTTACAATGCTGGCACGCCCGTTGCGACAATAATATAAAACGTGCGCTCACGGCCGTGGTGTCTTGGTGCAATGCAATGCAGGCAGGCCCCGTTGAGTCGTTGAGATAGGAGCGCGGGGCCCGTGCCCGTACCTCCTATCTGTGTATACGCGCGTTCACTCGCTAGTCCGGTAGTAGCGCGACCATCGTTGTTTATTTTACCACGGTTTTATTAACTCGCTTTGCTTGTCTGTTTGTATGTTCGGTACAAATTTTGCAATCGATTTTAAACTAACTTCTGGATGAGCTACGGACTAGAAACTTTGAACATAGTTCAGATCTAAATGATAGACAAATAAACGGACAGGCAAGCATATCACAGAGATGGAAGAAGAGAACAAAAAATGGTGAAAAAATAAATAAAGAAATAAAAAATATAGTTTAGTGAAAGAGGGTAAAAAAATAATAATAATATTAATAGTGAATAGTGCATTAGTGAAGATTTCAACGATGGACAAGGAGACAGCCCCCAACGCAAGCGACGCCTAGTGAAGGAGAAGCAAAATTTCACACACACAAGAGTAAAGTCAGAAAATCAAATTATTTAAATAAAAAAAAACAAATTGCCCACTTTTTTAAAACGGACTAGAAAGTATAAAATAATTTTTCTAGTCCCATACAAATTTATAACCCAATACGAAATCCTAACCGCATACAGATTGTCCTGAAAATTTGTGATTGTGAATTTTTAAGGGGTCTTCTCACTTTAGACGCTAAAAAAGGCTATTCTCATGGTTTTTTAAAAAGATTTATATTATAGATATTGATATAAAAGTTGTTACACTTAATAAATACACAAAAAGAATTTTTATGTATTTATGTAACCCAAGCAAACTTTAAACGTGTATTTCTCGAAACAACGTTTTTCGACGGCTTGTCGAAAAAATCTTCGAAACTAGTAAACCGATCCTTATGAAATTTTAACCGCATATTCTTTTCATCATCATATTCATGAGATTTTTTTAGATTTTGATATTTGCTATTTTTTGCAAAAAACCGTGAAAAACCACGTTTTTTTCGGAAAATGTCCGACGTTTTGTTATTTTTGCACATATAAAAAATCATATGATTTGCGCTATAGCCATTAACATATTGAATCTAAAACCGTTTGATTTTTTTGTGTCGGATGATCCATCTCCAAGATTTCATCAGCAGCGCAGACCTACAATTTCTTAGGTCATTTTTTAACTACCATTTTCGTCTACAAATAGTTACTGAAAAAAATATTTTTTTTCTCTGTATTCCGAAAGATTAATACTCTTTGTGTAACATATTTTATATGAATATCTATTATAAAACCGATCAAAAAAATTCATGAAAATAATCTTTTTCATCGTCTAAAGTGAGAAAACCCCTTAATAGCTATGGAAATACTTGTAAGATTAAAAACTAAAAACGTGGGGCACATGCATAGTAAGGAGTGTAGGGAGTAGCTGTCGTTGAGAAACCTTACACAACAGTTCATATCATTTGCAGTATAATAAAATTGTTAGTGACTTAGGTGAACTATTCATGCATCAGTTATCTATTACATGCGCCCAACGCTTTTCGTTTTATATCTTTCAAGTACTTTCATAGCTATTAAAAATTACCAATTACAAATTTTCAGGACAATCTGTATGCGGTTAGAAATCTGTATTGGGATATAAATCTGTATGGGGCTAGGAGAAAATATTTCTCACTTTTTAGTCCGTTTTAGAAACGTGGTTTAACGCTTTCAATACGTCGAAAAAATCAGTTTAGTGCGCCTCATTACCGGGAAGTTATTTCTCCTCCAAGTGATTATTGCGATGAAATAACTTTTCTGTCTGAAACTTGCTCAATATAGGTGCGAATTCCTCACCACTGAAATGCGCCTGTGTTTTTCAGTAACTGAGACATATCTTGTCACGGTCGTAATTTAAAAAATTTCCCAGACTGGGACAGCATATGTCCCGTCAGGTATAAAAGGGTTTAACAACTTGTTTATTTAAATAATTTCGTTTATTTCTTTTTAGTAATACATTGTGGCATGGAGCATTAACAATGACGACTGTATTTTCAGGCCGATTCGGGATCAATTGCATTCTCAACCATTTTGAATAATCTTCATAGTTCATGTCATGATAATCTCTTGATTTTATACCGGACTTAAACATTAATAGATCAGCGGGAACAAATTCACCAGCGGACCCTGCGCGTGGAATAGCTACTCTCTGACCCTTGGATATGGACTGCTATGTCCTTCATTGAATCCGTCTGATTATGATTTCGACTTCGAATGTGTTGCATGCATATAGGACTCAGTGCATCTGCAAATATTCTATTCGTTTCAGCCGAATGTTAGTCTTCCATATTAAAATCTTTCTATTATTCTCGCGTTTCTGCCAACTAAACCCGAGCTTGTTTAAAATACGCTGTAGGCTGGCAGACGACCCTTTGAAGTTTAGTCTTCCTGTAATTTTGCCTTTAGCTTACTTACTGTAGTCATCATTTTGTATGAAAATTATGGACGCATCTTTTCATAATACGTTAGTCAAAGTTATCAATATCTGTGACGTCGCTTTTTCTTGGCCTTTTCTTACCAGGCATGTGGAATACCAGGGCCAATTCACATTTCTTGGACTCACGAATAATGTTTTAAATGGTACTCAAAGAAAGTTCGGCTGCCTTGCCAGGTTTTTGCTGAACTTGTTTTAAGTTCTTTATACCTTTTGCAGCTTCTTGAGCAACAAATCATGTACATTGACCATAATTTTTCTCGCCTGTCTGTTTGAAACAGTATTTCTACGCAGCATTTTTAATAATACAATGTAACAACCGTAACCTAACAACAAAACTTAACAAAAACGCAACAAGTAATAACCTACAAGTAAACTAACTTACAAATAGAACAATACAAACACGCAATAACTACTAAATAACAAAATAGCTGAACACGGCCGCACTTTACACGGAATCGGCCGCACGTGCGTATAAACGGAAGCGTGAGCTAGGAAAGGACGTTCGGACGCTCCGCTGCTAAGCAAGGGCGAGGAACTATACATCTATCCTTCTCCGCTCGCAGTCTTTCGTCTGTTGTGTCTGTTTTAAGCCCAGTGTGCAACGATTTTTTGCTAACGTCAGAAGCAGAAAGATCCATGGCGGGTATTGTACTCAATTAAATAGTAGATACCGAAAGTAAGTTAACCCTGACTTTTGTTTACAAGATTGGTGGGACTCGCTTGAGTGACGGAAGTCACTCATAAGTAAACTTCCATATTCCGTCACAATGGTAAAGGTAAGTTGAACTATATATTTTACACCCTAACAATGTACCTAATGTAAGAAGCTCTGAATTACCCAAATATTGGTTTGTTTAATTCGTTTTTACAGCCACATTGATAATACAAACACAAATCAGGTTCCGAAAAACGAAATATTAAAAGAAAAACTGAATTGCAAGCAGCGGCTCCGAATTCAGAGCAGTCGAGGCTCTCTTTCCTCTCTGCCCCTCCAGAGCCTGAAGAGCCTCAACATCGAAATGAAACTGAAGCCGATTCCACGCAGCCAGTTTGGTAACTAACAAATTTATACAGTAGAACCACGTCGACACGATTCAAGAAAGCTCGGTCCGAGTAGACTGGAATAAGTTATCCCGATTAACTCGTAAGAATAGACCATAATTCGCTCAATTCGTATCGGACGGGAGCATATGAAAACGCTCGGATTACCGGTTACAAGAATACGAGTGACATCCGAGTAAGAGTAACCATGCTACAGCAGAGCCATTTTATTAGGCCAGTATTCCCACAAAAGTACGGACCACTTAAGATTGTACGGGCAGCCATGCAATTTCTATAATTAATCGAAAGTTATTATTGAACACTGACACGTTTTTAACAAAGAAAACCGTAATAGTGGTGGTGTGACCCATAAAATCGGCCTGAGCGGCTCCTCAGCTTAACAACTGTCAAAAGTAGCCTATTAAAATGGCTTTACTTTGGTGTGCTCGTATCGAATGTATTCGTGTCGTGTCAATGCGGCTTGAGGAATGATTTATCCTATGCTAGGTATGAACATTTTATACGAAGCAGTTCATTTTACACCGTGCGGCGCCCACGTCCTTGTTGACTCTCGGCTCTGCCCCGGCGCCTACACCTTGAGCAATGGATTAACCCCGCTCCTCGCTCGGCCCTTTGCAACATGGACGCTCTTCCGTACCGCGTATGAGCAGTGAACGACGCAAGTTTAGGGAAGGACCACGTCTTTTTTGTACACAATGCATGATAAAAAATTAATCGAGTGTGTATAAAATCACCCGGTGCTTTATAATATGTATGCCCCATCCTAAGTTATCTAGATTTTAAGTACAACATTTAAATATGGACTGCAATAGTCAGTGAAATAAATAAAACTAATGAATTAACTTTATTTATTAATTATTACAATGATTACATAAAAAGAAAATAACGATGTTTACGTTTCTAAAATGGAGTTTCTATAGTATACTGGATTAATAGTGGGTTATGCTGCTAGGTAGTAAAAGCCGTAAACGTTTAAATTACAGCCGATCGGAGATGAAAAATCATTTTCAATTGGTTCTTTGATCGAAAATGCATCATTCGTAGTCTCCCTGCTTCAGGTTCCGCTTCATCGATGGCAATTGCAATAGCTGCCATATTCAATAGCGAAAATTCCATTAGTTATTATTACTCAATGAGAAGTCGCAATACTACGCTTGTATCCGAGTGTTAACCGTAGCGTAATCAGTCGGTAAACGGTCGGTGTAACATGAAGGTCTAGCACGTACGGGGCTTGGACGACTCGGACGCTATGCGCGCCCATCACAGTCTAGCATAAATCATCCTCAAGTGTACACACAAAGTGCACGCACACAACACATAACAGATATTTTGTGTCTTATCAAGGTATTTGGCTAAAACTGATCTCATTTCTGTTACTCTTTTATTTTGATAGGATTATCATCATCAATGCTACAGATGCCTTTAATCAAGCAATCTGCCACTGTTTCGCCCCGTGGTAGTTCTAAACAGGACCCAGCGGTAGCCGCTGATCTACATCAAGATAAGTCTATAAGTGATCGCGGTGATCGCATTCACAAAACTGGAAACGAAGGCTTTCGATCTTCGATTTCGATTTTCTAACCACCCATGGCACTATAACCGCAGCACGAGAACAAATTACGAGCTTTTCTAATCCTGACGAAGTAATTCCTTCAGTTTCTACTGAGACCAGAGCTAGCGGAGATCTCGATAGCTTCGCAATCATAGACGAGGGTTGCAGAGATAACACAAAACTTTCTGCATTCGCTCCTCCAAGAAAAAATGCCACCACTTCGAAAAAATTGAATTTCTTATCTTTCCACCCGATTCAGCCGTCAGGTGATAAGCACAGCTTGCCTTTTGATGGAAGTAGAGTTTACTACCGAAAGTTACCAACTGGGACTCTAATTCGACGAGAATCGTTTTCTTATTCTC
Source organism: Ophion slaviceki (assembly GCA_944452715.1). Taxonomy (NCBI): domain Eukaryota; kingdom Metazoa; phylum Arthropoda; class Insecta; order Hymenoptera; family Ichneumonidae; genus Ophion; species Ophion slaviceki. The sequence goes on from OX101793.1 coordinate 2,276,785, forward strand.
GAGATTTAAATAAGGTCTTTCGTACCGCCTGCATGTGCTTCGCGGCTGATGATACGAAGAAGGAAGAAGGAGACAGAAGTCCGTTCATTGATGGTGTTATTCCGTAAAAAAAAAACATATCTATGAACAAATCGTCAAGCACGAGGAAAGCCACAATCAACAAGCTGCGTGCTGGCCTTGCTTACAGCAAAAAAGAACGGAAGTGTTGAACAACGTTTCAGGCAAAAAAATTCGCAAGAAGTTTCCAATAGACGTCTTGTTCTGAGGAGAATCATTGACATAATAATATTCATATCTAAGCAAGGCATTGCCTATCGTGGAAAAAGTGAGGCCTTATACGCCTTGACGGATATCGACGAGGGCCAGAACCAGAATCACGGAATTTTTTCAAATTTAGTCGTCCTATTATCGAAGTACGATCCAGTTCTTAAGACTCATATATCCGAGGCCATTACTGAAAGTAAAAAAAAGAAGAGATTTAAGAAAAGGTAAATGTAGAGGAAGTCTCGTAACCTTTATGTCAAAAAACATCATCAATAAATTAATAAATATATGCGCGCGTCAAGTCAAACAAGAGATCGTTAAAGAAATCCAGGAGGTGAAATCTTTTAGCGTCAATGTTGATTCTTGTCAGGATGTTGGTGTTATTGGCCAGGCTGCAATTTGCGTTCGCTATGTTAAGAATGGAATCCCACAAGAGCGAGCGGTCGGCATGGTGCCGGTCCGGAAATCGCGAGGCGAAGCTTACCAAGCACTTGTAACTGTTCTATGGGAACTGTTGGGCTCTGCGGGTTGGATCGCCAGACTAACTAAGATAGTTAGTCGAATAACTGACGTGAGGTGATTAATGATTCTAATCAATAATGCCCGATTTATTGATATACAATAAATGAAATACAAATCCGTATTTATAGAGGTCGATAGGTTGGATACGCTCCTACTCTACTATTCGCAGCGTATCGTTGGTGATCGCGTGTTTTACTGCTTAGAGAATTAGAGAGGAGTCGCGCGGAGTCATCCTTTTTATTCTCGCCCTTGCTCAGTACTGACTGTCCTGCTTTTCCCGATCGGGCCCTCAGCATCTTTTTGATTCCCCTCCAAGAATGTGGGTGTTTTTGGGGAACAGTCCTTTTCCTCATCGAGTATTTGCAGTTGGACGGCTCGGCGTGGGAAAGCGTCGAGTGGGGCTAGACGCATTTCCTCGGCCCTTTCGGTTGCGATGCCGACAGCTAGGCGCGCCGGAAACTATAAACTCGAAGGGAAAATACAGAAAAGATAGGGCCCTCGTAAAAGGCGATACTTGGGGCTCCAGCGGCAGATAAGTTTTAGGCCATGCTGATTACGTTCCGAACGCGAGGGCCTGGGACAGAGACGTCGGCGGCTAACCACTCGAACGATGCACGTTCGTCGTTGTTGACATAACCTCGGAATTAACACAGTTAGGCTTGAATATGCAAGATCTTATCAGCGTGTCTTTTGATGGTGCAGGAAATATGGCAGGCCGATATTCAGGTATTCAAGCCAAACTGAGAGAAGAAGTGCCAAATTTGATTTTCATACATTGTTATGCACACGTTTTGAATTTGGTGTCGGCAGGAGCTGCGTCGAGCTGTGCTATAGCAAAAAGTTTGTTCGGCCTTTTAGAATCTACAAGTGTGTTTAGTCACGAATCATTTAAGCGTACCTCTGTTTGGGTGGAGAAAATCGCGGAAATGACAGCTGGTCGAGACAAGTTGAGACGACTGCAGAACATCGGAAAAGCGAGATGGTGGGCTAAAGACAAAGCCTTGATCACTATAATGGAGAAAACGCGAGACGTTGCATTGATAAAGTCCCTCCATGGCATATCTTCGAGCACAGAGTTCGAGCCAATGGTTTCGTTTCAAGCAAACGCTTGAAACGCTTGAAAAGACTGCATTGATGGAGTCCTTTCTGAAATTTGACACTATTCTGGCAGCCTTCGCATTCAAGAAAATTTTCGATTTGTCAACCCCGGTTAGCCAATACCTCCAAACTCCTAAACTAGACTACCTTAAGGCTTGCCGTTACGGAGAACATCTACGAAACCGAAACAATACGACGAGCTATGCCAAGATGACGCGGGACTTCTGTCTGCGGACCCAAAGAGATGCTACTCGGGGAGATTACGGTATCTTTGGCGCCTGCATTTTATGGTTGGGTTATGAAAAATGGGCCAAAAAAATACGAAAAAGAAGAATAACTTTTTTCATTTTAAGCCTTAGTTTCGGATTTACAGCGCTCCGAAGAAGAAAAAAATGTACTTTTTCGATTTTTGATTTTCAGCAATAATATATGAAGCATGCATGAATGGTAACAGATTTTAACGAATGTACGTTACGATACTTCGGGCTATCAATTTTTAGTACAGGCAGTCACAAATTAACTCCTCAAATAACAAATCAGTAATTTAATTTTCAAGCATATGCCGGAAAAATGAAATTAAGAGCACCTAAGACTAATCAACGTTGAACGGTATCGTACACATATCGAAAGTGCTCCAGACCCACCCAACGATTCCACACACACATCGAAGGTGCTCCAGACCCACCCAACGATTCCACGCACACATCGAAGGTACTCCAGACCCACCCAACGATTCCACACACACATCGAATGTGCTCCAGACCCACCCAACGATTCCACACACACATCGAAGGTGCTCCAGACCCACCCAACGATTCCACACACACATCGAAGGTGCTCCAGACCCACCCAACGATTCCATACACACATCGAAGGTGCTCCAGACCCACCCAACGATTCCACACACACATCGAAGGTGCTCCAGACCCACCCAACGATTGCACACACACATCGAAGGTGCTCCAGACCCACTCAACGATTCCACGCACACATCGAAGGTGCTCCAGACCCACCCAACGATTCCACGCACACATCGAAGGTGCTCCAGACCCACCCAACGATTCCACACACACATCGAAGGTGCTCCAGACCCACCCAACGATTCCACACACACATCGAAGGTGCTCCAGACCCACCCAACGATTCCACACACACATCGAAGGTGCTCCAAACTCACTTAACGATTACGCATACACATGAAAAGTGCTCCTCGCCCACGTGTGTGTTTGTGGTAGTAGTGGCGTTTACCGTATGTATTACATGTTTGTATATACATGGTTGAGCAAATTACCGATTTTCAAAATTCAATATCTCAAAAAATATTGCGTTACGCCAAAATTCCTTTTCATAGGGTCTCTTATATCGTCAAAAAGAAGGTCTATGCCAAATTTGAAGCCAATCGGAGGTAACAGTTTTTCGGAAGTTTATCCTAATTTTTAAAGGAATTTTTTCATAGAGAAAATAAAAGATACAACAAAAAATGATGTTCAAATATATGTACAGCCAAATTTTAACACCCTCCTCTTCAATCCTTTAAAGCCGCATTTTCGAGTTTTATTACCCTGCGAAAAAGTTGCATTTTCTATCGAATATGGACGCTGCATGGTCAAAATTGGGAACCACAAACATAATAATGCTTCGACTTTCAACCCTCTGTTTCACCCCCTTAAACGCCGAATTTCAATTTTTGTCACTCTTGAAAAAAGTCTTATTTTGGGCCAAATATCAATAAACCAGGGGCAAATAAAGGCGCCAAAGATATTGTAATCGTGCCTGCTACTCCATTACAACATAGAAAGTCATCACCAACACGGCTCTCGTAAAAATTAATGAAAAATTCAATTGTAACGAGCATTTAATGAAGGATGCCGCATGTTTGGATCCGAAAAACTTCCACGAAATCATTAAGAACGGAATTGCTAATGACGCATTAAATTCGATCGCATCAATTGCCAACGTCGATCGAGAACTAGTTTCAAAGGAACTCAAATCTTTTTCAGAAAGATTCGAGTTCCTTTGAAACTTTGAATTCAAGAAAGACAATGAACTTTCTAAAACCATATGGGACGAACACATTCCACGTACACAGCCACATCTAAACGATTCAGATTCTCAGAGAGATGAAGAAGACGAAGAGCAAGAAGAGATCGGCGAAAATGATGGTTTAGATCAAACAGCAAAGAACGCTATTTGCTTGTCTAAAAGAGGTTCTGATGCCTGCCGAAGCTGCATACCAAGTGCATGTAAACTTTTGTCTCAATATAACATGCACATCAGTACGTACTCCAACCTATACATCGCTTATTGTGTCATCCCCACAATTTCGTTTACCCAAGTAACTTGCGAGATACGATTTTCCGCGCTAAAGCGTATTAATACGAGACTTCGTTCTTTACTGGGACAAGAACTGCTGGAATTGTTTAAGTATATTAAACACAGAGTCGGATATTATCAAGGATGACAAGGATAGCAGCTTTTACGAACGAGTTATAGATAATCTAGCTGAAACTCTTCCTTTTTTGAAAAAAATGTTGATTGGTTAGCCAATAAAGAGGAAAAGTTTAGCCTAAAAGGGTATGTAAAAATTTAAAAATAAAAAATCCAAAAACTGTCGCCTATTTAATTATCATTATTATTTAGTTTGTTTGGGTTATTTGCCCTGATCCTGGGTGAGCGACGGGCCCTTAATGTCATAATGCCATCTGGGCCTCTTAGGCCCAGTCCGACGCTGGTCTTCGCGATTTCGCCGGTTCGGCCTTGCTCGGCCACTGCCCCCTTTGTTGTTGTTCTTTCTCTCTTGCTCTCGTTACGTGTTTTTATCTGGTCTTCCAGCTGGCTGTCAGATTTAATATTCTGACGTTTATTCACGTGGGATGCTTTATTTGTCTCGAATTTCGTGATACTATGCTTTCTCTATTTGTTCTGCAAATTGCTCTTTTTAACATCTATGAGATTGTTGATTTCGTCCTTTTTCCTGATTGTCGCACTTTTTCTAATCGAATGTTGCTAATTCTTCCCTTTCTTTACGTGCTCCTCGCTGCCACTTTCCTTGTTCAGTCGCTTTCCTTGCCTTTCGGGCTCGGACATGCGCTTATTTCGGTACTTATGGCAAATTCCACGTTCCATAGTCGTGAAAGAGAAGCATCTCCGCTCGGGACTTGTGCGAAAATCGTTTGGAACAGACTTCCAAATTTTTTCTTTTTGCCTTCTCTTTTATTATTCCGGCTCCTTTCCTCAACGGTCACTTTCCCCGCTGCATCAGTGAGTAATTGCATCCGGTACTTAGGCCCTCCTAATAAAAGAGATTCCCTAATTTATTGAGCTTACTTGCTTCGTCCTGTTCAATGCTTTCCCTAGTTCGATCTTTTCCACGCTTAAAAAGCCTCTACTAGTATCTCGTTTCGATACTCACTCTGAAACAAGTAGGCCTTTCCTCTCACGAGGTGGCCCTTATACTCGTATACCCCTGGTTTCGCGCTCTTTTCTTCCCCCTCCCAAGCATCCTTTGTTAAAAAAACTTTCCTTGCGTTTTATGCGACCTTTTTTTTTCTTTTTGTCTCTATCTTTTCCCATTTCCGAGAGATAGCGCCACGTGGCCCTTTTCTCGGTTTATCCCTGTATCGAATATCACCTGGAGGCAGTGACCGCGCTTGTCAACATTGTTGTCTTTGAATAAGTGGTGGGGGAGTCACGCCTGAGACGGACCTATACGTCTCAATACATATATTGTGACGGGGATATTTTCTCTAACCAGAAACGGGAACTCTATCCGACATCTGGTGCAAGAAATCCGTCACCTTCGGCCATCCCTCTCGCGCACGTGCATCCACAGTACCCGGGGCGCCAGAGACTTTGTATCGCCGGACGTCTCAACCAGACTAAACTGGAGTCGGGGGGATCCAACCCGACCCGCCAAACGGAGACTGGAGCTCTCCTTGATTTTTGGTCTCCCGTAATCCTAACCGGGTTCGGAGACTGGAGCTTTCCTCGATTTTTATATCGCCGGAATCGTCTAACTGGACTAATCTGGATGCACTGGCACGGGGACGAACGGTTGCGGTACTGTACGGTCGTTCAGGCTGTGGTTTATGGTAGAGGGGTCGGGATTCACCGGGGAGCAGTGTGAACGATCACGGGATCTGTCACTTTCACGACACCGACAATGTCACAAATAAAATAAAGTAGTGTTTTATTTCATTGTGCGGGAACCGGTGGGTTTACCACCCGGGAACTTGTTCGTAATGGAAACTCAACGCGAACGCGAAATGCACGCGGAAACGTCACACCAGCTGGAGCAAGAAAACACCCGATGCGTATCTCAAGCGCGAGAGCGAGAGCGCAGTATCACGGGCGCGAGAGAGACCACGACACGTCTCTCTATCTCGAGGCTCGTGGCTCGACGTCTCATCGACAACTGTCACGAGAACGTCAACAATCGGGATCGATCGCAATTCGGGAGACACTACTGTCTCATCTGAAAATTCGTCAGTAATTCTACCTTGCGTGACCAAGGCCGGCGCGCGAGGGATTATGCGAGAGCTAGACAGAGTGCGTTAACAGAAAAATTGTCAACACGCTTGCGGGATCCAACCGTGCGAAGCCGGTTCAGGCGAGAACTTTATCTCGTACCAAAATCGAGAGCTGAAATATTACAAAATAATATTTTTACTCGGTTGCCTCTATTTCTGCCCGAGTTACCTCGAGAACGGATCGGAAACATACTGGGTGGCTTTCTTCAACGGTAGCGAGGAGACTCTGGTATCGCAACCCCGGGTCATCGTGTGAGAGAGGGCAATGCCCGTGTGGAAAATCGACAGGGCATCCCTCATAAAAATAAGCCCTTAAAGGCCCTCATTGTGGCAATCCCGAATGGGGTGGACATAATAAGGGCCTTTGTGGGTCCTCTTGTGGCAATCCCTGTCGGGACTGCCACGATAGGACCAGGTCTGGACCTTATAGGGACGGATTAATATATACATAGCTTCGTTTGTGGAATTGTAATTACTAAACTCAATTATTCGATACTAGGTGAAATAAGATACAAACGTGAGGGTATTAAACATTTATTATGTATTACATTTTAAAATCCGTCCAAAAATGACATATTAATTAAAAAATGAATAATAGAAAAGAAACTAACTCACGATTATTCACATTGGGAATCGCGGTGTCGGATTCAGATTCAGATGAAAGGTTTTCGCATCAACGCAAAAGGTTTTCAACACATACAGGATTGCGGAATTTCCCTCGTTTTATAATATGTTATTGCTTTTGACTTTTTATCCCCATCGTCTTTCATTACTGGTGTGTAGACATATTCTTCGTAGTTCAATTTTTTTTTCTTATTAAGCCCTCTGCGTTGGTTTTTTTGAAAAGAAATCACAGTAAAATAAGAAAAATGGATCGAGAAGGAGCTGCTGGTGAAATTCGGCTCGGAGTTTCAATTATCAAGAAATAAAACAAACATAATGTAAAATAACTACAAAGGAACATGAAGAAAGGAACTGGATGAACAGAGCAATACATCTTAAAACAGAGGCGCGATTGAAAAAGCAATTGATAAAACAATTATGTAATTATATTCGTCAATTTGAAAAACCCCTCAAGTTAGGATAGAATCAGTTTTCTTATTTACATAAGGGAACTAATGGAAATATTGCTATAAGCAGAAAGGGAAGGATATAAAGTAAAATTGGAGGTACTTATGTAGTCTTAAAAGGGCATACAAGGAAATAAATATGAGTAATACTCTTATTACTAAAGTAAAATAAAACCGACAAATAAAATTAGTGATTTGAATCCAAATCATACTACCTTGCAGAGAAACTCTGTATAATGGCCAACTTTTTGGTAGTTCAGCGGAAATTTCTGTCACTTCTCGGATCAGGCGTTTGTCTCCATTCCTGTACGGTGGAGCCATGTATCGCACCATGCATGACCAGCCTTGCTATCAAAGGAAATCCATGAGAATGGTAGGCATTCGATGAACTTCAACCCAATGTTCAATGTTTCGTCAGTAAAACCGATAATCTGATAAGTTTGCAAGTAAGAGCGCACTGAAAAAATAAAATATATAATGAATGATGTTGGCTTTTCCATTGGTAGCATATAGAAATATTTTTTTTCAATCATTCGTATGTCATCATCCTAGGTTTTTAAGCACTTTAAGACTATGAGAATTACTCATTTATTTTTAGGATGTTTTCTACAATCTACGATTACAATTTGCTAACAAACGTGTTAGGTGATAACAAAATAATAAGACAAAAAAATATTTTCCGATGCGTTTCAATGATACAAACTTCAAGACCTTTATTTTTAAAAAATAGGAACTACAGCAAACCTGAGACATTTCAAATCTACGTTGTAATCCTGCACTCTGACCACTTATGATCAGTACACATTTTTTATATTTCGAACTGGTCGATGAGAAATTAGTTTGACAATTGTAACATAAAACGACGTTCAAGTTTTGATCCACAAAAATCGACAAGCGATTTGATCAGAGCATAACATACGTCACACGTGGTATGAAATACATTCGCGGTAAATGTGAGGTTGTATGCCTTGCGCGCTCCGTGCTTGCTATCGGAATATATCGTACAAAAACTTCAAACATTACATAAATATCAAGATTGAGAAAATAGAACCGCCAATCAATCTGTGAAAACCCGGATAAAGTGCTTGTAAACCACGTAAAAACGTCGACAATGGCCGTTGATACCTTCGCTGCTTGTACACCCGCCAAACACAACGCACGCGCACGCAGTATCGCACAAGAAGCGCTCACGACAATTGTAATGTTATGTGCTTTGCGCGTCCCCTCTTTTATGTATTTATTACTATCGAAATATATACAGAAAAACTTGAATTACGACACACATATCAAGGTTATGAAAATCGATCCGCGAATGAATCTGTGAAAACCAGCAAAAAGTATTTATAGTGTAGCAAGAAAACATGCGAAAACGTGAACGTCCGGTGACGACGCCGCTGTTTGCAGGCTCGCCAAACGCAATGCAAACAGACGCAGTATCGCACGAGATACGCTCGCCATAACTGCGAATTTATTATGTGTCGTATGTTGTAACGCAGTATCCGCAAAGGAAATATGCTAAATGTTCGGTAGAGTATTGAAACATGGCACCTAATTGGTCGATTCTCTTGGCGCACCGTTACGCGCACCATTGACATGTCGCCGTGCTCGTGAAACATTTGTCCTCCAGGAGGCATTTCGATCATCGCGAATGCATTTTGTATACCGCGTGTGCGTGCGTCGTGTTTGGCGGGCGTAGAAAGCAGCGAAGGCATCACCGGCCATTATCGACGGTTTTACGTGATTTCTTGGGATACAAGTGAGTACTTTTTACGGATTTTCACAGAATGACTGACGAATCGATTTTCTTAATCTTGATATGTGGATCATGTTTAAAGTTTTCATGCGATATATTTCGGTAGCAAGTAAGAAGGGCGCAAGACCTATAACCTCACATTTTCCGCGAATGCGTTTCATATCACGTGTGCGTATATTGTGTTATTCTATTTAATTAGCTTGTCGAATTTTTGTAGATCAAAACTTGATCGTCATTTTAAATTACAATTGTCAAACTCATCAATCTCATTAATTTCATTCAACGAATAGTTCGCAATATGTAAAATCTGTACTGATCATAAGTGGTCAGAGTGCAGGAATAAAACGTTCATTTTAAATGTCAGAGGTCTGCTACAGTTCTTATTTTTTATTATCAAGGTCTTGTAGTTTCGATCATCGAAACCCATAAAAAAACTTTATTTCTTATCATTTTATTATCACCTAACATTTAGTGGCAAACTAATCGTAGAATGTGGAAAACATCCAAATGATTGAAAAAAAAATTTCGTATAGTACCAATGGAAACGCCAACATCATTCATTATATATTTTATTTTTCCAGTGCACTCTCAATTGCAATCTTATCAGATTATCGGATATGTTGACGAAACATTGTACAATGCATTGAATTCAATCGAAGGCGTGCCCTCATCATGGATTTCGTTTAACAGCAAGGCATGGTGCGATACATGGCTCCACCGTACAGCGATGAAGACAAACGACTGATCCAGGAAGTGATCAAATTTTCCACGGAGCCACCAGAAAGATGGCCATTATACCGAGTTTCTCTGCAGGGTCACGCAAGTATGGTTTCGATTCGAATCACTGTAATCTCATTTATAGATTTTATTTAACTTTAGTAATAGTAGTAGTATTTATTTTCTCGTGTGCCTTTTTAAGGGTCACTACATAAGCCACTGTTTTATGATCTCCTTCTCTCTTCGTTCAGTTCATTTCTTCATCTTTCTTTGTAGTTATTCTTCTTTATGTTTGCTTTATTTCTTGATAAGTGAACCTCTGAGCCGAGTTTCATCAGCAGCCCCTGCTTGGTCCATTTTTTTTATTTTACTGTAATTTTCTTTCAAGAAACCCATGCAGAAGGCTGAAAGAGAATGAAGAAACTGAATCACCAAGAATATTCGTACACAACAGCAACGGAAGACGATGGGGATAAAAAGTCAAAAGTGATGACTGAGATTATGAAACGAGGAAAATTCGGCAACCCTGTATGTGTCGAAAACCTTTTGAGTCGACGGACTCTTTAATCAGACTCTGAATCCGATATTGCGACTGCCATTGTGAATAATCGTAAGTTAGTTTCTTTTCTATGATTCATTTTTTCGAAACATTAAACAAAAATAAATTAAACATAAAAGCATGTTTATTTTTTATTTAAGGGGTCTTCTCACTTTTGACGCTAAAAAGTATGTTGTCATGCATTTTTTAAACCGGTTTATATTATAGATATTGATATAAAAGTTGTTGCACTTAATAAATGAGGTATTCCAAGTGTTTTCGAACGTCCTAAAAGCCTGACCTTCAATCTTTTTCAAAGTTGGTAATGTTTTTGTATCATATATTTTGAGCACGTGATATTTTTTCAGATGCAGATAATAAAATTGCAAAGATCGTAGCGTAGTTATCTTCTCGTCATATGAAAAAATATGCTTTACAAAAAAGATGCGTTTTTCTATGAACTATTTTGAAAAAAAAATCAAAATTTTCCAAGTACTACAACACTAAATTTTTTTTTATCTTTAAATTTTTTAACCCCCATTACTAGGTTGATCCTGCTGAAATTTACACTCAATTTTTTTTATTAGTGTAAAACAACATGTGTAAGTTTCATTCTTGGCTAGGCCAAGTTCAGTTAACATTGTCGTCTTAAATTTGATGGGAAATTGTTTTTATTTAATAACTCATCGATTTATAATTTTTAAGTAAAAATGGTAATGACCAAGTAGGAACTTGTAGGAAATCGAGTGCTTTACAACTTTGGTTGTTACAGTTTTTTCTCTACCATCGATATTTTTCGAATTTAACCTAACAAAGGCGGCTATTGCATTATCTCGTTTATTTTTAGCTTTAGAGCATAACCAAACATGAACAAACTTGTAGAGACTGAAATTTGGACAAATTTTTTTCCTACCTTTTGTTCCCTAGAATCAATATTTAGGGTCGTATGCCAACGGTAAAAAAACGAGAAGCGTGAAAATATTATTTTGCGAACCATTCGCTCTTTTCTTTTACTGTTGGCGTACGACCTTAAATATTGATTCTAGCAAAAAAAAGTGGCAACAAAAATTGTCCAAAATTTCTTTCTCTACAAGTTTGTTCATGTTCATTTGTGTCTTAAAGTTAAAAATAAACGAGATAATGCAATAGCCGCTGTTTCAGGTTTGATTCGAAAAATATCGACGGTAAAGAAAAAACTGTGATAACCAAAGTTGAAAAGCACTCAATTTCCTACAAGTTTAGTGATTACCATTTTTGCCTAAAAATTGTAAATCGCCAAGTTAATCAACAAGAACAATTTCCCATTAAATTTAAGACGACGATATTAACTGAATGCAAACCGAGCTCAGAATGAAAGTTACACATGTTGTTTTACACTAATGAAAGAAAATTCAGTGCAAATTTCAGCTAGATCAACCTAATCATTAGGGTCAAAAAATTGAAAACAGAGATTTTTTTTTCTAGTGTTGTAGTACCTGGAAAATTTGGAATTTTTTAAATCAAAATAGTTCATAGAAAAACGCACCTTTTTTTTATAGAGGACTTTTTTCGTACGACGAGAAGATCACTACGATATGATCGTTTGAAATTGTATCACGTGTAAAATCTTATCTCCGATTGGGCCGAGTTAGCGAGCCGATAAAAATTTGAAAAAAATGCCACGTACTCGAAATATATGATACAAAAACATGACCAACTTTGAAAAAGATTGAAAAAGGTCAGACTTTTAGGCCATTCGAAAACACTTGGAATACCTCAAATACACTTTCGAAGTACATTCAAAGAAATTTTAAATGAATTTATGTAACCCAAACAAACTTTGACCGCGGTTTTCTCGAAACAACATTTTTCGACGGCTTGCGAAAAAATCTTCGAAACCACAGAGCCGATCTTTATGAAATGTTAACCACATGTTCTTTACAACTATAGCTATAGCGCACAACAAGGATTTTTTGAATTTTGAAATTTACTATCGTTTTGGCCAAAAACGGTGAAAAAACAAAGGGTGAAAAAACGGTTCTGATGTTTTTAGAAAAATGGCGACCATTTTGTTATTGTTGAATATATAAAAAAATCGTATGATATGCGCTATAGCCATTAACATACTGAATCTAAAACGGTTTAATTTGTTTGTTTCGGATGATCCATCTTCGAGATTTCATCAACAGTGCAGACGTATAATTTTTTTAAGATTTTTTTTCACTACCATTTTCGTCTATAAATAGTGACTTAAACGAATATTTTTTTAAATGTATTTCGAAAGTGTATTTATTAAGTGTAACAACTTTTATATCAATACCTATAATATAAATCTGTCAAAAAAATTCATGGAAATAGCCTTTTTAGCGTCTTAATTAAGGAGACCCCATAAACAGTACTTTCTGAATCATCTTTAAGGTCCTTCCGAAGTCAGCTCATCAGAGTCAGAAACTCCGCGCACCACGGTCCGTACGAAGATTTTAAAAAAACTTTTAAAAAAACACAAACAAAACGCTGGCACAGAAGAAAAAAGAAAAGCGATTTTTCAAACCGATTTACTGAGAAGCAGTGAGAAAAAAATTCAATCTAGAAAAAATTACCAAGCAAGTTACCAGACCAACGCAATCTTAATGAAGATGTAAAGAACGGAAATCAGTTGAGTCCTAAAAATGAGAGTATCATCTTTCGAGATAACGGTAATATAATTTTTTACTTTTTTAAAATTGTAAATTGCGGTCGAGTATTATGGCGCTGACGTCCATTGTGAACTGATCTTTATAGATCACTTGTTCCTTTATCGTATGTTGACAAAGCTGGTTGCTAGTTTGAGAATTCAAACTGAAGAAATTCAAGATCTTCGTCATTTGATAACACGTTCTATGAAAATAACGGGTTTGTACATGACAGCAAACAAATTCACAGAGAAGTATGGCCTGTTGGAAAATATCGATTCAGCCAACGATTTCAATTCATTTAACAATCGTATTAGAGAGGATGAAGAGTTTCTCAATGACGTTGTAAGGTTTGAAAAAAAGAAACGTTGCATATGTGATAATTATTCTTATTCTACATTTTTGTTTTGTTATTTTGTAGAAAACCGCCCTAGATGGCATCGCCGTTTCGAGTATGAAAAAAACGATAAATGCGATTCTAAAGAAGTTTTTCACGCAGACTTTCGCGGTGAACTGTACGGCTGTAAGAGAGTCCAAAAAAGGTGCACACAAGCTAATCTTAAAAGGAACTGAGTTTTACAAAAAAATGTTTGGTATGTATTAATTAATGTAAGTTAAATAACGTTATGAAGTTTAGTAACTATTTTTTTCCAGAATTCGTGAGAAACGTACATTCAGCCGAAGAAGCTGTTACCGAAAAAACGTATTATCAAAATCTGGAAACGTGTTTAAACAATGCGAAAACCTGGCACGGGGGGCGCAGGATGCGTTGAGTTTCATCACGCCAACTGCTCATGTGAAAGTCCAGTAAAACAACGTCAACTACATAATATTGCAAAGTGTGTTCTTTTACTTAATTGATTATCAAGTTATCTCGAAATAGACACTAAGCTAATAATACGTTTGTATTGTATTTAAAGCCATTGTTCCTTTAAGGTCTTAGGCCACTCTAGAGGCCGAAAAATAGGCTTTCTGGGGATTTTTTTTAGAAAAACTACAAAATAAATCGAGATTACAAAAAGGGTGTTTATCATACATAACAGTGACTGTAGACAATAATTTTTCTGAAGCGATTAATTTCACAATGGCGGTTGTGCAGCGTTTATCTCAAAACTGTATTTTTTAAGTTGGCCGGAAACATAACTCAGATAATTTTCAACCGAATCACTTGAAATGTTGAATGAATCTTGAAAAATACATTGTCTATGGAAGTACATAGGGTTTTCTTTTATATTGCATAGTTCATTTGTTATTAACAATCATCTGACGATTTTTTAGGCAAATTTTTGGAAAGTGAAAAATTTGCAGATCGGTCTCGTTGGCGGCTTCCCTCGGTCAGGATTTCTCGATACGTTGAGCGCTACGCCGCTCGACCGAATTCCGCCCGTCAACTTAACGAAACAAAACGGAATCGAACAAAACAAAAAAACGAAGCACAAGGGGAGAAAGGCCCTTAACACATCGTCACGGTAGTGACGCGGGCATATGCACGTAAATCACGTGATCGGGAGCGGTAGCACGCGATCTTGTGACGCGATTCCAAAAAATCACGTCACAACATATATATATATATATATATATATATATATATATATATATATATATATATATGGGTCATTCCATGTCAAATCGACAAATTTTTTACCTGACCCCCTTTGATTTCGCTGAAAATTTTCTATCTTTTTCTACCCCCCGAAAGTTATTTTTCATAATTTTTTCAAATTTTTTTTCCCGACTTAAAAAAAGTTATGAATTTTTGAAAAAAACCGCTCTTTTATTTTTAAATTGCCAGAACTTTTTCAAAAATTGACCGTTTGGGAACTTTTTTTTTTCAAAATTTTTGTTTTTAAATGTAGTTTTCGAAAAAAAATATGAAAAAATTTTCAGAATCCCAGATATATGAAATATTTTAGTTTTTTTGAAAAAACCGTAATTTTCTCAAAGTCCGACCGTTTTTTTTTTTTTTTTATTTTGCTCTAAAAATACTTCAACTAATTCTGCAATGATCCCCGTTAATCAAAAGATGTGACGACAATCGCTTCTAATTTTTTTTCTTGATTATAAAAAAAATTTTGTTGAATTTTTGCTGATTTTATATAACTTTGTTATGAAATTTTTTTTATTTCCTCGTGAAACCTCAAAAGTTGAAAAATAAAATTTTATTGGAGAATTTCAAGTGATTATCGTCCAAGAAATTGTTATTTAAAAAAAAAATAATTTTTTTCTCTCATTGACGTTATTTTGTCATGTTTCAGTACCAAAATGACGTTAAGTTGTCATATTTCAGTACCAAAAAAAAACGTCCATAAGAGTAAAAAATAACGTCAATGAGAGAAAAAAATTATTTTTTTTTTTAAATAACAATTTCTTGGACGATAGTCACGTGAAATTCTCCAATAAAATTTTATTTTTTAACTTTTGAGGTTTCACGAGGAAATAAAAAAAATTTCATAACAAAGTTATATAAAATCAGCAAAAATTCAACAAAATTTTTTTTATAATCAAGAAAAAAAATTAGAAGCGATTGTCGTCACATCTTTTGATTAACGGGGATCATTGCAGAATTAGTTGAAGTATTTTTAGAGCAAAATAAAAAAAAAAAAACGGTCGGACTTTGAGAAAATTACGGTTTTTTCAAAAAAACTAAAATATTTCATATATCTGGGATTCTGAAAATTTTTTCATATTTTTTTTCGAAAACTACATTTAAAAACAAAAATTTTGAAAAAAAAAAGTTCCCAAACGGTCAATTTTTGAAAAAGTTCTGGCAATTTAAAAATAAAAGAGCGGTTTTTTTCAAAAATTCATAACTTTTTTTGAGTCGGGAAAAAAAATTGAAAAAATTCTGAAAAATAACTTTCGGGGGGTAGAAAAAGATAGAAAATTTTCAGCGAAATCAAAGGGGGTCAGGTAAAAAATTTGTCGATTTGACATGGAATGACCCATATATATATATATATATATATATATATATATATATATATATATATATATATATATATATATATATATTGTGACGTTGCGTCACAAGGAAGTTCGAGAAAAAGCCCGTGTGACCACGCTCGGGCTTAGTCTCCGCCATGCACCTTTATTCGGAAAGATTTACATGTTAATTTTAAGGTAGTTTAAGTTATTTTCTTTATATAGAAGCTGCGACGAAATCCCCCCCGTCCTTCCCGCACCCCCTTATCGCGATCGCTAAGCGACCACGCGGACTGTCGACTGGGGCCACGTCGGTCCAGCCGTCAACTCCGAGAACCATCAACGCCATCTCCCACCGACGCGGAAAGTGGACTGGCCGCCCGGGAGCATCCTGCTGCCATCTCCCGAGTCTCCGGCCTACCGCGCGTCAGGAGAGACTGCAGCTTTCGCGCGGTATGGCTGGCGAGCGCCGTACCAACTAGGGCGCTCAGCGACTCGGGAGGGGCACGAGTCACCGAGGATATCGACCGAAAGGGCGAGCCACGAGGATCGAGACGAAAAATCGATCAGAGGTCCGTCGTCTGGCACGGGATTGGGCAAGACGAGGAAGCCGACCGGCGTGGTTGATCACTGAGTCCTGCAGCGTGGTCGAGCGAGGTAGAGCTTATTGACGAGTCCAAGCGACAAACCCCAACCAGTCCAATCAAAATTCGAATTGAGACGAGGAAAAGAAAGAACGGTTTAAGGAATCGATTGAGGAAATCTTCCCCGTGCAAACGTAAGTCTTTCCTCTTTCTCTTATGCGAGAGCGGCTAGCGGAAGCCGATAGCCTCAGTTCCGGAGTTCTTGTCGCACGGGCGACCGTTAAAATTCGTTCCCTTCACCTCTCCCCCGGCAGTCCTGATCGTCGTCCCTTTTCCGTGCGAGTCGCAAATAAATAAAGTGTGTAAAGTAGATTAACGAATCCTAGAATCAGTGCGAGCGATTCGAGCCATTAGCCCGAGAATTAGTATATTAATTGTTGCGAAGAAAGTGTAAAAAGGTGTTCGTGGCGGATCCCCGGTGTCCCTCACGAAATTTTCCCTCGCGCGCCCGAAGCCGCGGCCAGCGTCGTGTAGTACGGCCGTCGGCTGACTCGGGTTACACGTCCCGCGAGAGTAAGCGCGACGCGATAGATCGAGTCGTAGCTTTTCCGTATTTTACGTTTTTGAGCGTAATAATTTTTCCGTGAGATAAAATATATTAGTTGTGGTCCAAGTTAAGTGGCCATCGTGTTCAAGAACCCCGTCCGTCCCCAGATACCCTGAGACGTCCCCATTACAATTCGTATCGAGTCTCGCGCTTGCCGGCCGAATGCCGCGTTAGTTTTGTTTTTTTTCTGTTTATTCCCATATTGAGTACGCGTTAAGAGCGTTGCCCGAGAAAGGCTGCCACCCAATTTATCGAATTAGTAGAATAGAAAATATTTAAACGGGTCGAGAAATAGCGTTGGGACTTCGCGTGTCCAGTAACCCGTTCAATTCAAGTCACACTAATATTCTTATTAGTTCGGAAGCTTTTTATTATATCGAGTCTAACTTTATTCTTTTCTTTTCCTGTAATTAATCAATTAACTTCTTTTTTGTATCGAGCGTTTATTTCCTTATTGGTGTAAAATAAATTATACTTGAATTTTTTTTTGGTGTTGACCCATCAGTAATTTTCCCATTCCCCCTTCCTCCGCCTACGTTAACACGCGATACCCGTCACAAAATTGGCGCCCAACGTGGGGCCCGAAAAACTTTCGTTTTTTTGGAAAAGAGCCCACCACGACTATTATTATTATAAAAAATATTATTGTTAATTTTTGAAGTAATAATTATTATTTTTCGAGAATGATTATTTTACGTTTTCAGATTAAATAAAACATTTATTCGGTGTGAACGGTTCAAATTGAATAGTTTTTTTTGCGTTTTCGTGAGAAATAATAATTACCCCGACCCCTATTACCCCGACAGGTATAGCTTGTCCCGCCGCGGCACTCGCAACTTAAGAATTTTGCGAAGAACGGAAAACTCGGACGACCGAGTTTTCGTCTAATTGTTGCACCTGATTATTTTTTTTTTTTGAGTTTCGCTAACAATACTAGAGAATGATATTGATTTTTTTTGTGTTTGCGATTGGAATTTATTTTTATACATTTTCGGCGACCGCACATACCCTTTTTCCCCTAGAACCCATATATGCTTGTGTACTTGGCAATATGTTTTTTTTGTTGGCTTGCGACTTTTCAGGCCGCGGAGTGCCAAGAAAAAGCGTAGTTTTTTTATTATTGCTTTGGCAATTAAACATTTATTTTGCATGGTTGTGTTGGCAATTGAAAATTTGATTTTTGCGTTATTGCTCTGGCAATTAAAAAATTAATTTGTGCACTATTGCGTTGGCAATTAAAAATTAATTTGGCATTATTGCGCGGGAAATTGAAAATTCAATTTTTGCACTATTGCTCTGGCAATAAAAAAATTAATTTGTGCACTATTTCGCTAACAATTAAAAATTGATTTGGCATTATTGCTTGGGCAATTAAAATAGTTTTTTTGTTTGTATTGCGTTGGCAATTTAGAAACAGTTGTTATTGCTTAAGGGAATACCGCTTGGATTAAGGATACTGAGCTGATTTTTTTTGTGAATTGTTGCCTTACTTACGATTTTTGTATACTGCGCTATTCGTTTCTTTTGTCGGAATTGATTTTTTTGAAATAATATTATTGAGTACCTGTTTTTTTGTGTTTTCTTGCCCTTGTGCTTTCTTTTTTTGCAATTGGTACCGATTGGCCGTTTGTTTCTTTTTGTTTTTCCTTCAATTCCGAAAATATTTTTGGAATAGCTTAGTACTGACACGGATTTGGCTTGTTTGGTATTTTTGTGTATTTTGCGATGACTTCTGACATGACGGTATAAAGCCCTTTTGCTTTGCGCTTTATCGTTTTCCTTGCTGACCACGCATTCCCCCCCAATTTTCTTCACGCTTTGGAGAAGTGCTGACCCTCGCGCCAATACTTTTCGTTACGAAGCCCTAATAAAGACCGCGACGCTGAGTCCCTCGCGAACGGTCAACCCCCATCCCAAACGATCCCCTACAAATTTTCTATTCTCTTGTTGAGCCTCCTGAATAATTTACGGAACATTTCATTGATTTAGGTGGGAAACAAACATCCATTAAGGAACAATTATTCAGTGGGCGGAATAAGATAAAGAATAGAAGACTCGACAACTCTTAAATTTTCACGGCATTAAGGGAATTTTTTGCAGAATATTGCGTTGTCAGAGTCCAGGAAATAATACTCCCTTGAACTTAGAGTCAGTTTATCAAAATAAACAGAATTAACGTTACAGTCCCAGGGAGTAGAGTCAACAAATTAATCGTCGAGTAAGACTCCCCGTTGTTTGTTGCGGTATATTTTTTTTAAGAAATTGAGTTATTGAAGCCATTGGGTTTAACTTAACTTTTTTTTGGGTTTCGGTTTGACCAAGGATTTATATTCCGTTTTTAACCGTGCCGCGGAGTAATCGCGAGCGGTTTCCCCCTCCCCAAAACCCCAATTTTTTTTTCGTTTACTGCGTTTAGCACATCCGCAACATGGCAGATACCCCGATGACGACGAGTACCGTCACGAACGCCACCCGTTCGTCCCCGATTATGACCACCTTCCCTATAGACCACTCCCGAGGACCCACATCGCCCCTCTCAGTGGATGTAGCCGAAATCTCGCTGATGGCTACGGAAGAAAGGATCGCACGACAAAAAGTTGAGCGGTTGACGACGATGCGGGACATCCTAGGATCCTGTGACCAAGCGGGCCTCAGCACGGACGGGGCACAAAGCGAGGTACAGGATCGTCTCATCCGGCACGAAATAAGGACACGGATTCTAGGAGCCTTAGTCCGTTGGGACCCCCGGAAGGACGAGCGAGGGGACGCCCCCCCATTCACACTGGCGGATGTATTGGTCGACCGACTGATGGCTACGCTATTCGGATCATCGACCGCTGACAGCCACCAACCCCCGACATATGAGGAGTATCGGCCAACACAGAGGCGGACAATGACGCCGCCACCCCAAGGGGTCCCAAGAATAGGCCGCGGGTCCGGACGACCATAATAGAACGCCGACGCTATCGCCCAGGAGACTGCCGGTCCAGCGGGATCGGAGATCGGCAACAGGAAGAGTCAGTCCGACACCCGCGCTCCGAGAAAACGTCACCTTTGCCCTTCCCCCTTCCCCGTCGCCCCACCAACCGTCCCAAGACTTTCCCACATCCAGTCTAACCGCCACCGGTTTATTAAGGATCAGCGGTAGCCAGGAGTAGCCACCGCATGACACGTATACCCTGTCGGCGCCCACCCCTCGGAACAGCACCCGAATAGGACCCCTCCCAAAAGCTCGGTCGCGACATGCAGACCCTCTCCCTCCCCGACCCCGACCATCGCCGGACTCGTCACAATATTACGACTCGCACGGGCCACGGCATGCGAGAGGCATAGGCCATTGGCAGAAATTCGGGCCCCGATTCGCGGGGAATCCGGACGAAGATGCCGAGGAATTCTTGCGAAGGATGCACGAATACTGCATCTCAAGAAAGCTGACGGAGGAAGATCTAATGGACGATCTCCTCGAGGCTTTCACCGATGACACCCTTCTCTGGCTGAGAGTAGAACGAGACGACTGGAGCTCGTACGAGGAATTCGTCTTCTACTTTTGGGAACGATTCGGCCATGGAGACCTACAGGAACGTCTCCGAAAGGAAATAGAACTCCGCACGCAGGGGCCGGGAGAGCCTATGGCGGAGTTCATCGTGAAAATCAGGACCCTCTTCAATCACCTGAGCCCACCGTTGAGTAGAGAGACTCAACTGGATATTTGCTGCGAGAATCTGCACCCGGATTACGCCGAGCACATTCAGCGAAAGGATTTGAGCAGCTTCCTCGATCTCCAGCGGCTGGGACGCAGCCGGGAGATATTCTGGGGAAAGGCGAAGGCATACAGGGCACCGCCGAAGAAGGATCTGACATTTCTGCCCTCGGCATCGTATGAAGAGCGTGGCCTGGAGGCCCGCATGAAGATATCCGCCCTGGAGGAGCCAGAGGAATACGAGCCCGCCGAGTATGAGGAGCCCTACCCCACTCCCCCACCCACCCACCATCGCCGAGCCGAACCCCTCGCCAGAACCCCTCCGACTCAGCCACGAAGACCAAGGGTCGTAGCGGCTACCCCAAGAAGGCGAAGCAGCCTCAGAAACCCCCTTCCCCACCTAAAACCCCATCCGCCCCATGCTCCCCACATACCTGGAAAAACCCGCCAGCAATACCCCCCGCGAATCCCCCGCGAATTCCCCAAAGCCCGTCCCCGAAACAACCTCGGCCCAGCAATCCTGAGGGACCTGGCCCGAGGTGTTATGACTACCGGCAACCGGGACAGCGTTACCGGGAGTGCACGCAGCTAATGGGCCGATTCTGCAGAATCTGTGGATGGCCCGGATGCGACGTGAATTCATGCCGTAATTGCGAACGAAAACATTCGGAAAACGCCCGGTCGGGAGGGCGGTAAGCCCCTGTACCTGTCGACGGTCGTTAAAGAAGGAGAACCTCCTTCAAATACCCCGACCCCAGCCGCAGCCCGACTGCGCCCTGACGAGCGTAGCACCAGAGCGGCAGGCAGAGTCCAACCCGCCCCCAACAGAACCAGAAACCGAAACAGACTTGTTCCCGTGCGAACATATGGCTTCCCCAGAAGAGGAAGGTGTGGCTGACCGAGAAGAAATGTTTATCGGAGCTTTAAGTATGGATGCTCGCCACCACTTATGGATTAACGTGGGTGGCGAACTCCTATTGGCGTTGGTAGACCCTGGATTTACGAAAACGTACCTCGGGCTGGAGGTAGCAAGGAGGAGAGGACTCCTCTTGCAACCAATAGTGGAGGGCGTTCGGGTCGCCAACGGGGCAGTAGTTCCGGTAGACGGGACAGTCACACTGACCTTCGAACTCGCAGGAAAAGTGCAATCCCTCCAGGTACGTGCAGCCGCGTTAGGCTACGAATATGTTATGGGGATTGACTTTTTGAGATTGTTTAGAATGCGTGTGGATTACAAAACGGATATGTGGTCCCTCCACGGTGGTCCGGAGCGTAGCTTCGCGACACCGGGTGGGCCACGTTGGAGCATCCCCGCATTCCCCGAGGCTGCGGCTTGGAACCTGGCTCGGCCTCGGCAAATAGACGTCTAGAGTCCCTTCTGGACGAGTTAGTATACCCTCACAGGACGGACAGTTAGGACGAACGAACCTGACGCAACATTACATCGACGTGCAAGGGCACCCCCCGATCCGACAGAAGCCCCGTACAAATTCCCCGTACCTCCTCCGAATAGCCCAAGCCGAAGTCGATAAGATAGTCCAAGAGGGAGTGATCGAGAGGACGAAGAGCTCTTCGCTGAGTAACCCGGTGATCGTGCCGAAGCCAGGCGGAAAGCATGGTTTCTGCATTGACTATCGCGACGTGAAACGGGTAACCATGAAGGATGTCTACCCTCTTCCCAATATGGATCGGATCTTGGATGGCCTTCGGCTAGCCCGGTTCATCTCGAAGTTGGATCTGAGCCAGGCTTATTTCCAGGTCCCTGTAGACCCCTAAAGTCGTCCTGCAACCGCCTTCGCCATTCCTGGCCGAGGACTTTTCCAGTTCAGGAGAATGCCGTTCGGGCTGACGAACGCACCAGCGACGTTTCAGCGGCTGATGGATCAGCCCATCGATCCGGCATGGGATACGTTGCGCGTTGTCCCGTATGCCAGCTCCACAAGGTTTCGCAGTTACCCCCGTCCGGCTTGATGCGAAAGCGCACCACGGAAGGTCCATAGTGCGTAGTCGCTGCCGACGTGATGGGTCCGTTTCCCCCCAGCAAAGCCAAGAACCGTTACGTCGTTGTCTTCCAGGATGTCTTCACGAAGTTCGTGTAAGCTAAGGCGCTCGGTAGTGCTACCGGCGCGATAATAATGAAGGCATTCGAGACTTTGGTGGTCAACCGGTACGGTTGTCCCCAATACTTCCTGACCGACAACGTAACTGAATTCGTGAATACGCACGTAACGCGGTATTTGGACGAGCTTAGAATCCATCAGACAACGGTGCCGCCTTACCACGCGCAGGCGAACCCGGTTGAGCGAGTCAACCGGACACTGAAGAAAAAGCCGAAAAGATACGAGGTATCAGGTGGGAGACGTAGTTCTGCGAAAGAACCGAGTTCTGTCGTCAGGAGCGCAGAACTTCGCCGCCAAACTGGCGCCGCGGTATAGCGGCGCCTTTCGCATTCTGGCGGTGCACTCCCCTGTAGTGTATGAACTCGAGGATCCGACAAGTCGTCGCAACCCCCGAGTTCACATCAAGGATCTGAAGCCCTTCCGGGACCCGCAAGGAGTCCCAACCCCCGAAGCCGAGGCAGCCCCTGACCCAGCGACCGTCGGCCCGAGCAGGCCGCGATCACCAGCAGCAGCAGCCCCAAGCTCAAAACGGCGTCGCCATAGCGGGCTACGTTCCCAACGTTCGAGGCGGGTAGAGCTTTCCGACGCCCACCCTTTCGACCTGATCTCGCGCTTAGAACGGCAAGGACAGTAGTACTAAGGACAGACTCGTGCTTATTAATGCTTGCTTAGGTGCTAACCATCGCTTTGTGTGTGCCTTATTTGCAGCTTGCTTCAAGAGAAGATGCCGAGGAAGGTCGTAATCTCTAACCCGACGCATAGACGGCCCCTAGGAGAGCTAATCGTCCCCCCGCAGTTTCTGCTGGGGGAAAACGAGGCCGGATATCCTCACCCATCCTGCCACGTAGTGGAGGGGTGGCGCGAGGACTATCGTACCACCGGGTACACCTGGGGGAGGGAAGAGGACGAGACACTCCCGGTCGCAGCCGCCGGGGGCCTATTGCTCCAATTTCCGAGGGCCGGACACCAGAGCCGGGGTCTGACCGCCAAGGAGCCGAACGGAGCCTCGAGGAGGGTCCCTAGCCTGTCGGAGCGGGAGTACCCGCCCCTTCCCCCCAGTCCCGCTTTCACGTCCCTGCCCCCAGTCTCCCATCGCCGCCTTCCCCGCCCCCATCCCCAAAGCCAGCTCCCCTCCCCGCTCCACTGCCAACCCCAATCCCGGGAATGGCATCCCTGGTGCCGCAACCTCCCCTCCCCCGAACCGGCCCTTCCAAGGCCACCCTTCGGTGACGTCAACAGCGGGAGCGGGCGCTCGCCGCCGCAACCAGTATCGCTGTAGGTTCCACCCGTCTCTCGGCCCAGGACTCTCGGAGTGGGGCGAGAGGACTCCTTGCCCCACTCCGCACCTCGTCCCGAAAGTGGCTCGCCCGCCCGTCCCTCTCCTCCGCCCCTCTCCCGCCCGATCCTCACCCCCCATCCCCGCCCTCATGTCCCTTTACATTTCCCCCCCGCGCATAATTCCCAACCCCCGTACCGTCCCTACTCCCGCGCCGCCGCCCGATCGCATCGGGATTTCCCGATGCTGGGCGTGCGGCCAAACCGGCCATCGAGCCGCGGAGTGCTCCAGAGCTCTGGAGAAGAGACCCCATCCCCCTCGTTAAATCTCCTCTCCAACTCCCATCCCCGCCTACCGATGTCCCATCCCCAAACCCTATCGTGATGTCCTTATCCTGATGCCCCAAATTCCCCCTTTCCCTGCCGATGACCCACACTCAAATCCCATCGTGATGTCCTCATCCAGATGCCCCAAATACCATCCCCGCCTTCCGACGTCCCACACCCAAATCCAATCCTGATGCCCGAAATCCCCCCTTCTCCTACCGATGTCCCACACCCAACTCCTATCCTGATGCCCCAAATTCTCCCTTTCCCTACCGATGTCCCGCACCTAAATCTTATCCTGAGGCCCCAAATCCCACCCCACCTATTGCTGTCCCGAACACGATATCCTACATCCTAGGGCCTAGCCCTAGAACTGCTTCACGAACGGCCAAGGAAGCCGCGACGAAGAAGAATCCAGCTAGTCAACGTAGTCAACTAGAGATTAGCGACGGTGGAAGGCGAAGGAAGCCTCGCCGGAAGTCCCAACGAGCATCAAGATACTCATCCGATGGCAAAGCTACCGGACGACTGACGACAGTACCTGAGTATGCGACGAACGACTACCAGTAGGACAAAGTCATCGCAAAGACTTAATAAATTAAGTCAACCAGGCTGTGATTTAATTATAGGAGATTTATTACTTCAGTATTACGGGTAACTTCAGCCAGCGGATATTATGGGTAAATGCCGCCAGCCTAGTACTCAAGTACAACTTTCCTTAAAATACCCATTCCGGCTCCTCCCCTGAAGTAAAGAAAGCATAACTGAATAACCGCTCTTGCAGGAAAAGAGGGGAGTACGCCAGTTTAAGCAGGGGGGAGTTGTGACGTTGCGTCACAAGGAAGTTCGAGAAAAAGCCCGTGTGACCACGCTCGGGCTTAGTCTCCGCCACGCACCTTTATTCGGAAAAATTAACATGTTAATTTTAAGGTAGTTTAAGTTATTTTCTTTATATAGAAGCTGCGACACAATCCCCCCGTCCTTCCCGCACCCCCTTATCACGATCGCTAAGCGACCACGCGGACTGTCGACTCGGGCCACGTCGGTCCGGCCGTCAACTCCGAGAACCATCAACGCCATCTCCCACCGACGCGGAAAGTGGACTGGCCGCCCGGGAGCATCCTGCTGCCATCTCCCGAGTCTCCGGCCTACCGCGCGTCAGGAGAGACTGCAGCTCTCGCGCGGTATAGCTGGCGAGCGCCGTACCAACTAGGGCGCTCAGCAACTCGGGAGGGAAACGAGTCACCGAGGATATGGATCGAAAGGGCGAGCCACGAGGATCGAGATGAAAAATCGATCGGAGATCCGTCGTCTGGCATAGGATTGGGAGAGACGAGGAAGACGGCCGGCGTGGTTGATCACTAAGTCCTGCAGCGTGGTCGAGCGAGGTAGAGCTTATCGACGAGTCTAAGCGACAATATACAGGGTGACAATTATAATGTGGCCATGCTTTTTTTGAGGGCCTTGCGCGAAGATTTTGGGTCTGAAAAAAATACGATTTTGAATGGTTTTTCGAGCCTTTTTCGAAAAAAAATACGGCAGATTTTTGTCTTAAAAAATGTACGCCAGAAGAAATAAGGCATTGCGAAAAAAAACGCAAAATACATTCCGAGCACATGAGATTGAAGTTTTTTAAATTCCGAATACAATGCACCCCGGAAAACTTGATTTGCGCCCGCCATCATGGTGGAAAAAATTGTTAAAAATACGCCGTAAAGTGGCAATTTGCGTGAAACAAGCGATTTAAGTCAGACGCGATCGTGCTATGGGATGTCCTAGCTTGGTACGTCACAGCTGCAACTTCCGAATGTTCGGCTGTCACAAGAAGGTGGTTGAGAAACCCTTGACCCGCGAATGAGCTAAGGGATCTGAATTTGTAACCATCCGAGTCCATTGCAGAGAATATGGTCAATTTCGAAAAAGTTCGAAAATTCCATGTACTGCAAATAATATTTTGAATAATTTGGAATTCGTTTCCAGCTCTTGGACACATCATTTTGAAAAAAAACTTTAACACGGATTAGGGAAAATTTACAGACTTTTTCCTATTACGCGTATTATTTTTCCCACATTCATTACTGCGAGCATTGTGTGAGCGTGTGCGTGCATGAGGATGCACGAGTGCACACGCGCGTGTGCGTAATGTGGACATTTGCCACGTTTCGAGCGCGCTCTGAACTCGGGTTCGGAGAGCACGCTACGCGGTTCGGTCCGAACGCATCGTCAAACATCAAAACGCGGTATTTGACGTTTCGGATTAGTCAGCTGATATTGTCAGCTGATACCATCTTGGATATGCAGATTTAGCGCACACACGTCGAACTGTCGTCGAAAGGCCAAATTTGACGCGTGATTTGACGTTTCATCAATCGTCTGCTATTAATTTCTGACATCTTGGGCAAATAGGGAGCACGCGCGTTGAAGGTTTGCCGAAATGTACTGTTTGGCGCGTGATTTGATATTACGTGATATCGCCGGCCATGATTGTTTGCCATTTTGGATGTGCAAAATCATGATTCGAGACGGCGAGCGATTATCTCTAGAGTTATTTAACATTTCGATTCGAATAAAAATCTACAGTACGTGTCTTTGTCTTTTTTTGCGTTCACAAGACGTAAATGAAAACACAACAACGTACTGGAAAAAGGTGTTTTTAATGATTAATTGAAAAGTACCGAACACCGGAACAAAAAGTTTGGTATTTTTTTCAGACAAGTTGACCGTGCCTCTAACTGGAGCGTCGATTCGATTTATATCTCCGCAATAAATAATTGATACGTGTCTGCGATGGTTCTGAAGGCGTAAACCAGTAATTCCATAATGATGATTATGGTTCTGGGGGATGAGTTCGGAAATCCCCGATATGACTGTCCCGAGCTTATGTTCGCTTTTACCTTACTTTCGGTTATTTTGCGTCAAAGGGTATCGAGACGCTCAGGGGACGGTTTCAAGCGCATTTGTTGATTGACAAAGGTAAAAGCAATGGTGATGGTGGTTCTGGGGAATTCGATACGCCACATGGACGACGATTATAAGCGCATTTATTAATAAAAATAAAAGCAATGATTGTGATGATTTTGGGGTACCCGATTGGACATGCCTGATATGACGGAATCGAGTTCTTCTCTACTTTTACCTTTCTTTCAGTCATATCGCATCGAATAAAATGACGGAGATTTGGGGATGATAACAGGCGCATATGTTAATAAACAAAGGTAAAAGCAGTGATTGTGATGAATCTGGGGGACCCGAATGGGCTTGCTAATATGACGGCATCGAGTTCTTCTCTGCTTTTACCTTTTTTTTCAGTCATACCGCATCGAATAAAATGACGAAGATTTGGGGATGATAACAGGCCCATTTGTTAATAAACAAAGGTAAAAGCAATGATTGTGTCGTTTCTGGGTGACCCAATTGGACAGGCCTGATATGACGGCATCGAGTTCTTCTCTGCTTTTACCTTTCTTTCTCTCATATCGTGTCAAATACACTGACGACGATTTAAAGACGATTACAGGCGCATTTGTTAATAAAAAAAGATAAAAGCAATAATTGTGCTCATTCTGGGGGACCCGAATGGACATTACTAACATGACGGCATCGAGTTCTTCTCTGCTTTTACCTTCATTTGTGTCGTATTGCTTCAAATACAATGACGACGATTTGAGGATGATTTCAGGCGCATTTGTTAAGAAAAAAAGGCAAAAGCAATGATTGTGATGAATCTGGGGAACCCGAATGACTATTACTAATATGACGGCATCGAGTTCTTCTCTGCTTTTATCTTTGTTTCTGTCATATCGGATCAAATACAATGACGACAATTTGTGGATGATTTCAGGCGCCTTTGTTAATAAAAAAAAAGGTAAAAGCAATAATTGTGATGAATCTAGGGGACCCGACTGGGCATTGCTAATATGACGGCATCGAGTTCTTCTCTGCTTTTACCTTTATTTCTGTCATATTGGATCAAATAAAATGACGACGACTTAAGGATGATTACAGGCGCATTCTTAACAAACAGAGATAAAAGAAATGATTGTGCAAATTCTGGAAGACCCGAATGGACATTGCTAATATGACGGCATCGAGTTCTTCTCTGCTTTTACCTTTATTTCTGTCGTATCGCATCAAATACAACGACGATGATTTGAGGATGATTACAGGCGCATTTGTTAATAAAAAAAGATAAAAGCAATAATTGTGCTCATCCTGTGGGACCCGAATGAACATTGCTAATATGACGGCATCGAGTTCTTCTCTGCTTTTGCCTTCATTCTGTCGTATCGCATCAAATACAATGACGACGATTTGAGGATGATTACAGGCGCATTTGTTAATAAAAAAGATAAAAGCAATAATTGTGCTCATTCTGGGGGACCCGAATGGACATTACTAACATGACGGCATCGAGTTCTTCTCTGCTTTTATCTTTATTTCTGTCATATTGCTTCAAATACAATAACGACGATTTAAGGATGATTTCAGGCGCATTTGTTAATAAAAAAAGATAAAAGCAATGATTGTGATGAATCTGGGGGACCCAAATGGATATTACTATTATGACCTCATCGAGTTCTTCTCTGCTTTTACCTTTATTTCTGTCATATTGCTTCAAATACAATGACGACAATTTGAGGATGATTTCAGGCGCATTTGTTAATAAAAAAAGGTAAAAGCAATGATTGTGATTAATCTGGGGGACCCTAATGGATATTACTAATATGACGGCATTGAGTTCTTCTCTGCTTTTACCTTTATTTCTGTCATATTGCTTCAAATACTATGACGACGATTTGAGGATGATTTCAGGCGCATTTGTTAATAGAAAAAGGTAAAAGCAGTGATTGTGATGAATCTGGGGGACCCGAATGGGCTTGCTAATATGACGGCATCGAGTTCTTCTCTGCTTTTACCTTTTTTTTCAGTCATACCGCATCGAATAAAATGACGAAGATTTGGGGATGATAACAGGCCCATTTGTTAATAAACAAAGGTAAAAGCAATGGTTGTGTCGATTCTGGGGGACCCAATTGGACAGGCCTGATATGACGGCATCGAGTTCTTCTCTGCTTTTACCTTTCTTTCTGTCATATCACATCAAATACACTGACGACGATTTGAAGACGATTACAGGCGCATTTGTTAATAAAAAAAGATAAAAGCAATAATTGTGCTCATTCTGGGGGACCCGAATGGACATTACTAACATGACGGCATCGAGTTCTTCTCTGCTTTTATCTTTATTTCTGTCATATTGCTTCAAATACAATGACGACGATTTGAGGATGATTTCAGGCGCATTTGTTAATAAAAAAAGATAAAAGCAATGATTGTGATGAATCTGGGGGACCCGAATGGACATTGCTAATATGACGGCATCGAGTTCTTCTCTGCTTTTACCTTTATTTCTGTCATATCACATCAAATACACTGACGACGATTTGAAGACGATTACAGGCGCATTTGTTAATAAAAAAAGATAAAAGCAATGATTGTGATGAATCTGGGGGACCCGAATGGACATTGCTAATATGACGGCATCGAGTTCTTCTCTGCTTTTACCTTTATTTCTGTCGTATCGCATCAAATACAACGACGATGATTTGAGGATGATTACAGGCGCATTTGTTAATAAAAAAAGATAAAAGCAATAATTGTGCTCATCCTGTGGGACCCGAATGGACATTGCTAATATGACGGCATCGAGTTCTTCTCTGCTTTTGCCTTCATTCTGTCGTATCGCATCAAATACAATGACGACGATTTGAGGATGATTACAGGCGCATTTGTTAATAAAAAAGGGTAAAAGCAATGATTGTGATTAATCTGGGGGACTCTAATGGATATTACTAATATGACGGCATTGAGTTCTTCTCTGCTTTTACCTTTATTTCTGTCATATTGCTTCAAATACTATGACGACGATTTGAGGATGATTTCAGGCGCATTTGTTAATAGAAAAAGGTAAAAGCAGTGATTGTGATGAATCTGGGGGACCCGAATGGGCTTGCTAATATGACGGCATCGAGTTCTTCTCTGCTTTTACCTTTTTTTCAGTCATACCGCATCGAATAAAATGACGAAGATTTGGGGATGATAACAGGCCCATTTGTTAATAAACAAAGGTAAAAGCAATGGTTGTGTCGATTCTGGGGGACCCAATTGGACAGGCCTGATATGACGGCATCGAGTTCTTCTCTGCTTTTACCTTTCTTTCTGTCATATCACATCAAATACACTGACGACGATTTGAAGACGATTACAGGCGCATTTGTTAATAAAAAAAGATAAAAGCAATAATTGTGCTCATTCTGGGGGGCCCGAATGGACATTACTAACATGACGGCATCGAGTTCTTCTCTGCTTTTATCTTTATTTCTGTCATATTGCTTCAAATACAATGACGACGATTTGAGGATGATTTCAGGCGCATTTGTTAATAAAAAAAGGTAAAAGCAATGACTCTGATGAATCTGGGGGACCCGAATGACTATTACTAATATGACGGTATCGAGTTCTTCTCTGCTTTTACCTTTGTTTCTGTCATATTGCTTCAAATACATTGACGACAATTTGAGGATGATTTCAGGCGCATTTGTTAATAAAAAAAAGGTAAAAGCAATAATTGTGATGAATCTAGGGGACCCGACTGGGCATTGCTAATATGGCAGCATCGAGTTCTTCTCTGCTTTTACCTTTATTTCTGACATATAGCTTCAAATACAATGACGACGATTTGATGATGATTTCAGGCGCATTTGTTAATAAAAAAGGTAAAAGCAATGACTGTGATGAATCTGGGGAACCCGAATGAACATTACTAATATGGGGGCATCGAGTTCTTCTCTGCTTTTACCTTTGTTTCTGTCGTATTGTTTCAAATACATTGACGACAATTTGAGGATGATTTCAGGCGCCTTTGTCTAGGGGACCCGACTGGGCATTGCTAATATGACGGCATCGAGTTCTTCTCTGCTTTTACCTTTATTTCTGTCATATTGGATCAAATAAAATGACGACGATTTAAGGATGATTACAGGCGCATTTCTTAACAAACAAAGATAAAAGCAATAATTGTGCTCATTCTGGGGGACCCGAATGGACATTGCTAATATGACAGCATCGAGTTCTTCTCTGCTTTTACCTTTATTTCTGTCATATTGGATCAAATAAAATGACGACGACTTAAGGATGATTACAGGCGCATTCTTAACAAGCAAAGATAAACGAAATGATTGTGCAAATTCTGGAAGATCCGAATGGACATTGCTAATATGACGGCATCGAGTTCTTCTCTGCTTTTACCTTTATTTCTGTCGTATCGCATCAAATACAACGACGATGATTTGAGGATGATTACAGGCGCATTTGTTAATAAAAAAAGATAAAAGCAATAATTGTGCTCATCCTGTGGGACCCGAATGGACATTGCTAATATGACGGCATCGAGTTTTTCTCTGCTTTTGCCTTCATTCTGTCGTATCGCATCAAATACAATGACGACGATTTGAGGATGATTACAGGCGCATTTGTTAATAAAAAAGATAAAAGCAATAATTGTGCTCATTCTGGGGGACCCGAATGGACATTGCTAACATGACGGCATCGAGTTCTTCTCTGCTTTTACCTTTATTTCTGTCATATCGTATCAAATACAATAACGACGATTTAAGGATGATTGCAGGCGCATTTGTTAATAAAAAAAGGTAAAAGCAATGATTGTGATGAATCTGGGGGACCCAAATGGATATTACTATTATGACCTCATCGAGTTCTTCTCTGCTTTTACCTTTATTTCTGTCATATTGCTTCAAATACAATGACGACAATTTGAGGATGATTTCAGGCGCATTTGTTAATAAAAAAAGGGAAAAGCAATGATTGTGATTATTCTGGGGGACCCTAATGGATATTACTAATATGACGGCATTGAGTTCTTCTCTGCTTTTACCTTTATTTCTGTCATATTGCTTCAAATACTATGACGACGATTTGAGGATGATTTCAGGCGCATTTGTTAATAGAAAAAGGTAAAAGCAGTGATTGTGATGAATCTGGGGGACCCGAATGGGCTTGCTAATATGACGGCATCGAGTTCTTCTCTGCTTTTACCTTTTTTTCAGTCATACCGCATCGAATAAAATGACGAAGATTTGGGGATGATAACAGGCGCATTTGTTAATAAACAAAGGTAAAAGCAATGGTTGTGTCGATTCTGGGGGACCCAATTGGACAGGCCTGATATGACGGCATCGAGTTCTTCTCTGCTTTTACCTTTCTTTCTGTCATATCACATCAAATACACTGACGACGATTTGAAGACGATTACAGGCGCATTTGTTAATAAAAAAAGATAAAAGCAATAATTGTGCTCATTCTGGGGGACCCGAATGGACATTACTAACATGACGGCATCGAGTTCTTCTCTGCTTTTATCTTTATTTCTGTCATATTGCTTCAAATACAATGACGACGATTTGAGGATGATTTCAGGCGCATTTGTTAATAAAAAAAGGTAAAAGCAATAATTGTGCTCATTCTGGGGGACCCGAATGGACATTACTAACATGACGGCATCGAGTTCTTCTCTGCTTTTACCTTCATTTCTGTCGTATTGCTTCAAATACAATGACGACGATTTGAGGATGATTTCAGGCGCATTTGTTAAGAAAAAAAAAGGCAAAAGCAATGATTGTGATGAATCTGGGGAACCCGAATGACTATTACTAATATGACGGCATCGAGTTCTTCTCTGCTTTTACCTTTGTTTCTGTCATATCGGATCAAATACAATGACGACAATTTGTGGATGATTTCAGGCGCCTTTGTTAATAAAAAAAAAGGTAAAAGCAATAATTGTGATGAATCTAGGGGACCCGACTGGGCATTGCTAATATGACGGCATCGAGTTCTTCTCTGCTTTTACCTTTATTTCTGTCATATTGGATCAAATAAAATGACGACGACTTAAGGATGATTACAGGCGCATTCTTAACAAACAGAGATAAAAGAAATGATTGTGCAAATTCTGGAAGACCCGAATGGACATTGCTAATATGACGGCATCGAGTTCTTCTCTGCTTTTACCTTTATTTCTGTCGTATCGCATCAAATACAACGACGATGATTTGAAGATGATTACAGGCGCATTTGTTAATAAAAAAAGATAAAAGCAATAATTGTGCTCATCCTGTGGGACCCGAATGGACATTGCTAATATGACGGCATCGAGTTCTTCTCTGCTTTTGCCTTCATTCTGTCGTATCGCATCAAATACAATGACGACGATTTGAGGATGATTACAGGCGCATTTGTTAATAAAAAAGATAAAAGCAATAATTGTGCTCATTCTGGGGGACCCGAATGGACATTGCTAACATGACGGCATCGAGTTCTTCTCTGCTTTTACCTTTATTTCTGTCATATCGTATCAAATACAATAACGACGATTTAAGGATGATTTCAGGCGCATTTGTTAATAAAAAAAGATAAAAGCAATGATTGTGATGAATCTGGGGGACCCAAATGGATATTACTATTATGACCTCATCGAGTTCTTCTCTGCTTTTACCTTTATTTCTGTCATATTGCTTCAAATACAATGACGACAATTTGAGGATGATTTCAGGCGCATTTGTTAATAAAAAAAGGTAAAAGCAATGATTGTGATTAATCTGGGGGACCCTAATGGATATTACTAATATGACGGCATTGAGTTCTTCTCTGCTTTTACCTTTATTTCTGTCATACTGCTTCAAATACTATGACGACGATTTGAGGATGATTTCAGGCGCATTTGTTAATAGAAAAAGGCAAAAGCAGTGATTGTGATGAATCTGGGGGACCCGAATGGGCTTGCTAATATGACGGCATCGAGTTCTTCTCTGCTTTTACCTTTTTTTCAGTCATACCGCATCGAATAAAATGACGAAGATTTGGGGATGATAACAGGCCCATTTGTTAATAAACAAAGGTAAAAGCAATGGTTGTGTCGATTCTGGGGGACCCAATTGGACAGGCCTGATATGACGGCATCGAGTTCTTCTCTGCTTTTACCTTTCTTTCTGTCATATCACATCAAATACACTGACGACGATTTGAAGACGATTACAGGCGCATTTGTTAATAAAAAAAGATAAAAGCAATAATTATGCTCATTCTGGGGGACCCGAATGGACATTACTAACATGACGGCATCGAGTTCTTCTCTGCTTTTATCTTTATTTCTGTCATATTGCTTCAAATACAATGACGACGATTTGAGGATGATTGCAGGCGCATTTGTTAATAAAAAAAGGTAAAAGCAATGACTCTGATGAATCTGGGGAACCCGAATGACTATTACTAATATGACGGTATCGAGTTCTTCTCTGCTTTTACCTTTGTTTCTGTCATATTGCTTCAAATACATTGACGACAATTTGAGGATGATTTCAGGCGCATTTGTTAATAAAAAAAAGGTAAAAGCAATAATTGTGATGAATCTAGGGGACCCGACTGGGCATTGCTAATATGGCAGCATTGAGTTCTTCTCTGCTTTTACCTTTATTTCTGACATATAGCTTCAAATACAATGACGACGATTTGAGGATGATTTCAGGCGCATTTGTTAATAAAAAAAGGTAAAAGCAATGACTGTGATGAATCTGGGGAACCTGAATGAACATTACTAATATGGGGGCATCGAGTTCTTCTCTGCTTTTACCTTTGTTTCTGTCGTATTGT
Organism: Ophion slaviceki; assembly: GCA_944452715.1. Classification (NCBI taxonomy): domain Eukaryota; kingdom Metazoa; phylum Arthropoda; class Insecta; order Hymenoptera; family Ichneumonidae; genus Ophion; species Ophion slaviceki. The sequence continues at coordinate 2,312,190 of OX101793.1, forward strand.
TTCAAATACATTGACGACAATTTGAGGATGATTTCAGGCGCCTTTGTCTAGGGGACCCGACTGGGCATTGCTAATATGACGGCATCGAGTTCTTCTCTGCTTTTACCTTTATTTCTGTCATATTGGATCAAATAAAATGACGACGATTTAAGGATGATTACAGGCGCATTTCTTAACAAACAAAGATAAAAGCAATAATTGTGCTCATTCTGGGGGACCCGAATGGACATTGCTAATATGACGGCATCGAGTTCTTCTCTGCTTTTACCTTTATTTCTGTCATATTGGATCAAATAAAATGACGACGACTTAAGGATGATTACAGGCGCATTCTTAACAAACAAAGATAAACGAAATGATTGTGCAAATTCTGGAAGATCCGAATGGAGATTGCTAATATGACGGCATCGAGTTCTTCTCTGCTTTTACCTTTATTTCTGTCGTATCGCATCAAATACAACGACGATGATACGAGGATGATTACAGGCGCATTTGTTAATAAAAAAAGATAAAAGCAATAATTGTGCTCATCCTGTGGGACCCGAATGGACATTGCTAATATGACGGCATCGAGTTTTTCTCTGCTTTTGCCTTCATTCTGTCGTATCGCATCAAATACAATGACGACGATTTGAGGATGATTACAGGCGCATTTGTTAATAAAAAAAGATAAAAGCAATAATTGTGCTCATTCTGGGGGACCCGAATGGACATTGCTAACATGACGGCATCGAGTTCTTCTCTGCTTTTACCTTTATTTCTGTCATATCGTATCAAATACAATAACGACGATTTAAGGATGATTGCAGGCGCATTTGTTAATAAAAAAAGGTAAAAGCAATGATTGTGATGAATCTGGGGGACCCAAATGGATATTACTATTATGACCTCATCGAGTTCTTCTCTGCTTTTACCTTTATTTCTGTCATATTGCTTCAAATACAATGACGACAATTTGAGGATGATTTCAGGCGCATTTGTTAATAAAAAAAGGTAAAAGCAATGATTGTGATTAATCTGGGGGACCCTAATGGATATTACTAATATGACGGCATTGAGTTCTTCTCTGCTTTTACCTTTATTTCTGTCATATTGCTTCAAATACTATGACGACGATTTGAGGATGATTACAGGCGCATTTGTTAATAAAAAAGATAAAAGCAATAATTGTGCTCATTCTGGGGGACCCGAATGGACATTGCTAACATGACGGCATCGAGTTCTTCTCTGCTTTTACCTTTATTTCTGTCATATCGTATCAAATACAATAACGACGATTTAAGGATGATTGCAGGCGCATTTGTTAATAAAAAAAGGTAAAAGCAATGATTGTGATGAATCTGGGGGACCCAAATGGATATTACTATTATGACCTCATCGAGTTCCTCTCTGCTTTTACCTTTATTTCTGTCATATTGCTTCAAATACAATGACGACAATTTGAGGATGATTTCAGGCGCATTTGTTAATAAAAAAAGGGAAAAGCAATGATTGTGATTATTCTGGGGGACCCTAATGGATATTACTAATATGACGGCATTGAGTTCTTCTCTGCTTTTACCTTTATTTCTGTCATATTGCTTCAAATACTATGACGACGATTTGAGGATGATTTCAGGCGCATTTGTTAATAGAAAAAGGTAAAAGCAGTGATTGTGATGAATCTGGGGGACCCGAATGGGCTTGCTAATATGACGGCATCGAGTTCTTCTCTGCTTTTACCTTTTTTTCAGTCATACCGCATCGAATAAAATGACGAAGATTTGGGGATGATAACAGGCGCATTTGTTAATAAACAAAGGTAAAAGCAATGGTTGTGTCGATTCTGGGGGACCCAATTGGACAGGCCTGATATGACGGCATCGAGTTCTTCTCTGCTTTTACCTTTCTTTCTGTCATATCACATCAAATACACTGACGACGATTTGAAGACGATTACAGGCGCATTTGTTAATAAAAAAAGATAAAAGCAATAATTGTGCTCATTCTGGGGGACCCGAATGGACATTACTAACATGACGGCATCGAGTTCTTCTCTGCTTTTATCTTTATTTCTGTCATATTGCTTCAAATACAATGACGACGATTTGAGGATGATTTCAGGCGCATTTGTTAATAAAAAAAGGTAAAAGCAATAATTGTGCTCATTCTGGGGGACCCGAATGGACATTACTAACATGACGGCATCGAGTTCTTCTCTGCTTTTACCTTCATTTCTGTCGTATTGCTTCAAATACAATGACGACGATTTGAGGATGATTTCAGGCGCATTTGTTAAGAAAAAAAAGGCAAAAGCAATGATTGTGATGAATCTGGGGAACCCGAATGACTATTACTAATATGACGGCATCGAGTTCTTCTCTGCTTTTACCTTTGTTTCTGTCATATCGGATCAAATACAATGACGACAATTTGTGGATGATTTCAGGCGCCTTTGTTAATAAAAAAAAAGGTAAAAGCAATAATTGTGATGAATCTAGGGGACCCGACTGGGCATTGCTAATATGACGGCATCGAGTTCTTCTCTGCTTTTACCTTTATTTCTGTCATATTGGATCAAATAAAATGACGACGACTTAAGGATGATTACAGGCGCATTCTTAACAAACAGAGATAAAAGAAATGATTGTGCAAATTCTGGAAGACCCGAATGGACATTGCTAATATGACGGCATCGAGTTCTTCTCTGCTTTTACCTTTATTTCTGTCGTATCGCATCAAATACAACGACGATGATTTGAAGATGATTACAGGCGCATTTGTTAATAAAAAAAGATAAAAGCAATAATTGTGCTCATCCTGTGGGACCCGAATGGACATTGCTAATATGACGGCATCGAGTTCTTCTCTGCTTTTGCCTTCATTCTGTCGTATCGCATCAAATACAATGACGACGATTTGAGGATGATTACAGGCGCATTTGTTAATAAAAAAGATAAAAGCAATAATTGTGCTCATTCTGGGGGACCCGAATGGACATTGCTAACATGACGGCATCGAGTTCTTCTCTGCTTTTACCTTTATTTCTGTCATATCGTATCAAATACAATAACGACGATTTAAGGATGATTTCAGGCGCATTTGTTAATAAAAAAAGATAAAAGCAATGATTGTGATGAATCTGGGGGACCCAAATGGATATTACTATTATGACCTCATCGAGTTCTTCTCTGCTTTTACCTTTATTTCTGTCATATTGCTTCAAATACAATGACGACAATTTGAGGATGATTTCAGGCGCATTTGTTAATAAAAAAAGGTAAAAGCAATGATTGTGATTAATCTGGGGGACCCTAATGGATATTACTAATATGACGGCATTGAGTTCTTCTCTGCTTTTACCTTTATTTCTGTCATACTGCTTCAAATACTATGACGACGATTTGAGGATGATTTCAGGCGCATTTGTTAATAGAAAAAGGCAAAAGCAGTGATTGTGATGAATCTGGGGGACCCGAATGGGCTTGCTAATATGACGGCATCGAGTTCTTCTCTGCTTTTACCTTTTTTTCAGTCATACCGCATCGAATAAAATGACGAAGATTTGGGGATGATAACAGGCCCATTTGTTAATAAACAAAGGTAAAAGCAATGGTTGTGTCGATTCTGGGGGACCCAATTGGACAGGCCTGATATGACGGCATCGAGTTCTTCTCTGCTTTTACCTTTCTTTCTGTCATATCACATCAAATACACTGACGACGATTTGAAGACGATTACAGGCGCATTTGTTAATAAAAAAAGATAAAAGCAATAATTATGCTCATTCTGGGGGACCCGAATGGACATTACTAACATGACGGCATCGAGTTCTTCTCTGCTTTTATCTTTATTTCTGTCATATTGCTTCAAATACAATGACGACGATTTGAGGATGATTGCAGGCGCATTTGTTAATAAAAAAAGGTAAAAGCAATGACTCTGATGAATCTGGGGAACCCGAATGACTATTACTAATATGACGGTATCGAGTTCTTCTCTGCTTTTACCTTTGTTTCTGTCATATTGCTTCAAATACATTGACGACAATTTGAGGATGATTTCAGGCGCATTTGTTAATAAAAAAAAGGTAAAAGCAATAATTGTGATGAATCTAGGGGACCCGACTGGGCATTGCTAATATGGCAGCATTGAGTTCTTCTCTGCTTTTACCTTTATTTCTGACATATAGCTTCAAATACAATGACGACGATTTGAGGATGATTTCAGGCGCATTTGTTAATAAAAAAAGGTAAAAGCAATGACTGTGATGAATCTGGGGAACCTGAATGAACATTACTAATATGGGGGCATCGAGTTCTTCTCTGCTTTTACCTTTGTTTCTGTCGTATTGTTTCAAATACATTGACGACAATTTGAGGATGATTTCAGGCGCCTTTGTCTAGGGGACCCGACTGGGCATTGCTAATATGACGGCATCGAGTTCTTCTCTGCTTTTACCTTTATTTCTGTCATATTGGATCAAATAAAATGACGACGATTTAAGGATGATTACAGGCGCATTTCTTAACAAACAAAGATAAAAGCAATAATTGTGCTCATTCTGGGGGACCCGAATGGACATTGCTAATATGACAGCATCGAGTTCTTCTCTGCTTTTACCTTTATTTCTGTCATATTGGATCAAATAAAATGACGACGACTTAAGGATGATTACAGGCGCATTCTTAACAAACAAAGATAAACGAAATGATTGTGCAAATTCTGGAAGATCCGAATGGAGATTGCTAATATGACGGCATCGAGTTCTTCTCTGCTTTTACCTTTATTTCTGTCGTATCGCATCAAATACAACGACGATGATACGAGGATGATTACAGGCGCATTTGTTAATAAAAAAAGATAAAAGCAATAATTGTGCTCATCCTGTGGGACCCGAATGGACATTGCTAATATGACGGCATCGAGTTTTTCTCTGCTTTTGCCTTCATTCTGTCGTATCGCATCAAATACAATGACGACGATTTGAGGATGATTACAGGCGCATTTGTTAATAAAAAAAGATAAAAGCAATAATTGTGCTCATTCTGGGGGACCCGAATGGACATTGCTAACATGACGGCATCGAGTTCTTCTCTGCTTTTACCTTTATTTCTGTCATATCGTATCAAATACAATAACGACGATTTAAGGATGATTGCAGGCGCATTTGTTAATAAAAAAAGGTAAAAGCAATGATTGTGATGAATCTGGGGGACCCAAATGGATATTACTATTATGACCTCATCGAGTTCTTCTCTGCTTTTACCTTTATTTCTGTCATATTGCTTCAAATACAATGACGACAATTTGAGGATGATTTCAGGCGCATTTGTTAATAAAAAAAGGTAAAAGCAATGATTGTGATTAATCTGGGGGACCCTAATGGATATTACTAATATGACGGCATTGAGTTCTTCTCTGCTTTTACCTTTATTTCTGTCATATTGCTTCAAATACTATGACGACGATTTGAGGATGATTTCAGGCGCATTTGTTAATAGAAAAAGGTAAAAGCAGTGATTGTGATGAATCTGGGGGACCCGAATGGGCTTGCTAATATGACGGCATCGAGTTCTTCTCTGCTTTTACCTTTTTTTCAGTCATACCGCATCGAATAAAATGACGAAGATTTGGGGATGATAACAGGCGCATTTGTTAATAAACAAAGGTAAAAGCAATGGTTGTGTCGATTCTGGGGGACCCAATTGGACAGGCCTGATATGACGGCATCGAGTTCTTCTCTGCTTTTACCTTTCTTTCTGTCATATCACATCAAATACACTGACGACGATTTGAAGACGATTACAGGCGCATTTGTTAATAAAAAAAGATAAAAGCAATAATTGTGCTCATTCTGGGGGACCCGAATGGACATTACTATCATGACGGCATCGAGTTCTTCTCTGCTTTTATCTTTATTTCTGTCATATTGCTTCAAATACAATGACGACGATTTGAGGATGATTTCAGGCGCATTTTTTAATAAAAAAAGGTAAAAGCAATGACTCTGATGAATCTGGGGAACCCGAATGACTATTACTAATATGACGGTATCGAGTTCTTCTCTGCTTTTACCTTTATTTCTGTCATATTGCTTCAAATACATTGACGACAATTTGAGGATGATTTCAGGCGCATTTGTTAATAAAAAAAGGTAAAAGCAATAATTGTGATGAATCTAGGGGACCCAACTGGGCATTGCTAATATGGCAGCATCGAGTTCTTCTCTGCTTTTACCTTTATTTCTGACATATAGCTTCAAATACAATGACGACGATTTGAGGATGATTTCAGGCGCATTTGTTAATAAAAAAAGGTAAAAGCAATGACTGTGATGAATCTGGGGAACCCGAATGAACATTACTAATATGGGGGCATCGAGTTCTTCTCTGCTTTTACCTTTGTTTCTGTCGTATTGTTTCAAATACATTGACGACAATTTGAGGATGATTTCAGGCGCCTTTGTCTAGGGGACCCGACTGGGCATTGCTAATATGACGGCATCGAGTTCTTCTCTGCTTTTACCTTTATTTCTGTCATATTGGATCAAATAAAATGACGACGATTTAAGGATGATTACAGGCGCATTTCTTAACAAACAAAGATAAAAGCAATAATTGTGCTCATTCTGGGGGACCCGAATGGACATTGCTAATATGACAGCATCGAGTTCTTCTCTGCTTTTACCTTTATTTCTGTCATATTGGATCAAATAAAATGACGACGATTTAAGGATGATTACAGGCGCATTTCTTAACAAACAAAGATAAATGCAATGATTGTGCAAATTCTGGAAGACCCGAATGGACATTGCTAGTATGACGGCATCGAGTTCTTCTCTCCTTTTGCCTTTATTTCTGACGTATCGCATCAAATACAATGACGACGATTTGAGGGTGATTACATGCGCATTTGTTAATAAAAAAAGATAAAAGCAATAATTGTGCTCATTCTGGGGGACCCGAATGGATATTGCTAATATGACGGCATCGAGTTCTTCTCTGCTTTTACCTTTATTTCTGTCATATTGCTTCAAATACAATGACAACAATTTGAGGATGATTTCAGGCGCCTTTGGTAATAAAAAAGGTAAAAGCAATGATTGTGCTGATTGTGGGGGACCCGAATTGACATTGCTAATATGACGGCATCGAATTCTTTTCTGCTTTTACCTTTATTTCTGTCATATCGCATCAAATACAATGACGACGACTTGTCGAAATTCATGACTCAATACGACCGATCGTGTGGTAAATGCGAAGAACCATCGCCATCATTGCTTTCATCTTTGTTTATTAACATATTCACCTGTAATCATCATTTCAACATTGTTAGAGTTATTGACGTAATAAATTTGTGGCACGCTACGGTGAACGCGAAGGAACACTTCGGGTAGTAAAGTCGGCATGCTTCAATGATGATGAAGCATTTCAGGGATTCGATGGGACATTCCTGACAAGAGGGCAGCGAGATTCTCTCTGCTTTCACCGTATTTTCTCTCATTTTGCGTTAAAAGTCATTACGACGCTTAAAAGCAGTTTAAAGGCGCAAATGTTAATGTAAAAAGAAGGGTAATTATGGTCATGGTTCTCTACGATTCGATGGGAAATTTCGGATGTGACAACCTCAAATATAAGTTCGCTTTTAATTTGTTCTCTTCCATATTGTATCGAAAACTCCCACTGTGGCACTCACTTGAGGCTTTCTTGAAAATATAAATTCTCTGCTGAAATTCTGAGTGAATTCTTCCCAGAACGCTTTAAATCGCGGACACCCTGTATTCCCTTTTACGATCAGCCAACTCGTAATTGCTTAGCCGATGGTTTTCTGTTTTTCTGCGAATATCGATCTATCGATGTCGATTGCTTTTGATTTGTGTCGCTACCCGGACTCAATTTATCTGTCAAACAAATCACAAACATGGCCGAAGAAAGACGGACAAAAATGCACGCGTGCCTGGTGCGATCGCAAAATAATTACAGTGCCGCCGTCCGGATATATCGGGAAGAATCCGACGACCCCGTACCCTCGCGCCAATCTTTTCACCGGTAAGTAAAACAAAGAAAGATTTCAAAATAATTTGGTCAAATATATTGATCATAATAATATCATAATAATTATTTTCCAGCCTCGCAGAAACAATCCAAGATACAGGCGTCTTGAAAAGACAGAGGAGACCGCGAGCAGCCCCTGTCACTGCGGCACGATCGGCAGAGGTCCTGGAGGAGATAGCGAGAAATCCGATCCAGAGCGCTCGAGGTCTGGCTCGTACCCTCGGTGAGTAATGTGACAGCCACAGAAAACATGTAAAATCGAATAATGGTAATCGAGTTCAAAATCAAGAGAATTTTAAACATTTTTTAAAATCTTATTAAAAAAAATTAAAATAAAAAAATTAAACATTTTCTAAATTAAAAAAAATGGTAAAATCAAGGGAATTTAAAAATAAGATTTACTATTTCGACATCTAAAAAGTAGAGGCCGAGAAAACGAGCAAGAAAAATGATCATTTTTCAGTCCCGAAACCTACTTTCAGGGTAACTTGAATACCCAAAAACATTATATCACACTGTTTGAAAGGATCACTCATTTAATTTTCCGACATCTTAAAAGAGGAGGCCGAGAAAAAATGCAAAAAAATGATAATATTATGGGCTTGAACGACCAAAAAAAAATCTCCTAGATTGAGGGGATCAAACATCTACTTTCGCGATATATCAGGAGAAGTAAAAAAGCGAATGTCTAAAAAAATGGTTCATTTTTGAGTCCCGGATTCTACCTTAAGGGTAACTTGAAAACCCAAAAAAATGTTAACACCCAGATTGAGCGGGTCGCACATGTACTTTTTCAACATTTTAAAAGAAGAGGCCGAGAAAACAAGCAAAAAAAATGATCATTTTTCTACTCCCGAAATCCATCTTAATGGGGGCTTGAAAGGAGTCCCGGAGTCCCCCTTGAGGTAGAATCCGGGACTTGAAAATGGACCAAATTTTTTTTGGGAGATTTGTTTTTTTCCTGCTTCTGAAATATCGAGATAGTAAATGTGTGATCCCCTTAGTCTAGGAGGTACATTTTTTTGGCCTTTCAAGCCTCCCTTAAGTTGGGTTCCGGGACTCGAAAAGTAATAATTTTCGGTGCTTGTTCTCTCGGCCTCTTCTTTTGAAATGTCGAAAAAGTAAAAGTTTGATCCTCTCAATATAGCTGATAAGAATTTTTTGAGTTATAAAGTCACCCTTAAGGTACTCGAAAATAGACCATATTTTCTTGGCTCATTTTTTCCATTAACCTTTTTTGGAATGTTGAAATAGTTAATTTGTGATTCTCTCAATCTGGGCGATATAATTTTTTTTGGTTTTCAAGTCACCCTTAAGGTAGGATCCGGAACTCGAAAATGGCACAAATTTTTTTTGAGACATTTCTTTCAGTCCTTCTTCTGATATATCGCGAATGTAAATGTTTGATCCCCTCAGTCTAGGAGATATATTTTTTTGGTCTATCTATCCCCCCTTAAGATGAATTCCCGGACTCGAAAGATGATAATTCATTTTTGCTTGTTTTCTCGGCCTTTCCTTTGGAATTGTCGAGAAAGTAAATGTGTGATCCTCTCAATCTGGGTGATATAAATTTTGTGGGTTCTCACGTCACCCTTAAGGTACTCGAAAATAGATCAAATTTGTTTAGCTTATTTTCACATCTTGTGTGTGGGAATCTCCTAATTTTTGTGTGTTTTCAAGTCACCCTTAAGAAGGGTCCGGGAGTCTAAAATGGACCACTTTTTTTTTGAGAAATTTCCTTCTTTCCTTTTTCTGATATATCCAGAATTTAAATGTGTGACCCCCTTACTTTAGGAGATATATTTCTTTGGTCTATCAAGTCCCCTTAAGATGGATTCCGAGTCTCGAAAAATGATAATTTTTTTTCTCTTGTTTTTTCGGCCTCGCCTTTTGAAATGTCGGAATAGTAAATGTTTGATCCCCTCAGTCTGGGGGATATACTTTTTTTTATTTTTCACGTCACCCTTAATTTGGGGTCCGGGAGTCGAAAATGGATCAAATTTTGTTTGAGAAATTTCTTTTTTCCGATATATCGGGGAATTAAATGTGTGATCACCTAGTGTAGGAGATATATTTTTTGTAAATACCTAATCTTAAGGGGGACTTGATTGACTAAGAAAAGATATCTTGTAGACCTAGGGGATCGCACATCTACTGTTGCGATATATGAGAAGGACAGAAAGAAATATCTATAAAAAAATTTGTGCCATTTTCGAGTCCCGGATCCTACCTTAAGGGTGATTTGAAAACCCAACAAACTTATATCACTCAGATTGAGAGGATCACAAATTTACTATTTCGAAATTCCAATATCGGATATGGAAAAAATGAGCCAAGAAACGATGGTCTATTTTCGTGTACCTTAAGGGTGACTTGATTACCCAAAAAATCCATATCAGCTAGATTGAGAGGATCACATATTTACTTTTTCGACATTTTGAAAGAAGAGGCCGAGAAAACAAGCAAAATAATGATCACTTTTCGAGTCCCGGAACCTAACTTAAGGGGAGCTTAAAATACCAAAAAAACTATCTCCTAGAATAAAGGGGATTTTTTTCTCAACAAAAATTTGGTCCATATTCGCATGCCGGATTCTATCTTAAGGGTGACTTAAAAATTCAAAAACTTGTTATAACCGAGATTGAGAGGAACATATATTTACTTTTTTGGCATTTCCAAAGAAATGGCCGAGAAAACGAGCGAAAACATTTTAATTTTTCTAGTTCCGAAATCCAACTTAAACGGGGCTCGAAAGACCAAAAAAATATATTTCCTAGTCTAAGGGGATCATACATCTACTTCTTCAATATGTCGGAGAAATGAAAAATGAAAATTCATAGAAGGAAATTTGGTCTATTTTCGAGTCCCGAAACCTACCTTACGGGTGACTTGAAAACCCAACAAAATTATATCACCCAGAATGAGAGGATCCCACATTTACTTTTTCGATATTTTAATAGAAGAGGCCGAGAAAACCATCGATAAAAAGATCATTTTCCGTGTACCTGAACTTATCTTAAAGGGGGATTGAAAGACCAAAAAAATATATCTCCTAGTCCAAGGGGATCACACATTTACTTTTTCGATATGTCTGATATAGGACAAAAGGAAATGGCTAAAAAAAAAATTGGTCTATTTCCGGGTTACGGAACCCACCTTAAGGGTGTCTTGAAAACCCAAAAAATTTACATCCCCCAGATTGAGAGGATCACACATTTACATTTTTGACATTTCAAAGGTAGAGGCCGAGAAAACAAGCGAAAAAAAAAACATTTTTCGAGTCGCGGAACCTATCGTAAGGATGGCTTGACAGACCAAAAATAAATAATAAATAAAAAGACCCAAAATAAAATAAATAAGTAAAAAATAAAATCAATGGGTGACTTGAAAACCCCAGAAAATGATATCACTCAGACTGAAACGATCACACATTTAGTATTTCGACTTTCCTTAAAAGGAAATCGAAAAAATTTGCAAAAAAAATGTTGTCCATTTTCAAGTCCCGGAACCTACCTTATGGGTGACTTGAGAACCCAAAAAGATCATATCACACTCGTACCGACGTGTAAATCGATGTACCTCTTGAAATTAATATTCATCCGTTTGTACGCATTCTTATGCACTTCTGAATAGTTAGTACCTTCCATCAAGCATTTTACCTCCTGGCATAGACCTTCAGTCGTTTGCATCCACTTGTACAAGAAGGTACAAACGTCCCAATCGTTTCCGTTTGTACCCTTCGGGATGTTTTTACACAACTTGGGATAAACTTTCATTCGTTTGCGCCCACTCATTCGAACGTGTAATTTGTTTGTGTCTCTTGAAATAAATATTCATTCGTTTGTAGTTATTCGTACGAATGTCTTCACCGTTCGTAATTTGTTTGTGTTTCTCATTCGTTTGTAGTTATTCGTACGAATGTTTTCATCGTTCGAAGCTCCTAGCAAACATTTGTACTCCTTGGAATACATTTTTATGCACTTGCACGCACTCGTACAAATGCGTCAGTCGTTTGCACCCTATGGAAAATGTTTGTACCTCTTGGGATAAACCTTCATCCATTTCCACCCACTTGTACAGACGTGTGAATCGTACGTACCTCTTAAGGGAATGACGAACACGCTCTGGGCCACCTCGAAATTTTAAAATCCAATTTCTCCCAAACCATCGAACCGATTGGGATGAAATTTATTGTGTGTACTCAGGACGCTTGCTCTAAGAGGAACATGCTCGGCATTTTCCGAAATTTTGAAAAAATTTGTGCAGATTGTGTTTACCATGGGAGAAATTTCGAGCTACAATCCATTGTATTGCACTTTCACAAATTTGCCGAGCATAAGACTCTGAAGCGGTGAAAAGTACACATTTTGAGCTTTGTTTCATCGATTTTCATGAAAAAATGGCAGAGAAATTGGATTTCGAAATTTTTCACATAAATGTGACAAAAGTGTACCACCAGAGCGCAAAATCTTGACCACCGCAGTTCAGCGATTTTCTCACAGGCGGCGCAGCGGCTCGCATTGCTCGTTTTTACCGACTGCGGTCGCGTCCTTCCCAAGTATCAATATATTTTTTGACAGATCGGAAGCAACAGCTGTAATCTCGAATGTCTGTTTCGTTTGGTGATTTATTGTCGTCTCATGGTTTATAACGTTTGTTGATAAGGTGTTGTGTTTTGTGGCAGTGTGCTAACGCCATAAAAAAATGATGTTTTGCAATTTCATGCGATCGGCGGCCCGGCCCTGCACAATGAGTCAGCCAATGTCTCCGAACATGATATACACAAACACTCACGGACACACACACATATATATCGAGCGATGCGATTGTATGAGCCGCTCATCAGCGAATCACGCGGCCGCAGGTTCGAATCCGAGTCGCATCACTTTTGGCGTGAAATTTTTTCAGACAACTAATTCGGCCGCAAGGCCGAAAGGTAGAGGGAGGGGGGATAGTCGAATAAAGAAGTTGAGGCAAGTCGGGTCACATAAAAAGGGGGACGTCTCGGCAGAGATGCAACAAAGTAAGACATCTATATAGATTATTTCACGGTGGTTAGATTTCTGGTGGGACATTGGAAGCCATGTAAACAATGAGAAAGTCGAAAGCAGTAAAGGGCTAAACGAAGGAGAAAGAAAGGAAGAAGGATAAACCGAGGAAACAGTGGGGTCGGGTAAAAGCGTAAAGGCGCGTACCCTCGAGGAAAAATACACATAAAAAAATTGATCTTATTTTTAATTACTTATTTTTTAAGTCTTATTTTTTATCTACTACATTATATTTTCAGAATTTGGTGAGTATAAGCCTCTGATGCGTGAAAAAATACACATTTTGAACTTCGTTTCATCTATTTGGATGAAGAAATTGCGGAGAAATCGGATTTCGAATTTTTTATATAAGTTTGACGAAAGTGTACCTCCAAGGCACAAATGCTAGCGATTTTCTCACAGGTGGCGCAGCGGCTCAGGTTCTCCGTTCTCACCGCCTGCGCTCGCATCTTTCCGACGTAACAATAGATGTTGATAGGCTGACAGCGACGGCCATCATCTTGGACGTTTGTTCAGTGCGGTGATTATTAGAGCTATGACTTATTACATTCATGTTGCAGCGCGCTTCCAGAAGTCACAATGGCGTCGAGTCTGCGAAGACGCGCGCCCACTCTTTTCGCGAAGACGCGCGCCCGCGACTTGGCGCATGCGCTGCACGTATATCCGCGAAGAGTAGCAAGTGCCGGTAAGCCCGCCATTACTTTTACAAACGCGTGATCTCGGAACATTGTTTCCGTCAAAACATTTCGCAATCGGGCCGAAAAATAGTGGTTAGGTGTTAAATTCGCGTGAAATTCTCAAAAAATTGTGCGTTTGATTTCGCGTTCGATTGTGCGTTTGGTGAATCGATAGTGCGTGTGGTGAATTTGGATATCCCACCGCATCTATACACCAAAGAAGAAATCAAGAAAGAAACGAAGGAAGGAAGGAAGGAAGGGAAAAAATAATTTATATTCCAGCTGCCGAAAAGGAGGAATCAACAAAAAGGTAAGAGTGCGGAAATTTATTTATCTTTATGCACAATTGCCCAACCATTCCGCTGAGAAGTGTCTCTCAGATACTTTCGCTGAAATCTCAGCGCAGAGTTTTATAGACTCAGCGAAATGGCAACTATCTGACGCAAGTATCTGCGCCAGATCCTTGCCTTTCCGCTGAGTCTATAAACCTCTCCGCTAAGATTTCAGCGCAAGTCTTAGCGGAGAGGTTTATAGACTCAGCGAAATGGCAACTATCTGACGCAATTATCTGCGCCAGATCCTTGCCTTTCCACTGAGTCTATAAAGCTCTCCGCTAAGATTTCAGCGCAAGTCTTAGCGGAGAGGTTTATAGACTCAGCGAAATGGCAACTATCTGACACAAGTATCTGCGCCAGCTCCTTGCCTTTCCGCTGAGTCTATAAACCTCTCCGCTAAGATTTCAGCGCAAGTCTTAGCGGAGAGGTTTATAGACTCAGCGAAATGGCAACTATCTGACGCAAGTATCTGCACCAGATCCTTGCCTTTCCGCTGAGTCTATAAACCTCTCCGCTAAGATTTCAGCGCAAGTCTTAGCGGAGAGGTTTATAGACTCAGCGAAATAGCAACTATCTGACGCAAGTATCTGTGCCAGATCCTTGCCTTTCCGCTGAGTCTATAAACCTCTCCGCTAAGATTTCAGCGCATGTCTTAGCGGAGAGGTTTATAGACTCAGCGGAATGGCAAGGATCTGGCGCAGATACTTGCGTCAGATATATGCCATTCCGCTGAGTCTATAAAACTCTGTGCTGAGATTTTAGCGAAAGTATCTGAGATAGACACTTATAAGCGAGATGGTGCATTAGTAGGGAAAGTCTATCGCTGGATTCAAAGCGAAAGGCTTTTCCTATCAATGCACCATTCAGATGACAAGTGTCTATCTCACATACTTTCGTTGAATCTCATCGGAGAGTTTTATAGACTCAGCGGAATGGCAAATATCTGACGCAAGTATCAAGTATCAAATAAATAAATTAAATTTATTAAATTAAATAATTAAATCTATTAAAAAATAAAATTGAATTTATAATTTCATTTAATTTATTTAAAAAATATTTTATTTAATTTAATCATTTATTTCAATAATAGTAAACAATTGAATTATTTTCTTATTTAATTCAATATATTATTAACGACTTAAATTCAAATAAATAAATTAAATTTATTAAATTAAATAATGAAATGAATTAAAAAATAAAATTGAATTTATAATTTCATTTAATTTATTTAAAAAATATTTAATTTAATTGAATCATTTATTTTAATAATATTAAATAATTAAATTATTTTCTTATTTAATTAAATTATATTGGTTATTTTTTTCTCCGTACAAAAAATTAAATATCCCAGCGAAAAAAAAGCGAAAGAAACCCGTGAATTTCTCGATAAAAAAAAACATCACAATCAAGCGAAAAAAAATCGGGCGAAAAAAAAACAAAACTAAAAGTCGCAGTACCCATTTAAAAAATCTCCTCACTGAACGGCGAGATCGCTATTATTTGAAGTCCGGCGCGCGAGTTTACGAAGTCCAAAAAATCCTAATAAAGCAACATTTCCAAAATGACGTTACCGGCTAACAAAAAAAACCAAAAAAAGTAAAACGAAAATGCAAAATACAACTAGCTTTTGATAAATCAGTTCAATAAATTTTTCCCCAGGATATTCAATTTGACGTCCGGAAGGAAAAATTAAAGGATGCCTAATAGGGATTTGATGAAGGCTGTATAAATATATACAGGGTGGATCAGTAACTATTAGCACGTTTAAACGTAATAATTTATGACGCTGAAGCTGGCAGACAGACCTAGCAGACGCGCGCCGCCCGAACCCAGTACATTTTTATCGTGGCTGTACGCGCTCGGGTCGCAGCGTAGCGAGGCAGTATAGGGCCTACCCCCACCACTTAGCCGCTCGTGAATGAGCCGCATATATCCGTCTGGCGGAAATAATGTTTTTTTTTTGCTTAACAACAACCGTCACGGGGATGAATCATGGGTCCATCGTTTCGTCTATTCATATAGATTAAGCATGTAAATCGTCAAGTCGCAATTGTCATGCGTGTTGACGACAGACGACTTTAAACAAAAATTTGTTTCGAGTACGGAGACTCGAATGGCGGATAACTTTTTTTTATTCTTAATAAACAAAAGCCGTCACCGGGATGAAACATGGGGGGATCGATTCGGCGAAGTATATAGAATGAGCACGTAAATAGAAAAAGTCGCTACTGTCAAGCGTGTTAGCAGCAGATGGCCTTTTTTGAGATTTTTCGTGCGAGTAAGGAGGCGCGATTCGCGAATAACAATTTTTTAATTAACTTAACAAAGTCGGCCACGGGATAAATCATAGGTCAATCGATTCGTCTCATTATAAACAATAAGCAGGTGAATTTAAAAAGTAGCTGCTGTCATGCAGGTTGGCAGCAGACGACCTTTTGTAAATTTAATCGTGCGAGTAAGGAGGCGCGATTCGCGAATAACAATTTTTTAATTAACTTAACAAAGTCGGCCACGGGACAAATCATAGGTCAATCGATTTATCTCATTATAAACAATGAGCAGCTGAATTAAAAAAGTGGTTGCTGTCATGCAGGTTGGCAGCAGACGACCTTTTGTGAATTTAATCGTGCGAGTAAGGAGGCGCGATTCGCGAATAACAGTTTTTTAATTAACTTAACAAAGTCGGCCGCGGGACAAATCATAGGTAAATCGATTCGTCTCATTGTAAACAATGAGCAGCTGAATTAAAAAAGTGGCCGCTGTCATGCAGGTTGGCAGCAGACGACCTTTTGTGAATGAAATCGTGCGAGTAAGGAGGCGCAATTCGCGAATAACAATTTTTTAATTAACTTAACAAAGTCGGCCACGGGATAAACCATAGGTCAATCGATTTGTCTCATTATAAACAATGGGCAACTGGAATTTAATCGTGCGAGTAAAGAGCCGCGATTCGCGAATAACAACTTTGTCATCAACTTAACAAAGTCGGCCACGGGATAAACCATAGGTCAATCGATTCGTCTCATTATAAACAATGAGCAGCTAAATTTAAAAAGTAGCTGCTGTCATGCAGGTTGGCAGCAGACGACCTTTTGTGAATTTAATCGTGCGAGTAAGGAGGAGCGATTCGCGCATAACAATTTTTTAATTGACTTAACAAAGTCGGCCACGGGATAAACCATAGGTCAATCGATTCGTCTCATTATAAACAATGAGCAGCTGAATTTAAAAAGTTGCTACTGTCATGCAGATTGGCAGCAGACGACCTTTTGTGAATTTAATCGTGCGGCCAGCACGACTCTTTTCGCGAAAAACTATTTATTTTTATTAATGAACAAATGCCGTCACCGGGATGAAACATAGGGGGATCGATTCGGCTAATTATTTAGAGTTAGTACGTAAATAGAAAAAGTCCTACTGTAATGCGGGTTGGCAGCAGAAGACCCTTTTTGATATTTTTCGTGCGAGTAAGGGGGCGCGATTCACGAGTAACAATCTTTCAATTACTTTTAAAAAGTCGTCGCCGGGATAAAATATAGGTCAATCGATTTGTCTTATTATAAAGAATAAACAGCTAGATCGAAAAAGTAGCTGCTGTCATACAGGTTGGTAGCAGACGGCCATTTATAAGTTCTATGGTAGGAGCAGCGCGGCTCGGTTGAGGGAGAACTATTTTTTTCTGGTTAACTAATCAAAACCGTCTCCGGGACAAGTCATAGGTCGATCGATTCGTCTTGGCATAGCGAATTAAGCATAAATAGCGAAAAGTCGCTATTTTCATGCATGCTCATAGCAGACGGCCTTTAACGAATTTCATCGTAAGGGTAGCGAGGTCCACATCACAAATAACAATTCTTTTAATTAACAAAAGCTGTCACGGGAGAAATAATAGATGGATCGATTCGTTTGGGCATAACGAACTAGGCATAAAAATCGCCAAGTCGCTCTTGTCGTGCGTGCTAACAGCACATAGACACATTATTTTTATCATGTGGGTAGAGGTCCGCTTCGCGGTGACTATTTTTTTTTGTTAACTAACAAAAGCCGTCATCGGGCGAAATCATAGATGGATCGATTCTTCGGGGCCTAACGAACTAGGCATAAAAATCGCCAAGTCGCTATTGTCATGCGTGCTCACAGCACAAAGACTTACATGATTTTTATCATGCGGGTAGAGATCCGCTTCGCAGATAACTTTTTTTTGTGAACTAACAAAAGCCGTCACCTGGAGAAATCATGGATGGATCGATTCGTCTCGGTATTACGAACTAGGCATTCGCGAATCGCGCCTCCTTACTCGCACGATTAAATTCACAAAAGGTCGTCTGCTGCCAAACTGCATGACAGTAGCTACTTTTTAAATTCAACTGCTCATTGTTTATAATGAGACGAATCGATTGACCTATGGTTTATCCCGTGGCCGACTTTGTTAAGTTAATTAAAAAATTGTTATGCGCGAATCGCGCCTCCTTACTCGCACGATTAAATTCACAAAAGGTCGTCTGCTGCCAACCTGCATGACAGCAGCTACTTTTTAAATTCAGCTGCCCATTGTTTATAATGAGACGAATCGATTGACCTATGGTTTATCCCGTGGCCGACTTTGTTAAGTTAATTAAAAAATTGTTATTCGCGAATCGCACCTCCTTACTCGCACGAAAAATCTCAAAAAAGGCCGTCTGCTGCTAATACGCATGACAGTCGCGACTTTTTCTATTTACGTGCTTATTCTATATACTCCGCCGAATCGATCCCCCTATGTTTCATCCCGGTGACGGCATATGTTCATTAACAATAATAAATTGTTTTTCGCGAAAAGAGTCGTGCTGGCCGCACGATTAATATCACAAAAGGTCGTCTGCTGCTAACCAGCATGACAGCTGCTAGTTTTTAAATCCAGCTGCTTATTGTCTATAATGAGACGAATCGATTGACCTATGATTTATCCCGGGGCCGACTTTGTTAAGTTAATTAAAAAATTGTTATTCGCGAATCGCGCCTCCTTACGCGCACGAAAAATCTCAAAAAAGACCGTCTGCTGCTAACACGCATGGCAGTAGCGACTTTTTCTATTTACGTGCTCATTCTATATACTTCGCCGAATCGATCCCCCCATGTTTCATCCCGGTGATGGCTTTTGTTAATTAAGAATAAAAAAAGTTATCCGTCATTCGGGTCTCCGTACTCGAACAAAATTTTTGTTTAAAGTCGTCTGCCGTCAACACGCATGACAATTGCGACTTGACGATTTACATGCTTAATCTATATGAATAGACGAAAAGCAGCGGTGCTCCAGCGAGGGAATTGGAGGAAACATGATAAACAGGACTTCGGAACTCACCGGAAAGGACAGGACTCACCGGAAAGATCAGGACTCACCGGAAAGTTCAGGACTCACCGGAAAGATCAGGACTCACTGGAAAGGATAGGACGCACCAGAAAGGACAGGGCTCACCGGAAAGGAACAAACAGGTTGCGATAGACGTTTGGATAAGGGGGGTGCACTTCGGCACCCCCCAGCCAGGTAACGGTTTTAAATATTAATGCAGCGGTGATCGGGTTATCTGGCCACCTCGTTTTTACTCCCCATACCGCGATCGGGTTACCTGGCCACTTCGTCGTTATTCCTTATCTCTCCGTCGGGTTACCTGGCCACCTCGTTTTTCTCCTCCCTCCGCGATCGGGTTACCTGGCCACTTCGTCGTTATTTCCTATCTCCCCATCGGGTTACCTGGCCACCTCGTTTTTCTCCTCCTTCCGCGATCGGGTTACCTGGCCACTACGTCGTTATTCCCTATTTCCCCATCGGGTTATCAGGCCACCTCGTTTTTCCTCCCCATACCGCGATCGGGTTACCTGGCCTCTTCGTCGTTATTCCCCATCTCCCCATCGGGTTACCTGGCCACCTCGTTTTACCCTCCCCTTTCCGCGATCGGGTTACCTGGCCACTTCGTCTTTATTCCCTATCTCCCCATCGGGTTACCTGGCCACCTCGTTTTTCTCCTCCTTCCGCGATCGGGTTACCTGGCCACTTCGTCGTTATTCCCTATCTCCCCATCGGGTTACCTGGCCACCTCGTTTTTCTCCTCCTTCCGCGATCGGGTTACCTGGCCACTACGTCGTTATTCCCTATTTTCCCATCGGGTTATCTGGCCACCTCGTTTTTCTCCTCCTTCCGCGATCGCATTATCTGCCCACTACCTCATTATTCAATATCCTTCAATCGGCTTATCTGGCCGCTACGTTGTTATTTCCTATCACTCTATCGGATTATCCACCCAGTTGTTTTTTTGTTGTGTTATTCTTTTTATCTGGAGGAGGGAGATGGCCCGAATAAATAAATCTCGGACTTCCGTCTGCGGAGGATTTTTCGAACACTTTCTCAATGTTGCATTAGCAATTTCAGATACCCGAAGCAGCGACACTCCAACGAGGGAATCGGAAAAAACAAGCAGGAGCCATATAGAGGCCTAAAACAAGGATAAAAAGAGGGTCTGCGCAAAGTTCTTCCCCGACACAGAGGGCTTCGCAAGACTCATCGGAAAGGACCAAGCAGGTTGCAATAGCTTTGTGGATTAGGCGGGTGCATCTCGGCACCCCCCACCCAGGTAACGGTCTTAAGTCTCAGAATTGCCGCGATCGAGTTATCTGGTCTCAAGTCGTTATTCCCTATCTCCCCATCGGGTTACCTGGCCACCTCGTTTTTCTCCTCCTTCCGCGATCGGGTTACCTGGCCACTTCGTCGTTATTCCCTATTTGCCCATCGGGTTACCTGGCCACCTCGTTTTACCCTCCCCTTTCCACGATCGGGTTACCTGGCCACTGCGTCGTTATTCCCTATCTCCCCATAGGGTTACCTGGCCACCTCGTTTTTCTCCTCCTTCCGCGATCGGGTTACCTGGCCACTACGTCGTTATTCCCTATTTTCCCATCGGGTTATCTGGCCACCTCGTTTTTCTCCTCCTTCCGCGATCGCATTATCTGCCCACTACCTCATTATTCAATATCCTTCAATCGGAAATAACGACGTAGTGGCGGCTGTGTGAACTTG
Source organism: Ophion slaviceki (assembly GCA_944452715.1). NCBI lineage: Eukaryota > Metazoa > Arthropoda > Insecta > Hymenoptera > Ichneumonidae > Ophion > Ophion slaviceki. The sequence goes on from OX101793.1 coordinate 2,333,337, forward strand.
GCACCCGAGTATGACCGATCTTAATTTTTTTTTATTATTTCGGATTGTTTTTGTTTGTAGTTGATTGTAGTACAAACGATTTCGTTTGTAGTAACTCAGAAAAAAAATTAGGGCCCTTAAAAAAAAAGTCAGCCCCCTTAATGAAAATATTTAAGCGGGCGGAGTTATTTTTCATTCAAAATCGTTTGTAGTTGATTGTAGTGAAATTATTTTTGTTTGTAGTTGAACCGTTTCCGAAAAAAATCGAATTTTCGAAAAAAACGATAAATAGATGTGGAAAAATGATTTTGCGACCATTTTTTTTCGTGATCGGCGGCTTATTGTAAGAAAGTAGCTTACTACAAACAATATGCGACCTGTCAAAACGTCTGTAGTTGTTTGTAGTTCCCGAATCATCGTGTGTAGTTGCGCGAAAAACGAACTACAAACGAGGAAGGCCCCTGAAAATGATTTTTGAACGCTTCTCGTTGGAATATCTTGTTTGTAGTGGCAAATAAGCTTACTACAAACGATATCGGACCTCTCAAAATGTTTGTAGTTGTTTGTAGTTCCCGAATTCTCGTTTGTAGTTGGGCGAAAATCGAACTATAAACGAAGAAAGCGACCGAAAATGGGTTTCCGAGGCTTCTCGTTAGAATAGCTCATTTGTAATGGCAAATAAGCTTACTACAAACGATATCGGACCTCTTAAAACGTTTGTAGTTGTTTGTAGTTCCCGAATTATCGTTTGTAGTTGCGCGAAAATCGAACTACGGACGGGGAAAGCACCGAAAAATGATTTTTCAAGGCTTCTCTTGGGAATCATTCGTTTGTAGTGGCAAACAAGCTTACTACAAACGATAAACGGACTCTTCAAACGTTTGTAGTTGTTTGTAGTTTGCGATTAAGCGTTTGTAGTTGGGCGAAAATCAATCTACGAACGAGGATAGTAGCAAAAATAATTTTTCGACGATTTTCTTCAAGATTATTCGTTTGTAGTGGCAAACTAGCTTACTAAAAAAGATAGACGACCTGTCAAAACGTGTGTAGTTGTTTGTAGTTCCCGGATTATCGTTTGTAGTTGCGCGAAAATCGAACTACAAACGAGGAAAGCACCTGAAAATGAGTTCTGAACGCTTCTCGTTGGAATATCTTGTTTGGAGTCGCAAATAAGTTTACTACAAACGATATCGAACCTCTCAAAACGATTGTAGTTGTTTGTAGTTTCCGAATTATCGTTTGTAGTTGCGCGAAAATCGAAATACAAACGAGGAAAGAATCTGAAAATGAGTCTCGAACGCTTCTCGTTAGGATATCTTGTTTGTAGTGGCAAATAAACTTACTACAAACGATATCCGACCTCTCCAAAAGTTCGTAGTTGTTTGTAGTTCGCGAATTATCGTTTGTAGTTGCGCGAAAATCAAACTACAAACGAGGAAAGCACCTGAAAATGAGTTTCGAAAGCTTCTCGTTAGGATATCTTGTTTGTAGTGGCAAATAAGCTTACTACAAACGATATTCAACCTCTTAAAACGTTTGTAATTGTTTGTAGTTCCCGACCTATCGTTTGTAGTTGCGCGAAAATCGAACTACGAACGAGGAAAGCACCGACAAATGATATTTCAAGGCCTCTCTTCGGAATTATTCGTTTGTAGTGGCAAACAAGCTCACTACAAACGATGAACGACCTCTTAAAACGTTTGTAGTTGTTTGTAGTTTGCGATTAGTCGTTTGTAGTTGCGCGAAAATCAATCTACGAACGAGGAAAGCATCAAAAATGATTTTTCAGAGCTTCTCTTCAAGATTATTCGATTGTAGTAGCAAACTAGCTTATTACAAACGATACACGACCTGTCAAAACGTTTGTGGTTGTTTGTAGTTCCCGAATTATCGTTTGTAGTTGCGCGAAAATCAAACTACAAACGAGGAAAGCACCTGAAAATGAGTTTCGAACGCTTCTCGTTAGGATATCTTGTTTGTAGTGGCAAATAAGGTTACTACAAACGATATCCGACCTCTCAAAACGTTTGTAGTTGTTTGTAGTTGTTTGTAGTTCCCGAATTATCGTTTGTAGTTGCGCGAAAATCGAACTACAAACGAGGAAAGAATCTGAAAATGAGTCTCGAACGCTTCTCGTTAGGATATCTTGTTTGTAGTGGCAAATAAGCTTACTACAAACGATATCCGACCTCTCAAAACGTTTGTAGTTGTTTGTAGTTCGCGAATTATCGTTTGTAGTTGCGCGAAAATCAAAGTACAAACGAGGAAAGCACCTGAAAATGAGTTTCGAAAGCTTCTCGTTAGGATATCTTGTTTGTAGTGGCAAATAAGCTTACTACAAACGATATCCAACCTCTTAAAACGTTTGTAATTGTTTGTAGTTCCCGACCTATCGTTTGTAGTTGCGCGAAAATCGAACTACGAACGAGGAAAGCACCGACAAATGATTTTTCAAGGCCTGTCTTCGGAAGTATTCATTTGTAGTGGCAAACAAGCTCACTACAAACGATGAACGACCTCTTAAAACGTTTGTAGTTTGCGATTAGTCGTTTATAGTTGCGCGAAAATCAATCTACGAACGAGGAAAGCATCAAAAATGATTTTTCAAAGCTTCTCTTCAAGATTATTCGTTTGTAGTAGCAAACTAGCTTATTACAAACGATACACGACCTGTCAAAACGTTTGTGGTTGTTTGTAGTTCCCGAATTATCGTTTGTAGTTGCGCGAAAATCAAACTACAAACGAGGAAAGCACCTGAAAATGAGTTTCGAACGCTTCTCGTTAGGATATCTTGTTTGTAGTGGCAAATAAGGTTACTACAAACGATATCCGACCTCTCAAAACGTTTGTAGTTGTTTGTAGTTCCCGAATTATCGTTTGTAGTTGCGCGAAAATCAAACTACAAACGAGGAAAGCACCTGAAAATGAGTTTTGAACGCTTCTCGTTTGGATATCTTGTTTGTAGTGGCAAATAAGGTTACTACAAACGATATCCGACCTCTCAAAACGTTTGCAGTTGTTTGTAGTTTCCGAATTATCGTTTGTAGTTGCGCGAAAATCTAACTACAAACGAGGAAAGCGCCTGAAAATGAGTTTCGAACGCTTCTCGTTAGGATATCTTGTTTGTAGTGGCAAATAAGCTTACTACAAACGATATTCGACCTCTCAAAACGTTTGTAGTTGTTTGTAGTTTCCGAATTATCGTTTGTAGTTGCGCGAAAAACAAACTACAAACGAGGAAAGCACCTGAAAATGAGTTTTGAACGCTTCTCGTTTGGATATCTTGTTTGTAGTGGCAAATAAGGTTACTACAAACGATATCCGACCTCTCAAAACGTTTGCAGTTGTTTGTAGTTTCCGAATTATCGTTTGTAGTTGCGCGAAAATCGAAGTACAAACGAGGAAAGCACCTGAAAATGAGTTTCGAACGCTTCTCGTTAGGATATCTTGTTTGTAGTGGCAAATAAGGTTACTACAAACGATATCCGACCTCTCAAAACGTTTGTAGTTGTTTGTAGTTCCCGAATTATCGTTTGTAGTTGCGCGAAAATCAAACTACAAACGAGGAAAGCACCTGAAAATGAGTTTTGAACGCTTCTCCTTTGGATATCTTGTTTGTAGTGGCAAATAAGGTTACTACAAACGATATCCGACCTCTCAAAACGTTTGTAGTTGTTTGTAGTTCCCGAATTATCGTTTGTAGTTGCGCGAAAATCAAACTACAAACGAGGAAAGCACCTGAAAATGAGTTTTGAACGCTTCTCGTTTGGATATCTTGTTTGTAGTGGCAAATAAGGTTACTGCAAAAGATATCCAACCTCTCAAAACGTTTGCAGTTGTTTGTAGTTCCCGAATTATCGTTTGTAGTTGCGCAAAAATCGAACTACGAATGAAAAAAGCCCCCAAAAATTATTTTTTAAAGCTTCTCTTCGGAATTATTCATTCGTAGTGGCAAACTAGCTTACTACAAACGATATCCGACCTCTCAAAACGTTTGTAGTTGTTTGTAGTTCCCGAATTATCGTTTGTAGTTGCGCGAAAATCGAACTACGAACGAGGAAAGCACCGACAAATGATTTTTCAAGGCCTCTCTGCGGAATTATTCGTTTGTAGTGGCAAACAAGCTCACTACAAACGATGAACGACCTCTTAAAACGTTTGTAGTTGTTTGCAGTTTGCGATTAGTCGTTTGTAGTTGCGCGAAAATCAATCTACGAACGAGGAAAGCATCAAAAATGATTTTTCAAGGCTTCTCTTCAAGATTATTCGTTTGTAGTGGCAAACTAGCTTACTACGAACGATACACGACCTGTCAAAACGTTTGTGGTTGTTTGTAGTTCCCGAATTATCGTTTGTAGTTGCGCGAAAATCAAACTACAAACGAGGAAAGCACCTGAAAATGAGTTTCGAACGCTTCTCGTTAGGATATCTTGTTTGTAGTGGCAAATAAGGTTACTACAAACGATATCCGACCTCTCAAAACGTTTGTAGTTGTTTGTAGTTGTTTGTAGTTCCCGAATTATCGTTTGTAGTTGCGCGAAAATCGAACTACAAACGAGGAAAGAATCTGAAAATGAGTCTCGAACGCTTCTCGTTAGGATATCTTGTTTGTAGTGGCAAATAAGCTTACTACAAACGATATCCGACCTCTCAAAACGTTTGTAGTTGTTTGTAGTTCGCGAATTATCGTTTGTAGTTGCGCGAAAATCAAAGTACAAACGAGGAAAGCACCTGAAAATGAGTTTCGAAAGCTTCTCGTTAGGATATCTTGTTTGTAGTGGCAAATAAGCTTACTACAAACGATATCCAACCTCTTAAAACGTTTGTAATTGTTTGTAGTTCCCGACCTATCGTTTGTAGTTGCGCGAAAATCGAACTACGAACGAGGAAAGCACCGACAAATGATTTTTCAAGGCCTGTCTTCGGAATTATTCGTTTGTAGTGGCAAACAAGCTCACTACAAACGATGAACGACCTCTTAAAACGTTTGTAGTTTGCGATTAGTCGTTTGTAGTTGCGCGAAAATCAATCTACGAACGAGGAAAGCATCAAAAATGATTTTTCAAAGCTTCTCTTCAAGATTATTCGTTTGTAGTAGCAAACTAGCTTATTACAAACGATACACGACCTGTCAAAACGTTTGTGGTTGTTTGTAGTTCCCGAATTATCGTTTGTAGTTGCGCGAAAATCAAACTACAAACGAGGAAAGCACCTGAAAATGAGTTTCGAACGCTTCTCGTTAGGATATCTTGTTTGTAGTGGCAAATAAGGTTACTACAAACGATATCCGACCTCTCAAAACGTTTGTAGTTGTTTGTAGTTCCCGAATTATCGTTTGTAGTTGCGCGAAAATCAAACTACAAACGAGGAAAGCACCTGAAAATGAGTTTTGAACGCTTCTCGTTTGGATATCTTGTTTGTAGTGGCAAATAAGGTTACTACAAACGATATCCGACCTCTCAAAACGTTTGCAGTTGTTTGTAGTTTCCGAATTATCGTTTGTAGTTGCGCGAAAATCGAACTACAAACGAGGAAAGCGCCTGAAAATGAGTTTCGAACGCTTCTCGTTAGGATATCTTGTTTGTAGTGGCAAATAAGCTTACTACAAACGATATTCGACCTCTCAAAACGTTTGTAGTTGTTTGTAGTTTCCGAATTATCGTTTGTAGTTGCGCGAAAAACAAACTACAAACGAGGAAAGCACCTGAAAATGAGTTTTGAACGCTTCTCGTTTGGATATCTTGTTTGTAGTGGCAAATAAGGTTACTACAAACGATATCCGACCTCTCAAAACGTTTGCAGTTGTTTGTAGTTTCCGAATTATCGTTTGTAGTTGCGCGAAAATCGAAGTACAAACGAGGAAAGCACCTGAAAATGAGTTTCGAACGCTTCTCGTTAGGATATCTTGTTTGTAGTGGCAAATAAGGTTACTACAAACGATATCCGACCTCTCAAAACGTTTGTAGTTGTTTGTAGTTCCCGAATTATCGTTTGTAGTTGCGCGAAAATCAAACTACAAACGAGGAAAGCACCTGAAAATGAGTTTTGAACGCTTCTCCTTTGGATATCTTGTTTGTAGTGGCAAATAAGGTTACTACAAACGATATCCGACCTCTCAAAACGTTTGTAGTTGTTTGTAGTTCCCGAATTATCGTTTGTAGTTGCGCGAAAATCAAACTACAAACGAGGAAAGCACCTGAAAATGAGTTTTGAACGCTTCTCGTTTGGATATCTTGTTTGTAGTGGCAAATAAGGTTACTGCAAAAGATATCCAACCTCTCAAAACGTTTGCAGTTGTTTGTAGTTCCCGAATTATCGTTTGTAGTTGCGCAAAAATCGAACTACGAATGAAAAAAGCCCCCAAAAATTATTTTTTAAAGCTTCTCTTCGGAATTATTCATTCGTAGTGGCAAACTAGCTTACTACAAACGATATCCGACCTCTCAAAACGTTTGTAGTTGTTTGTAGTTCCCGAATTATCGTTTGTAGTTGCGCGAAAATCGAACTACGAACGAGGAAAGCACCGACAAATGATTTTTCAAGGCCTCTCTGCGGAATTATTCGTTTGTAGTGGCAAACAAGCTCACTACAAACGATGAACGACCTCTTAAAACGTTTGTAGTTGTTTGCAGTTTGCGATTAGTCGTTTGTAGTTGCGCGAAAATCAATCTACGAACGAGGAAAGCATCAAAAATGATTTTTCAAGGCTTCTCTTCAAGATTATTCGTTTGTAGTGGCAAACTAGCTTACTACGAACGATACACGACCTGTCAAAACGTTTGTGGTTGTTTGTAGTTCCCGAATTATCGTTTGTAGTTGCGCGAAAATCAAACGACAAACGAGGAAAGCACCTGAAAATGAGTTGTGAACGCTTCTCGTTGGAATATCTTGTTTGTAGTGGCAAATAAGCTTACTACAAACGATATCCGACCTCTCAAAACGTTTGTAGTTGTTTGTAGTTCCCGAATTATCGTTTGTAGTTGCGCGAAAATCAAACTACAAACGAGGAAAGCACCTGAAAATGAGTTTTGAACGCTTCTCGTTTGGATATCTTGTTTGTAGTGGCAAATAAGGTTACTGCAAACGATATCCAACCTCTCAAAACGTTTGCAGTTGTTTGTAGTTCCCGAATTATCGTTTGTAGTTGCGCAAAAATCGAACTACGAATGAGAAAAGCCCCGAAAAATTATTTTTTAAAGCTTCTCTTCGGAATTATTCATTCGTAGTGGCAAACTAGCTTACTACAAACGATATCCGACCTCTCAAAACGTTTGTAGTTGTTTGTAGTTCCCGAATTATCGTTTGTAGTTGCGCGAAAATCAAACTACAAACAAGGAAAGCACCTGAAAATGAGTTTCGAACGCTTCTCGTTTGGATATCTTGTTTGTAGTGGCAAATAAGGTTACTACAAATGATATCCAACCTCTTAAAACGTTTGTAGTTGTTTGTAGTTCCCGACCTATCGTTTGTAGTTGCGCAAAAATCGAACTACGAACGAGGAAAGCACCGACAAATGATTTTTCAAGGCCTCTCTGCGGAATTATTCGTTTGTAGTGGCAAACAAGCTCACTACAAACGATGAACGACCTCTTAAAACGTTTGTAGTTGTTTGCAGTTTGCGATTAGTCGTTTGTAGTTGCGCGAAAATCAATCTACGAACGAGGAAAGCATCAAAAATGATTTTTCAAGGCTTCTCTTCAACATTATTCGTTTGTAGTGGCAAACTAGCTTACTACGAACGATACACGACCTGTCAAAACGTTTGTGGTTGTTTGTAGTTCCCGAATTATCGTTTGTAGTTGCGCGAAAATCAAACGACAAACGAGGAAAGCACCTGAAAATGAGTTGTGAACGCTTCTCGTTGGAATATCTTGTTTGTAGTGGCAAATAAGCTTACTACAAACGATATCCGACCTCTCAAAACGTTTGTAGTTGTTTGTAGTTCCCGAATTATCGTTTGTAGTTGCGCGAAAATCAAACTACAAACGAGGAAAGCACCTGAAAATGAGTTTTGAACGCTTCTCGTTTGGATATCTTGTTTGTAGTGGCAAATAAGATTACTGCAAACGATATCCAACCTCTCAAAACGTTTGCAGTTGTTTGTAGTTCCCGAATTATCGTTTGTAGTTGCGCAAAAATCGAACTACGAATGAGAAAAGCCCCGAAAAATTATTTTTTAAAGCTTCTCTTCGGAATTATTCATTCGTAGTGGCAAACTAGCTTACTACAAACGATATCCGACCTCTCAAAACGTTTGTAGTTGTTTGTAGTTCCCGAATTATCGTTTGTAGTTGCGCGAAAATCAAACTACAAACAAGGAAAGCACCTGAAAATGAGTTTCGAACGCTTCTCGTTTGGATATCTTGTTTGTAGTGGCAAATAAGGTTACTACAAACGATATCCGACCTCTCAAAACGTTTGCAGTTGTTTGTAGTTTCCGAATTATCGTTTGTAGTTGCGCGAAAATCGAACTACAAACGAGGAAAGCACCTGAAAATGAGTTTCGAACGCTTTTCGTTAGGATATCTTGTTTGTAGTGGCAAATAAGCTTACTACAAACGATATCCAACCTCTTAAAACGTTTGTAGTTCTTTGTAGTTCCCGACCTATCGTTTGTAGTTGCGCAAAAATCGAACTACGAACGAGGAAAGCACCGACAAATGATTTTTCAAGGCCTCTCTGCGGAATTATTCGTTTGTAGTGGCAAACAAGCTCACTACAAACGATGAACGACCTCTTAAAACGTTTGTAGTTGTTTGTAGTTTGCGATTAGTCGTTTGTAGTTGCGCGAAAATCAATCTACGAACGAGGAAAGCATCAAAAATGATTTTTCAAGGCTTCTCTTCAAGATTATTAGTTTGTAGTGGCAAACTAGCTTACTACGAACGATACACGACCTGTCAAAACGTTTGTGGTTGTTTATAGTTCCCGAATTATCGTTTGTAGTTGCGCGAAAATCAAACGACAAACGAGGAAAGCACCTGAAAATGAGTTTCGAACGCTTCTCGTTGGAATATCTTGTTTGTAGTGGCAAATAAGCTTACTACAAACGATATCCGACCTCTTAAAACGTTTGTAGTTGTTTGTAGTTCCCGACCTATCGTTTGTAGTTGCGCAAAAATCGAACTACGAACGAGGAAAGCACCGACAAATGATTTTTCAAGGCCTCTCTGCGGAATTATTCGTTTGTAGTGGCAAACAAGCTCACTACAAACGATGAACGACCTCTTAAAACGTTTGTAGTTGTTTGCAGTTTGCGATTAGTCGTTTGTAGTTGCGCGAAAATCAATCTACGAACGAGGAAAGCATCAAAAATGATTTTTCAAGGCTTCTCTTCAAGATTATTCGTTTGTAGTGGCAAACTAGCTTACTACGAACGATACACGACCTGTCAAAACGTTTGTGGTTGTTTGTAGTTCCCGAATTATCGTTTGTAGTTGCGCGAAAATCAAACGACAAACGGGGAAAGCACCTGAAAATGAGTTGTGAACGCTTCTCGTTGGAATATCTTGTTTGTAGTGGCAAATAAGCTTACTACAAACGATATCCGACCTCTCAAAACGTTTGTAGTTGTTTGTAGTTCCCGAATTATCGTTTGTAGTTGCGCGAAAATCAAACTACAAACGAGGAAAGCACCTGAAAATGAGTTTTGAACGCTTCTCGTTTGGATATCTTGTTTATAGTGGCAAATAAGGTTACTGCAAACGATATCCAACCTCTCAAAACGTTTGCAGTTGTTTGTAGTTCCCGAATTATCGTTTGTAGTTGCGCAAAAATCGAACTACGAATGAGAAAAGCCCCGAAAAATTATTTTTTAAGCTTCTCTTCGGAATTATTCATTCGTAGTGGCAAACTAGCTTACTACAAACGTTATCCGACCTCTCAAAACGTTTGTAGTTGTTTGTAGTTCCCGAATTATCGTTTGTAGTTGCGCGAAAATCAAACTACAAACAAGGAAAGCACCTGAAAATGAGTTTCGAACGCTTCTCGTTTGGATATCTTGTTTGTAGTGGCAAATAAGGTTACTACAAACGATATCCGACCTCTCAAAACGTTTGCAGTTGTTTGTAGTTTCCGAATTATCGTTTGTAGTTGCGCGAAAATCGAACTACAAACGAGGAAAGCACCTGAAAATGAGTTTCGAACGCTTTTCGTTAGGATATCTTGTTTGTAGTGGCAAATAAGCTTACTACAAACGATATCCAACCTCTTAAAACGTTTGTAGTTGTTTGTAGTTCCCGACCTATCGTTTGTAGTTGCGCAAAAATCGAACTACGAACGAGGAAAGCACCGACAAATGATTTTTCAAGGCCTCTCTGCGGAATTATTCGTTTGTAGTGGCAAACAAGCTCACTACAAACGATGAACGACCTCTTAAAACGTTTGTAGTTGTTTGTAGTTTGCGATTAGTCGTTTGTAGTTGCGCGAAAATCAATCTACGAACGAGGAAAGCATCAAAAATGATTTTTCAAGGCTTCTCTTCAAGATTATTAGTTTGTAGTGGCAGACTAGCTTACTACGAACGATACACGACCTGTCAAAACGTTTGTGGTTGTTTATAGTTCCCGAATTATCGTTTGTAGTTGCGCGAAAATCAAACGACAAACGAGGAAAGCACCTGAAAATGAGTTTTGAACGCTTCTCGTTGGAATATCTTGTTTGTAGTGGCAAATAAGGTTACTACAAACGATATCCAACCTCTCAAAACGTTTGCAGTTGTTTGTAGTTCCCGAATTATCGTTTGTAGTTGCGCGAAAATCAAACTACAAACGAGGAAAGCACCTGAAAATGAGTTTCGAACGCTTCTCGTTAGGATATCTTGTTTGTAGTGGCAAATAAGCTTACTACAAACGATATCCAACCTCTTAAACCGTTTGTAGTTGTTTGTAGTTCCCGACCTATCGTTTGTAGTTGCGCGAAAATCGAACTACGAACGAGGAAAGCACCGACAAATGATTTTTCAAGGCCTCTCTTCAGAATTATTCGTTTGTAGTGGCAAACAAGCTCACTACAAACGATGAACGACCTCTTAAAACGTTTGTAGTTGTTTGTAGTTCCCGAATTATCGTTTGTAGTTGCGCGAAAATCAAACTACAAACGAGGAAAGCACCTGAAAATGAGTTTTGAACGCTTCTCGTTGGAATATCTTGTTTGTAGTGGCAAATAAGCTTACTACAAACGATATCCGACCTCTTAAAACGTTTGTAGTTGTTTGTAGTTCCCGAATTATCGTTTGTAGTTGCGCGAAAATCAAACTACAAACGGGGAAAACACCTGAAAATGAGTTTCGAACGCTTCTCGTTAGGATATCTTGTTTGTAGTGGCCAATAAGGTTACTACAAACGATATCCAACCTCTCAAAACGTTTACAGTTGTTTGTAGTTCGCGAATTATCATTTGTAGTTGCGCGAAAATCAAACTACAAACGAGGAAAGCACCTGAAAATGAGTTTCGAAAGCTTCTCGTTAGGATATCTTGTTTGTAGTGGCAAATAAGCTTACTACAAACGATATCCAACCTCTTAAAACGTTTGTAATTGTTCGTAGTTCCCGACCTATCGTTTGTAGTTGTGCGAAAATCGAACTACGAACGAGGAAAGCACCGACAAATGATTTTTCAAGGCCTCTCTTCGGAATTATTCGTTTGTAGTGGCAAACAAGCTCACTACAAACGATGAACGACCTCTTAAAACGTTTGTAGTTGTTTGTAGTTTGCGATTAGTCGTTTGTAGTTGCGCGAAAATCAATCTACGAACGAGGAAAGCATTAAAAATGATTTTTCAAAGCTTCTCTTCAAGATTATTCGTTTGTAGTGGCAAACTAGCTTATTACAAACGATACACGACCTGTCAAAACGTTTGTGGTTGTTTGTAGTTCCCGAATTATCGTTTGTAGTTGCGCGAAAATCAAACTACAAACGAGGAAAGCACCTGAAAATGAGTTTCGAACGCTTCTCGTTAGGATATCTTGTTTGTAGTGGCAAATAAGGTTACTACAAACGATATCCGACCTCTCAAAACGTTTGTAGTTGTTTGTAGTTCCCGAATTATCGTTTGTAGTTGCGCGAAAATCAAACTACAAACGAGGAAAGCACCTGAAAATGAGTTTTGAACGCTTCTCGTTTGGATATCTTGTTTGTAGTGGCAAATAAGGTTACTACAAACGATATCCAACCTCTCAAAACGTTTGCAGTTGTTTGTAGTTTCCGAATTATCGTTTGTAGTTGCACGAAAATCGAACTACAAACGAGGAAAGCACCTGAAAATGAGTTTCGAACGCTTCTCGTTAGGATATCTTGTTTGTAGTGGCAAATAAGCTTACTACAAACGATATCCAGCCTCTTAAACCGTTTGTAGTTGTTTGTAGTTCCCGACCTATCGTTTGTAGTTGCGCAAAAATCGAACTACGAACGAGGAAAGCACCGACAAATGCTTTTTCAAGGCCTCTCTGCGGAATTATTCGTTTGTAGTGGCAAACAAGCTCACTACAAACGATGAACGACCTCTTAAAACGTTTGTAGTTGTTTGTAGTTTGCGATTAGTCGTTTGTAGTTGCGCGAAAATCAATCTACGAACGAGGAAAGCATCAAAAATGATTTTTCAAGGCTTCTCTTCAAGATTATTCGTTTGTAGTGGCAAACTAGCTTACTACGAACGATACACGACCTGTCAAAACGTTTGTGGTTGTTTGTAGTTCCCGAATTATCGTTTGTAGTTGCGCGAAAATCAAACGACAAACGAGGAAAGCACCTGAAAATGAGTTTTGAACGCTTCTCGTTGGAATATCTTGTTTGTAGTGGCAAATAAGCTTACTACAAACGATATCCGACCTCTTAAAACGTTTGTAGTTGTTTGTAGTTCCCGAATTATCGTTTGTATTTGCGCGAAAATCAAACTACAAACGAGGAAAGCACCTGAAAATGAGTTATGAACGCTTCTCGTTTGGATATCTTGTTTGTAGTGGCAAATAAGGTTACTGCAAACGATATCCAACCTCTCAAAACGTTTGCAGTTGTTTGTAGTTCCCGAATTATCGTTTGTAGTTGCGCAAAAATCGAACTACGAATGAGAAAAGCCCCGAAAAATTTTTTTTTAAAGCTTCTCTTCGGAATTATTCATTCGTAGTGGCAAACTAGCTTACTACAAACGATATCCGACCTCTCAAAACGTTTGTAGTTGTTTGTAGTTCCCGAATTATCGTTTGTAGTTGCGCGAAAATCAAACTACAAACGAGGAAAGCACCTGAAAATGAGTTTCGAACGCTTCTCGTTTGGATATCTTGTTTGTAGTGGCAAATAAGGTTACTACAAACGATATCCGACCTCTCAAAACGTTTTCAGTTGTTTGTAGTTTCCGAATTATCGTTTGTAGTTGCGCGAAAATCGAACTGCAAACGAGGAAAGCACCTGAAAATGAGTTTCAAACGCTTCTCGTTAGGATATCTTGTTTGTAGTGGCAAATAAGCTTACTACAAACGATATCCAACCTCTCAAAACGTTTGTAGTTGTATGTAATTCTCGAATTATCGTTTGTAGTTGCGCGAAAATCGAACTACGAACGAGGAAAGCACCGACAAATGATTTTTCAAGGCCTCTCTTCGGAATTATTCGTTTGTAGTATCAAACAAGCTCACTACAAACGATGAACGACCTCTTAAAACGTTTGTAGTTGTTTGTAGTTTGCGATTAGTCGTTTGTAGTTGCGCGAAAATCAATCTACGAACGAGGAAAGCATCAAAAATGATTTTTTAAAGCTTCTCTTCAAGATTATTCGTTTGTAGTAGCAAACTAGCTTATTACAAACGATACACGACCTGTCAAAACGTTTGTGGTTGTTTGTAGTTCCCGAATTATCGTTTGTAGTTGCGCGAAAATCAAACTACAAACGAGGAAAGCACCTGAAAATGAGTTTCGAACGCTTCTCGTTAGGATATCTTGTTTGTAGTGGCAAATAAGGTTACTACAAACGATATCCGACCTCTCAAAACGTTTGTAGTTGTTTGTAGTTCCCGAATTATCGTTTGTAGTTGCGCGAAAATCAAACTACAAACGAGGAAAGCACCTGAAAATGAGTTTTGAACGCTTCTCGTTTGGATATCTTGTTTGTAGTGGCAAATAAGGTTACTACAAACGATATCCAACCTCTCAAAACGTTTGCAGTTGGTTGTAGTTTCCAAATTATCGTTTGTAGTTGCACGAAAATCGAACTACAAACGAGGAAAGCACCTGAAAATGAGTTTCGAACGCTTCTCGTTAGGATATCTTGTTTGTAGTGGCAAATAAGCTTACTACAAACGATATCCAACCTCTCAAAACGTTTGCAGTTGTTTGTAGTTCCCGAATTATCGTTTGTAGTTGCGCAAAAATCGAACTACGAATGAGAAAAGCCCCGAAAAATTATTTTCTAAAGCTTCTCTTCGGAATTATTCATTCGTAGTGGCAAACTAGCTTACTACAAACGATATCCGACCTCTTGAAACATTTGTTGTTGTTAATAGTTTTCGAATTATCGTTTGTAGTACTGCAAAAAACGAACTACAAACGGGGAGCCCATCTGAAAGCGGATTTTTAATTCTTCTAGAAATCGGGCGTTTGTAGTAGTAAACTACCTTACTACAAACGATGTGCAACCTTTTAAGTCGTTTGTAGTATATTGTAGGTGCCGAATTATCTTTTGTAGTAGCGTGAATATCGAACTACAAGCTTGGAAAGCACCTGATTGACAATAATCCATACCAATAAATTAAGTTTTTCAGTCGAAAGTAATAGGATTCGAAAAAAAAAACGACGCAAAATTGTTTATTTTCGTCTATTTCAGAACAGAAAATAGAAGAACAGTTACACCGACTTAAAAAAATTATCCTCAATTTTTGTCGTTTTTTCTTGATAACTTTGTTATTTTCGATTTTTCGAATCAATGGCAGGCGGAAAATTTGTAGAGAATTGAATTGCCTACATAAAACAACGATATAACTTTTTTGCGCTGTGGATAGTTCAAAAGTTATAAAGGAAAACCCATTTCAACCCTTTTTTTACATGGCAGATTTTCCTCAACGTTTGCAACCCGCCAAATTCGAAGTTAAGCTTTTTATACCCCTCCCCTATGCATCAGAATAATGAAATTTCTGACGTCGATAAATGCAGGGTAGGGGGACAAAAAATGCCACATTTTAATGGACTACTGTGCTAACGTGTAACCTATCGCGGTAGGATCGATGACTGCTGTGACAACAACCTTACTTACTTAGTCTAAGTGCTCGCCTGTAATGGTAAACTAGATTGAAAAATCATTTTTCGGCGCTTTCCTCGTTTGTGGTTCGATTTTCGCGCAACTACAAGCGATAATTCGGGAACTACAAACTACTGCAAATGTTTGAAGAGGTCGGATATCGTTTGTAGTAAACTTATTTTCCATTACAAATAAGATATTCGAACGAGAAGGGTTCAAAGGCTATTTTCAGATGCTATCCTCGTTCAGAGTTCGACTTTCGCGCCACTACAAACGATAACTCAGGAACTACAAACAACTACAAACGTTTTAAGAGGTCCAATATCGTTTGTAGTAAGCTTGTTTGCCATTACAAATGAGCTATTCTAACGAAAAGCATCGGAAACCCATTTTCGGTCGCTTTCCTCGTTTGTAGTTCGATTTTCGCCCGATTACGAACGATAATTCGGGAACTACAAACAACTACAAACGTTTTAAGAGGTCCGATATCGTTTGTAGTAAGATTACATGCCACTACAAACAAGGCATTTTAACGAGAAGCGTTCGAAACTCATTTTCAGGTGCTTTCCTCGTTTGTAGTTCAATTTTCGCGCAACTACAAACGATAATTCGGGAAATACAAACGTTTCAAGAGGTCGGATATCGTTTGAAGTAAGCTTATTTATCACTACGAACAACATATTCAGAAAACAAGCGATCAAAACTCAATTTCAGGTGCTTTCCTCGTTTGTAGTTCGATTTTCGCGCAACTACAAACGATAATTTAGCAACTACAAACAACTACACACGTTTTGACAGGTCGTGTATCATTTGTAGTAAGCTAGTTTACCACTACGAACGAATAATCTTGATGAGAAGCCTTGAAAAGTCATTTTTGGTGCGTTCCTCATTCGTAGATTGATTTTCGCCAAACTACAAACGATTATTCACAAACTACAAACATCGACAAACGTTTTAGGAGGTCGTATATCGTTTGTAGTAAGCTTTTTTGCCACTACAAACGAATAATTCCGAAGAGAAGCCTTGACATATCATTTTTCAGTGCTTTCCTCGTTCGTGTTCGATTTTCGGGCAACTACAAACGATAATTCGGGAACTACAAACGTCTACAAACGCTTTGAGTGGTTGGATATCGTTTGTAGTAAACTTATTTGCCACTACAAACAAGATATTCTAACGAGAAGCGTTCAAAACGCATTTTCAGGTACTTTCCTCGTGTGTAGTTCGATTTTCGCGCAACTACAAACGATAATTCGGAAACTACAAGCAACTCCAAACATTTTGACAGGTCGTGTGTCGTTTGTAGTAAGCTAGTTTGCCACCACAAATGAATAATCTTGAAGAGAAGCCTTGAAAAATCATTTTTGGTGCTTTCCTCGTTTGTAGATTGATTTTCGCGCAACTACAAACAATTATTCGCAAACTACAAACAACTACACACGTTTTGACAGGTCGTGTATTGTTTTTAGTAAGCCAGTTTGCCACTACAAACGAATAATCTTGAAGAGAAACCTCGAAAAATAGTTTTGGTCCTGTCCTCGTTCGTAGATTGATTTTCGCGCAACTACAAACGATTATTCGCAAACTACCAACAACTACAAACGATTTAAGAGGTCGTATATCGTTTGTAGTAAGCTTCTTTGCCACTTCAAACGAATAATTCCGAAGAGAAGCCTTGAAAAATCATTTTTCGGTGCTTTCCTCGTTTATAGATTGATTTTCGCGTGACTACAAACGATAATTCGGAAACTACAAACAACTACAAACGTTTCAAGAGTTCCGATGTCGTATTTAGTAAGCTTATTTGCCACAACAAACAAAATATTCCAACGAGAATCGTTCAAAACTCATTTTCAGGTGCCTTCCTCGTTTGTAGTTCGATTTTCCCGCAACTACAAACGATAATTCGAGAACTACATACAACTACAAACGTTTTGAGAGATCGGATATCGTTTGTAGTCAGCTTATTTGCCACTACAAACAAGATATCCTAACGAGAAGCTTTCGAAACTCATTTTCAGGTGCTTTCCTCGTTTGTAGTTCGATTTTCGCGCAACTACAAACGATAATTCGGGAACTACAAACAACCACAAACGTTTGGACAGGTCGTGTATCGTTTGTAGTAAGCTAGTTGGTCACTACAACCGAATAATCTTGAAGAGAAGCCTTGAAAAATCATTTTTGATGCTTTCCTCGTTCGTAGATTGATTTTCGCGCAACTACAAACGACTAATCGCAAACTACAAACAACTACAAACGTTTTAAGAGGTCGTTCATCGTTTGTAGTGAGCATGTTTGCCACTACAAACGAATGATTCCGAAGAGAGGCCTTGAAAAATCATTTGTCGGTGCTTTCCTCGTTCGTAGTTCGATTTTCGCGCAACTACAAACGATAGGTCGGGAACTACAAACAACTACAAATGGTTTAAGAGGTTGGATATCGTTTGTAGTAAGCTTATTTGCCACTACAAACAAGATATCCTAACGAGAAGCGTTCGAAACTCTTTTTCAGGTGCTTTCCTCGTTTGTAGTTTGATTTTCGCGCAACTACAAATGATAATTCGGGAACTACAAACAACTGCAAACGTTTTGAGAGGTTGGATATCGTTTGTAGTAATCTTATTTGCCATTACAAACAAGATATCCTAACGAGAAGCGTTCGAAACTCATTTTCAGGTGCTTTCCCCGTTTGTAGTTTGATTTTCGCGCAACTACAAACGATAATTCGGGAACTACAAACAACTACAAACGTTTTAAGAGGTCGGATATCGTTTGTAGTAAGCTTATTTGCCACTACAAACAAGATATTCCAACGAGAAGCGTTCAAAACTCATTTTCAGGTGCTTTCCTCGTTTGTAGTTTGATTTTCGCGCAACTACAAACGATAATTCGGGAACTACAAACAACTACAAACGTTTTGAGAGGTCGGATATCGTTTGTAGTAACCTTATTTGCCACTACAAACAAGATATCCTAACGAGAAGCGTTCGAAACTCATTTTCAGGTGCTTTCCTCGTTTGTAGTTTGATTTCCGCGCAACTACAAACGATAATTCGCGAACTACAAACAACTGCAAACGTTTTGAGAGGTTGGATATCGTTTGTTGTAACCTTATTTGCCACTACAAACAAGATATCCTAACGAGAAGCGTTCGAAACTCATTTTCAGGTGCTTTCCCCGTTTGTAGTTTGATTTTCGCGCAACTACAAACGATAATTCGGGAACTACAAACAACTACAAACGTTTTAAGAGGTCGGATATCGTTTGTAGTAAGCTTATTTGCCACTACAAACAAGATATTCCAACGAGAAGCGTTCAAAACTTATTTTCAGGTGCTTTCCTCGTTTGTCGTTTGATTTTCGCGCAACTACAAACGATAATTCGGGAACTACAAACAACCACAAACGTTTTGACAGGTCGTGTGTCGTTCGTAGTAAGCTAGTTTGCCACTAGAAACGAATAATCTTGAAGAGAAGCCTTGAAAAATCATTTTTGATGCTTTCCTCGTTCGTAGATTGATTTTTGCGCAACTACAAACGACTAATCGCAAACTACAAACAACTACAAACGTTTTAAGAGGTCGTTCATCGTTTGTAGTGAGCTTGTTTGCCACTACAAACGAATAATTCCCCAGAGAGGCCTTGAAAAATCATTTGTCGGTGCTTTCCTCGTTCGTAGTTCGATTTTTGCGCAACTACAAACGATAGGTCGGGAACTACAAACAACTACAAACGTTTTAAGAGGTTGAATATCGTTTGTAGTAAGCTTATTTGCCACTACAAACAAGATATCCTAACGAGAAGCTTTCGAAACTCATTTTCAAGTGCTTTCCTCGTTTGTAGTTCGATTTTCGCGCAACTACAAACGATAATTCGGAAACTACAAACAACTGCAAACGTTTTGAGAGGTCGGATATCGTTTGTAGTAACCTTATTTGCCACTACAAACAAGATATCCAAACGAGAAGCGTTCAAAACTCATTTTCAGGTGCTTTCCTCGTTTGTAGTTTGATTTTCGCGCAACTACAAACGATAATTCGAGAACTACAAACAACTACAAACGTTTTGAGAGGTCGGATATCGTTTGTAGTAAGCTTATTTGCCACTACAAACAAGATATCCTAACGAGAAGCGTTCGAAACTCATTTTCAGGTGCTTTCCTCGTTTGTAGTTCGATTTTCGCGCAACTACAAACGATAATTCGGAAACTACAAACAACTGCAAACGTTTTGAGAGGTCGGATATCGTTTGTAGTAACCTTATTTGCCACTACAAACAAGATATCCAAACGAGAAGCGTTCAAAACTCATTTTCAGGTGCTTTCCTCGTTTGTAGTTTGATTTTCGCGCAACTACAAACGACAATTCGGGAACTACAAACAACTACAAACGTTTTGAGAGGTCGGATATCGTTTGTAGTAACCTTATTTGCCACTACAAACAAGATATCCTAACGAGAAGCGTTCGAAACTCATTTTCAGGTGCTTTCCTCGTTTGTAGTTTGATTTTCGCGCAACTACAAACGATAATTCGGGAACTACAAACAACCACAAACGTTTTGACAGGTCGTGTATCGTTTGTAATAAGCTAGTTTGCTACTACAAACGAATAATCTTGAAGAGAAGCTTTGAAAAATCATTTTTGATGCTTTCCTCGTTCGTAGATTGATTTTCGCGCAACTACAAACGACTAATCGCAAACTACAAACAACTACAAACGTTTTAAGAGGTCGTTCATCGTTTGTAGTGAGCTTGTTTGCCACTACAAACGAATAATTCCGAAGAGAGGCCTTGAAAAATCATTTGTCGGTGCTTTCCTCGTTCGTAGTTCGATTTTCGCGCAACTACAAACGATAGGTCGGGAACTACAAACAATTACAAACGTTTTAAGAGGTTGGATATCGTTTGTAGTAAGCTTATTTGCCACTACAAACAAGATATCCTAACGAGAAGCTTTCGAAACTCATTTTCAGGTGCTTTCCTCGTTTGTAGTTTGATTTTCGCGCAACTACAAACGATAATTCGCGAACTACAAACGTTTTGAGAGGTCGGATATCGTTTGTAGTAAGCTTATTTGCCACTACAAACAAGATATCCTAACGAGAAGCGTTCGAGACTCATTTTCAGATTCTTTCCTCGTTTGTAGTTCGATTTTCGCGCAACTACAAATGATAATTCGGGAACTACAAACAACTACAAACGTTTTGAGAGGTCGGATATCGTTTGTAGTAACCTTATTTGCCACTACAAACAAGATATCCTAACGAGAAGCATTCGAAACTCATTTTGAGGTGCTTTCCTCGTTTGTAGTTTGATTTTCGCGCAACTACAAACGATAATTCGGGAACTACAAACCACCACAAACGTTTTGACAGGTCGTGTATCGTTTGTAATAAGCTAGTTTGCCACTACAAACGAATAATCTTGAAGAGAAGCTTTGAAAAATCATTTTTGATGCTTTCCTCGTTCGTAGATTGATTTTCGCGCAACTACAAACGACTAATCGCAAACTACAAACAACTACAAACGTTTTAAGAGGTCGTTCATCGTTTGTAGTGAGCTTGTTTGCTACTACAAACGAATTACTCCGAAGAGAGGCCTTGAAAAATCATTTGTCGGTGCTTTCCTCGTTCGTAGTTCGATTTTCGCGCAACTACAAACGATAATTCGAGAACTACATACAACTATAAACGTTTTGAGAGATCGGATATCGTTTGTAGTCAGCTTATTTGCCACTACAAACAAGATATCCTAACGAGAAGCTTTCGAAACTCATTTTCAGGTGCTTTCCTCGTTTGTAGTTCGATTTTCGCGCAACTACAAACGATAATTCGGGAACTACAAACAACCACAAACGTTTGGACAGGTCGTGTATCGTTTGTAGTAAGCTAGTTTGTCACTACAAACGAATAATCTTGAAGAGAAGCCTTGAAAAATCATTTTTGATGCTTTCCTCGTTCGTAGATTGATTTTCGCGCAACTACAAACGACTAATCGCAAACTACAAACAACTACAAACGTTTTAAGAGGTCGTTCATCGTTTGTAGTGAGCTTGTTTGCCACTACAAACGAATAATTCCGAAGAGAGGCCTTGAAAAATCATTTGTCGGTGATTTCCTCGTTCGTAGTTCGATTTTCGCGCAACTACAAACGATAGGTCGGGAACTACAAACAACTACAAACGGTTTAAGAGGTTGGATATCGTTTGTAGTAACCCTATTTGCCTCTACAAACAAGATATCCTAACGAGAAGCGTTCGAAACTCATTTTCAGGTGTTTTCCCCGTTTGTAGTTTGATTTTCGCTCAACTACAAACGATAATTCGGGAACTACAAACAACTACAAACGTTTTAAGAGGTCGGATATCGTTTGTAGTAAGCTTATTTGCCACTACAAACAAGATATTCCAACGAGAAGCGTTCAAAACTCATTTTCAGGTCCTTTCCTCATTTGTAGTTTGATTTTCGCGCAACTACAAACGATAATTCGGGAACTACAAACAACTACAAACGTTTTGAGAGGTCAGATATCGTTTGTAGTAACCTTATTTGCCACTACAAACAAGATATCCTAACGAGAAGCGTTCGAAACTCATTTTCAGGTGCTTTCCTCGTTTGTAGTTTGATTTTCGCGCAACTACAAATGATAATTCGCGAACTACAAACAACTGCAAACGTTTTGAGAGGTTGGATATCGTTTGTAGTAATCTTATTTGCCACTACAAACAAGATATCCTAACGAGAAGCGTTCAAAACTCATTTTCAGGTGCTTTCCTCGTTTGTAGTTTGATTTTCGCGCAACTACAAACGATAATTCGGGAACTACAAACAACTACAAACGTTTTGAGAGGTCGGATATCGTTTGTAGTAACCTTATTTGCCACTACAAACAAGATATCCTAACGAGAAGCGTTCGAAACTCATTTTCAGGTGCTTTCCTCGTTTGTAGTTTGATTTTCGCGCAACTACAAACGATAATTCGGGAACTACAAACAACCACAAACGTTTTGACAGGTCGTGTATCGTTTGTAATAAGCTAGTTTGCTACTACAAACGAATAATCTTGAAGAGAAGCTTTGAAAAATCATTTTTGATGCTTTCCTCGTTCGTAGATTGATTTTCGCGCAACTACAAACGACTAATCGCAAACTACAAACAACTACAAACGTTTTAAGAGGTCGTTCATCATTTGTAGTGAGCTTGTTTGCCACTACAAACGAATAATTCCGAAGAGAGGCCTTGAAAAATCATTTGTCGGTGCTTTCCTCGTTCGTAGTTCGATTTTCGCGCACCTACAAACGATAGGTCGGGAACTACAAACAATTACAAACGTTTTCAGAGGTTGGATATCGTTTGTAGTAAGCTTATTTGCCACTACAAACAAGATATCCTAACGAGAAGCTTTCGAAACTCATTTTCAGGTGCTTTCCTCGTTTGTAGTTTGATTTTCGCGCAACTACAAACGATAATTCGCGAACTACAAACAACTACAAACGTTTTGAGAGGTCGGATATCGTTTGTAGTAAGCTTATTTGCCACTACAAACAAGATATCCTAACGAGAAGCGTTCGAGATTCATTTTCAGATTCTTCCCTCGTTTGTAGTTCGATTTTCGCGCAACTACAAACGATAATTCGGAAACTACAAACAACTACAATCGTTTTGAGAGGTTCGATATCGTTTGTAGTAAACTTATTTGCGACTCCAAACAAGATATTCCAACGAGAAGCGTTCAGAACTCATTTTCAGGTGCTTTCCTCGTTTGTAGTTCGATTTTCGCGCAACTACAAACGATAATCCGGGAACTACAAACAACTACACACGTTTTGACAGGTCGTCTATCTTTTTTAGTAAGCTAGTTTGCCACTACAAACGAATAATCTTGAAGACAAGCCTCGAAAAATTATTTTTGCTACTATCCTCGTTCGTAGATTGATTTTCGCCCAACTTCAAACGCTTAATCGCAAACTACAAACAACTACAAACGTTTGAAGAGTCCGTTTATCGTTTGTAGTAAGCTTGTTTGCCACTACAAACGAATGATTCCCAAGAGAAGCCTTGAAAAATCATTTTTCGGTGCTTTCCCCGTCCGTAGTTCGATTTTCGCGCAACTACAAACGATAATTCGGGAACTACAAACAACTACAAACGTTTTAAGAGGTCCGATATCGTTTGTAGTAAGCTTATTTGCCATTACAAATGAGCTATTCTAACGAGAAGCCTCGGAAACCCATTTTCGGTCGCTTTCTTCGTTTATAGTTCGATTTTCACCCAACTACAAACGATAATTCGGCAACTACAAACAACTACAAACATTTTGAGAGGTCCGATATCGTTTGTAGTAAGCTTATTTGCCACTACAAACAAGATATTCCAACGAGAAGCGTTCAAAAATCATTTTCAGGGGCCTTCCTCGTTTGTAGTTCGTTTTTCGCGCAACTACACACGATGATTCGGGAACTACAAACAATTACAGACGTTTTGACAGGTCGCATATTGTTTGTAGTAAGCTACTTTCTTACAATAAGCCGCCGATCACGAAAAAAATGGTCGCAAAATCATTTTTCCACATCTATCTATCGTTTTTTTCGAAAATTCGATTTTTTTCGGAAACGGTTCAACTACAAACAAAAATAATTTCACTACAATCAACTACAAACGATTTTGAATGAAAAATAACTCCGCCCGCTTAAATATTTTCATTAAGGGGGCTGACTTTTTTTTTAAGGGCCCTAATTTTTTTTCTGAGTTACTACAAACGAAATCGTTTGTACTACAATCAACTACAAACAAAAACAATCCGAAATAATATAAAAAAATTAAGATCGGTCATACTCGGGTGCCAAGTTCACACAGCCCGTAGTGGCCAGTACGTCGTTATTTCCTATTTCCCCATCGGGTTATCTGGCCACCTCTTTTTTCTTCCCCATACCGCGATCTCATTATCTGCCCACTACCTCATTATTCAATATCCTTCAATCGGCTTATCTGGCCGCTACGTTGTTATTTCCTATCACTCTATCGGATTATCCACCCAGTTGTTTTTTTGTTGTGTTATTCTTTTTATCTGGAGGAGGGAGATGGCCCGAATAAATAAATCTCGGACTTCCGTCTGCGGAGGATTTTTCGAACACTTTCTCAATGTTGCATTAGCAATTTCAGATACCCGAAGCAGTGACACTCCAACGAGGGAATCGGAAAAAACAAGCAGGAGCCATATAGAGGCCTAAAACAAGGATAAAAAGAGGGTCTGCGCAAAGTTCTTCCCCGACACAGAGGGCTTCGCAAGACTCATCGGAAAGGACCAAGCAGGTTGCAATAGCTTTGTGGATTAGGCGGGTGCATCTCGGCACCCCCCACCCAGGTAACGGTCTTAAGTCTCAGAATTGCCGCCATCGAGTTATCTGGTCTCACGTCGTTATTCCCTATCTCCCCATCGGGTTACCTGGCCACCTCGTTTTTCTCCTCCTTCCGCGATCGGGTTACCTGGCCACTACGTCGTTATTCCCTATCTCCCCATCGGGTTACCTGGCCACCTCGTTTTCTCCTCCTTCCGCGATCGGGTTACCTGGCCACTTCGTCGTTATTCCCTATTTGCCCATCGGGTTACCTGACCACCTCGTTTTACCCTCCCCTTTCGCGATCGGGTTACCTGGCCACTGCGTCGTTATTCCCTATTTCCCCATCGGGTTATCAGGCCACCTCGTTTTTCCTCCCCATACCGCGATCGGGTTACCTGGCCACTTCGTCGTTATTCCCTATCTCCCCATCGGGTTACCTGGCCACCTCGTTTTTCTCCTCCCTCCGCGATCGGGTTACCTGGCCACTTCGTCGTTATTTCCTATTTGCCCATCGGGTTATCAGGCCACCTCGTTTTTCCTCCCCATACCGCGATCGGGTTACCTGGCCACTTCGTCGTTATTCCCTATCTCCCCATCGGGTTACCTGGCCACCTCGTTTTTCCTCCCCATACCGCGATCGGGTTACCTGGCCACTTCGTCGTTATTCCCTATCTCCCCATCGGGTTACCTGGCCACCTCATTTTACCCTCCCCTTTCCGCGATCGGGTTACCTGGCCACTTCGTCGTTATTCCCTATCTCCCCATCGGGTTACCTGGCTACCTCGTTTTTCTCCTCCTTCCGCGATCGGGTGACCTGGCCACCGCGTTTTTGTCCTCCCTCCACGATCGGATAACCTGGCCACTACGTCGTTATTCCCTATCTCCCCATAGGGCTATCAGGCCACCTCGTTTTTCTCCTCCCTCCGCGATCGGGTTACCTGGCCACTTCGTCGTTATTCCCTATTTGCCAATCGGGTTACCTGGCCACCTCGTTTTTGTCCTCCCTCCACGATCGGGTTACCTGGCCACTTCGTCGTTATTCCCTCCCTCCACGATCGGGTTACCTGGCCACTTCGTCGTTATTCCCTATCTCCCCATCGGGTTACCTGGCCACCTCGTTTTACCCTCCCCTTTCCGCGATCGGGTTACCTGGCCACTACCTCATTATTCACTATCCTTCAATCGGCTTATCTGGCCGCTACGTTGTTATTTCCTATCCTTACATCGGGTGATCTGCCTACCTCGTTTTTCTCCCGTTTCCGCCATTGGATTATCTGACCACTACGTCGTTATTTCCTATCACTCTATCGGATTATCCACCCAGTTGTTTTTTTGTTGTGTTATTCTTTTTATCTGGAGGAGGGAGATGGCCCGAATAAATAAATCTCGGACTTCCGTCTGCGGAGGATTTTTCGAACACTTTCTCAATGTTGCATTAGCAATTTCAGATACCCGAAGCAGTGACACTCCAACGAGGGAATCGGAAAAAACAAGCAGGAGCCATATAGAGGCCTAAAACAAGGATAAAAAGAGGGTCTGCGCAAAGTTCTTCCCCGACACAGAGGGCTTCGCAAGACTCATCGGAAAGGACCAAGCAGGTTGCAATAGCTTTGTGGATTAGGCGGGTGCATCTCGGCACCCCCCACCCAGGTAACGGTCTTAAGTCTCAGAATTGCCGCGATCGAGTTATCTGGTCTCACGTCGTTATTCCCTATCTCCCCATCGGGTTACCTGGCCACCTCGTTTTTCTCCTCCTTCCGCGATCGGGTTACCTGGCCACTACGTCGTTATTCCCTATCTCCCCATCGGGTTACCTGGCCACCTCGTTTTTCTCCTCCTTCCGCGATCGGGTTACCTGGCCACTTCGTCGTTATTCCCTATTTGCCCATCGGGTTACCTGGCCACCTCGTTTTACCCTCCCCTTTCGCGATCGGGTTACCTGGCCACTGCGTCGTTATTCCCTATTTCCCCATCGGGTTATCAGGCCACCTCGTTTTTCCTCCCCATACCGCGATCGGGTTACCTGGCCACTTCGTCGTTATTCCCTATCTCCCCATCGGGTTACCTGGCCACCTCGTTTTTCTCCTCCCTCCGCGATCGGGTTACCTGGCCACTTCGTCGTTATTTCCTATTTGCCCATCGGGTTATCAGGCCACCTCGTTTTTCCTCCCCATACCGCGATCGGGTTACCTGGCCACTTCGTCGTTATTCCCTATCTCCCCATCGGGTTACCTGGCCACCTCGTTTTTCCTCCCCATACCGCGATCGGGTTACCTGGCCACTTCGTCGTTATTCCCTATCTCCCCATCGGGTTACCTGGCCACCTCATTTTACCCTCCCCTTTCCGCGATCGGGTTACCTGGCCACTTCGTCGTTATTCCCTATCTCCCCATCGGGTTACCTGGCTACCTCGTTTTTCTCCTCCTTCCGCGATCGGGTGACCTGGCCACCGCGTTTTTGTCCTCCCTCCACGATCGGATAACCTGGCCACTACGTCGTTATTCCCTATCTCCCCATAGGGTTATCAGGCCACCTCGTTTTTCTCCTCCCTCCGCGATCGGGTTACCTGGCCACTTCGTCGTTATTCCCTATTTGCCAATCAGGTTACCTGGCCACCTCGTTTTTGTCCTCCCTCCACGATCGGGTTACCTGGCCACTTCGTCGTTATTCCCTCCCTCCACGATCGGGTTACCTGGCCACTTCGTCGTTATTCCCTATCTCCCCATCGGGTTACCTGGCCACCTCGTTTTACCCTCCCCTTTCCGCGATCGGGTTACCTGGCCACTACCTCATTATTCACTATCCTTCAATCGGCTTATCTGGCCGCTACGTTGTTATTTCCTATCCTTACATCGGGTGATCTGCCTACCTCGTTTTTCTCCCGTTTCCGCCATTGGATTATCTGACCACTACGTCGTTATTTCCTATCACTCTATCGGATTATCCACCCAGTTTTTTTTTGTTGTGTTATTCTTTTGAGCTGGAGGAGGGAGATGGCCCGAATAAATAAATCTCGGACTTCCGTCTGCGGAGGATTTTTCGAACACTTTCTCAATGTTGCATTAGCAATTTCAGATACCCGAAGCAGCGACACTCCAAAGAGGGAATCGGAAAAAACAAGCAGGAGCCATATAGAGGCCTAAAACAAGGATAAAAAGAGGGTCTGCGCAAAGTTCTTCCCCGACACAGAGGGCTTCGCAAGACTCATCGGAAAGGACCAAGCAGGTTGCAATAGCTTTGTGGATTAGGGGGGTGCATCTCGGCACCCCCCACCCAGGTAACGGTCTTAAGTCTCAGAATTGCCGCGATCGAGTTATCTGGTCTCACGTCGTTATTCCCTATCTCCCCATCGGGTTACCTGGCCACCTCGTTTTTCTCCTCCTTCCGCGATCGGGTTACCTGGCCACTACGTCGTTATTCCCTATCTCCCCATCGGGTTACCTGGCCACCTCGTTTTTCTCCTCCTTCCGCGATCGGGTTACCTGGCCACTTCGTCGTTATTCCCTATTTGCCCATCGGGTTACCTGGCCACCTCGTTTTACCCTCCCCTTTCCGCGATCGGGTTACCTGGCCACTTCGTCGTTATTCCCTATCTCCCCATCGGGTTACCTGGCCACCTCGTTTTTCTCCTCCCTCCGCGATCGGGTTACCTGGCCACTTCGTCGTTATTCCCTATCTCCCCATCGGGTTACCTGGCCACCTCGTTTTTCTCCTCCTTCCGCGATCGGGTGACCTGGCCACCGCGTTTTTGTCCTCCCTCCACGATCGGATTACCTGGCCACTACGTCGTTATTCCCTATCTCCCCATAGGGTTATCAGGCCACCTCGTTTTTCTCCTCCCTCCGCGATCGGGTTACCTGGCCACTTCGTCGTTATTCCCTATTTGCCAATCGGGTTACCTGGCCACCTCGTTTTTGTCCTCCCTCCACGATCGGGTTACCTGGCCACTTCGTCGTTATTCCCTATCTCCCCATCGGGTTATCAGGCCACCTCGTTTTTCCTCCCCATACCGCGATCGGGTTACCTGGCCACTTCGTCGTTATTCCCTATCTCCCCATCGGGTTACCTGGCCACCTCGTTTTTGTCCTCCCTCCACGATCGGGTTACCTGGCCACTTCGTCGTTATTCCCTATCTCCCCATCGGGTTATCAGGCCACCTCGTTTTTCCTCCCCATACCGCGATCGGGTTACCTGGCCACTTCGTCATTATTCCCTATCTCCCCATCGGGTTACCTGGCCACCTCGTTTTTCTCCTCCCTCCGCGATCGGGTTACCTGGCCACTTCGTCGTTATTCCCTATTTGCCCATCGGGTTATCAGGCCACCTCGTTTTTCCTCCCCATACCGCGATCGGGTTACCTGGCCACTTCGTCGTTATTCCCTATCTCCCCATCGGGTTACCTGGCCACCTCGTTTTTCTCCTCCCTCCGCGATCGGGTTACCTGGCCACTTCGTCGTTATTCCCTATCTCCCCATCGGGTTACCTGGCCACCTCGTTTTTCTCCTCCCTCCGCGATCGGGTTACCTGGCCACTTCGTCGTTATTTCCTATTTGCCCATCGGGTTATCAGGCCACCTCGTTTTTCCTTCCCATACCGCGATCGGGTTAACTGGCCACTTCGTCGTTATTCCCTATCTCCCCATCGAGGTACCTGGCCACCTCGTTTTTCTTCTCCCTCCGCGATCGGGTTACCTGGCCACTTCGTCGTTATTCCCTATTTGCCCATCGGGTTATCAGGCCACCTCGTTTTTCCTCCCCATACCGCGATCGGGTTACCTGGCCACTTCGTCGTTATTCCCTATCTCCCCATCGGGTTACCTGGCCACCTCGTTTTTCTCCTCCCTCCGCGATCGGGTTACCTGGCCACTTCGTCGTTATTCCCTATTTGCGCATCGGGTTATCAGGCCACCTCGTTTTTCCTCCCCATACCGCGATCGGGTTACCTGGCCACCTCATTTTACCCTCCCCTTTCCGCGATCGGGTTACCTGGCCACTTCGTCGTTATTCCCTATCTCCCCATCGGGTTACCTGGCTACCTCGTTTTTCTCCTTCCGCGATCGGGTTACCTGGCCACCTCGTTTTTGCCCTCCCTCCACGATCGGGTTACCTGGCCACTTCGTCGTTATTCCCTATTTCCCCATCGGGTTATCAGGCCACCTCGTTTTTCCTCCCCATACCGCGATCGGGTTACCTGGCCACTTCGTCATTATTCCCTATCTCCCCATCGGGTTACCTGGCCACCTCGTTTTTCTCCTCCCTCCGCGATCGGGTTACCTGGCCACTTCGGCGTTATTCCCTATTTGCCCATCGGGTTATCAGGCCACCTCGTTTTTCCTCCCCATACCGCGATCGGGTTACCTGGCCACTTCGTCGTTATTCCCTATCTCCCCATCGGGTTACCTGGCCACCTCGTTTTTCTTCTCCCTCCGCGATCGGGTTACCTGGCCACTTCGTCGTTATTCCCTATTTGCCCATCGGGTTATCAGGCCACCTCATTTTTCCTCCCCATACCGCGATCGGGTTACCTGGCCACTTCGTCGTTATTCCCTATCTCCCCATCGGGTTACCTGGCCACCTCGTTTTTCTCCTCCCTCCGCGATCGGGTTACCTGGCCACTTCGTCGTTATTCCCTATTTGCCCATCGGGTTATCAGGCCACCTCGTTTTTCCTCCCCATACCGCGATCGGGTTACCTGGCCACCTCGTTTTACCCTCCCCTTTCCGCGATCGGGTTACCTGGCCACTTCGTCGTTATTCCCTATCTCCCCATCGGGTTACCTGGCTACCTCGTTTTTCTCCTCCTTCCGCGATCGGGTTACCTGGCCACCTCGTTTTTGCCCTCCCTCCACGATCGGGTTACCTGGCCACTATGTCGTTATTCCCTATCTCCCCATAGAGTTA
Organism: Ophion slaviceki; assembly: GCA_944452715.1. NCBI lineage: Eukaryota > Metazoa > Arthropoda > Insecta > Hymenoptera > Ichneumonidae > Ophion > Ophion slaviceki. The sequence goes on from OX101793.1 coordinate 2,363,778, forward strand.
TCAGGCCACCTTGTTTTTCTCCTCCCTCCGCGATCGGGTTACCTGGCCACTTCGTCGTTATTCCCTATTTGCCCATCGGGTTACCCGGCCACCTCGTTTTACCCTCCCCTTTCCGCGATCGAATTACCTGGCCACTACATCGTTATTCCCTATCTCCCCATAGGGTTATCAGGCCACCTCGTTTTTCTCTTCCCTCCGCGATCGGGTTACCTGGCCACTTCGTCGTTATTCCCTATTTGCCCATCGGGTTACCTGGCCACCTCGTTTTTGTCCTTCCTCCACGATCGGGTTACCTGGCCACTTCGTCGTTATTCCCTATTTGCCCATCGGGTTACCTGGCCACCTCGTTTTTGTCCTTCCTCCACGATCGGGTTACCTGGCCACTACGTCGTTATTCCCTATTTCCCCATCGGGTTATCAGGCCACCTCGTTTTTCCTCCCCATACCGCGATCGGGTTACCTGGCCACTTCGTCGTTATTCCCTATCTCCCCATCGGGTTACCTGGCCACCTCGTTTTTCTCCTCCCTCCGCGATCGGGTTACCTGGCCACTTCGTCGTTATTCCCTATTTGCCCATCGGGTTATCAGGCCACCTCGTTTTTCCTCCCCATACCGCGATCGGGTTACCTGGCCACTTCGTCGTTATTCCCTATCTCCCCATCGGGTTACCTGGCCACCTCGTTTTTCTCCTCCCTCCGCGATCGGGTTACCTGGCCACTTCGTCGTTATTCCCTATTTGCCCATCGGGTTATCAGGCCACCTCGTTTTTCCTCCCCATACCGCGATCGGGTTACCTGGCCACCTCATTTTACCCTCCCCTTTCCGCGATCGGGTTACCTGGCCACTTCGTCGTTATTCCCTATCTCCCCATCGGGTTACCTGGCTACCTCGTTTTTCTCCTCCTTCCGCGATCGGGTTACCTGGCCACCTCGTTTTTGCCCTCCCTCCACGATCGGGTTACCTGGCCACTACGTCGTTATTCCCTATCTCCCCATAGAGTTATCAGGCCACCTTGTTTTTCTCCTCCCTCCGCGATCGGGTTACCTGGCCACTTCGTCGTTATTCCCTATTTGCCCATCGGGTTACCCGGCCACCTCGTTTTACCCTCCCCTTTCCGCGATCGAATTACCTGGCCACTACATCGTTATTCCCTATCTCCCCATAGGGTTATCAGGCCACCTCGTTTTTCTCTTCCCTCCGCGATCGGGTTACCTGGCCACTTCGTCGTTATTCCCTATTTGCCCATCGGGTTACCTGGCCACCTCGTTTTTGTCCTTCCTCCACGATCGGGTTACCTGGCCACTTCGTCGTTATTCCCTATTTGCCCATCGGGTTACCTGGCCACCTCGTTTTTGTCCTTCCTCCACGATCGGGTTACCTGGCCACTACGTCGTTATTCCCTATTTCCCCATCGGGTTATCAGGCCACCTCGTTTTTCCTCCCCATACCGCGATCGGGTTACCTGGCCACTTCGTCGTTATTCCCTATCTCCCCATCGGGTTACCTGGCCACCTCGTTTTTCTCCTCCCTCCGCGATCGGGTTACCTGGCCACTTCGTCGTTATTCCCTATTTGCCCATCGGGTTATCAGGCCACCTCGTTTTTCCTCCCCATACCGCGATCGGGTTACCTGGCCACTTCGTCGTTATTCCCTATCTCCCCATCGGGTTACCTGGCCACCTCGTTTTTCTCCTCCCTCCGCGATCGGGTTACCTGGCCACTTCGTCGTTATTCCCTATCTCCCCATCGGGTTACCTGGCCACCTCGTTTTTCTCCTCCCTCCGCGATCGGGTTACCTGGCCACTTCGTCGTTATTCCCTATTTGCCAATCGGGTTACCTGGCCACCTCGTTTTTGTCCTCCCTCCACGATCGGGTTACCTGGCCACTTCGTCGTTATTCCCTCCCTCCACGATCGGGTTACCTGGCCACTTCGTCGTTATTCCCTATCTCCCCATCGGGTTACCTGGCCACCTCGTTTTACCCTCCCCTTTCCGCGATCGGGTTACCTGGCCACTACCTCATTATTCACTATCCTTCAATCGGCTTATCTGGCCGCTACGTTGTTATTTCCTATCCTTACATCGGGTGATCTGCCTACCTCGTTTTTCTCCCGTTTCCGCCATTGGATTATCTGACCACTACGTCGTTATTTCCTATCACTCTATCGGATTATCCACCCAGTTGTTTTTTTGTTGTGTTATTCTTTTTATCTGGAGGAGGGAGATGGCCCGAATAAATAAATCTCGGACTTCCGTCTGCGGAGGATTTTTCGAACACTTTCTCAATGTTGCATTAGCAATTTCAGATACCCGAAGCAGTGACACTCCAACGAGGGAATCGGAAAAAACAAGCAGGAGCCATATAGAGGCCTAAAACAAGGATAAAAAGAGGGTCTGCGCAAAGTTCTTCCCCGACACAGAGGGCTTCGCAAGACTCATCGGAAAGGACCAAGCAGGTTGCAATAGCTTTGTGGATTAGGCGGGTGCATCTCGGCACCCCCCACCCAGGTAACGGTCTTAAGTCTCAGAATTGCCGCGATCGAGTTATCTGGTCTCACGTCGTTATTCCCTATCTCCCCATCGGGTTACCTGGCCACCTCGTTTTTCTCCTCCTTCCGCGATCGGGTTACCTGGCCACTACGTCGTTATTCCCTATCTCCCCATCGGGTTACCTGGCCACCTCGTTTTTCTCCTCCTTCCGCGATCGGGTTACCTGGCCAGTTCGTCGTTATTCCCTATTTGCCCATCGGGTTACCTGGCCACCTCGTTTTACCCTCCCCTTTCGCGATCGGGTTACCTGGCCACTGCGTCGTTATTCCCTATTTCCCCATCGGGTTATCAGGCCACCTCGTTTTTCCTCCCCATACCGCGATCGGGTTACCTGGCCACTTCGTCGTTATTCCCTATCTCCCCATCGGGTTACCTGGCCACCTCGTTTTTCTCCTCCCTCCGCGATCGGGTTACCTGGCCACTTCGTCGTTATTTCCTATTTGCCCATCGGGTTATCAGGCCACCTCGTTTTTCCTCCCCATACCGCGATCGGGTTACCTGGCCACTTCGTCGTTATTCCCTATCTCCCCATCGGGTTACCTGGCCACCTCGTTTTTCCTCCCCATACCGCGATCGGGTTACCTGGCCACTTCGTCGTTATTCCCTATCTCCCCATCGGGTTACCTGGCCACCTCGTTTTACCCTCCCCTTTCCGCGATCGGGTTACCTGGCCACTTCGTCGTTATTCCCTATCTCCCCATCGGGTTACCTGGCTACCTCGTTTTTCTCCTCCTTCCGCGATCGGGTGACCTGGCCACCGCGTTTTTGTCCTCCCTCCACGATCGGATAACCTGGCCACTACGTCGTTATTCCCTATCTCCCCATAGGGTTATCAGGCCACCTCGTTTTTCTCCTCCCTCCGCGATCGGGTTACCTGGCCACTTCGTCGTTATTCCCTATTTGCCAATCAGGTTACCTGGCCACCTCGTTTTTGTCCTCCCTCCACGATCGGGTTACCTGGCCACTTCGTCGTTATTCCCTCTCTCCACGATCGGGTTACCTGGCCACTTCGTCGTTATTCCCTATCTCCCCATCGGGTTACCTGGCCACCTCGTTTTACCCTCCCCTTTCCGCGATCGGGTTACCTGGCCACTACCTCATTATTCACTATCCTTCAATCGGCTTATCTGGCCGCTACGTTGTTATTTCCTATCCTTACATCGGGTGATCTGCCTACCTCGTTTTTCTCCCGTTTCCGCCATTGGATTATCTGACCACTACGTCGTTATTTCCTATCACTCTATCGGATTATCCACCCAGTTTTTTTTTGTTGTGTTATTCTTTTGAGCTGGAGGAGGGAGATGGCCCGAATAAATAAATCTCGGACTTCCGTCTGCGGAGGATTTTTCGAACACTTTCTCAATGTTGCATTAGCAATTTCAGATACCCGAAGCAGCGACACTCCAAAGAGGGAATCGGAAAAAACAAGCAGGAGCCATATAGAGGCCTAAAACAAGGATAAAAAGAGGGTCTGCGCAAAGTTCTTCCCCGACACAGAGGGCTTCGCAAGACTCATCGGAAAGGACCAAGCAGGTTGCAATAGCTTTGTGGATTAGGGGGGTGCATCTCGGCACCCCCCACCCAGTTAACGGTCTTAAGTCTCAGAATTGCCGCGATCGAGTTATCTGGTCTCACGTCGTTATTCCCTATCTCCCCATCGGGTTACCTGGCCACCTCGTTTTTCTCCTCCCTCCGCGATCGGGTTACCTGGCCACTACGTCGTTATTCCCTATCTCCCCATCGGGTTACCTGGCCACCTCGTTTTTCTCCTCCTTCCGCGATCGGGTTACCTGGCCACTTCGTCGTTATTCCCTATTTGCCCATCGGGTTACCTGGCCACCTCGTTTTACCCTCCCCTTTCCGCGATCGGGTTACCTGGCCACTTCGTCGTTATTCCCTATCTCCCCATCGGGTTACCTGGCCACCTCGTTTTTCTCCTCCCTCCGCGATCGGGTTACCTGGCCACTTCGTCGTTATTCCCTATCTCCCCATCGGGTTACCTGGCTACCTCGTTTTTCTCCTCCTTCCGCGATCGGGTGACCTGGCCACCGCGTTTTTGTCCTCCCTCCACGATCGGGTTACCTGGCCACTACGTCGTTATTCCCTATCTCCCCATAGGGTTATCAGGCCACCTCGTTTTTCTCCTCCCTCCGCGATCGGGTTACCTGGCCACTTCGTCGTTATTCCCTATTTGCCAATCGGGTTACCTGGCCACCTCGTTTTTGTCCTCCCTCCACGATCGGGTTACCTGGCCACTTCGTCGTTATTCCCTATCTCCCCATCGGGTTATCAGGCCACCTCGTTTTTCCTCCCCATACCGCGATCGGGTTACCTGGCCACTTCGTCGTTATTCCCTATCTCCCCATCGGGTTACCTGGCCACCTCGTTTTTGTCCTCCCTCCACGATCGGGTTACCTGGCCACTTCGTCGTTATTCCCTATTTCCCCATCGGGTTATCAGGCCACCTCGTTTTTCCTCCCCATACCGCGATCGGGTTACCTGGCCACTTCGTCATTATTCCCTATCTCCCCATCGGGTTACCTGGCCACCTCGTTTTTCTCCTCCCTCCGCGATCGGGTTACCTGGCCACTTCGTCGTTATTCCCTATCTCCCCATCGGGTTACCTGGCCACCTCGTTTTTCTCCTCCCTCCGCGATCGGGTTACCTGGCCACTTCGTCGTTATTTCCTATTTGCCCATCGGGTTATCAGGCCACCTCGTTTTTCCTTCCCATACCGCGATCGGGTTAACTGGCCACTTCGTCGTTATTCCCTATCTCCCCATCGAGGTACCTGGCCACCTCGTTTTTCTTCTCCCTCCGCGATCGGGTTACCTGGCCACTTCGTCGTTATTCCCTATTTGCCCATCGGGTTATCAGGCCACCTCGTTTTTCCTCCCCATACCGCGATCGGGTTACCTGGCCACTTCGTCGTTATTCCCTATCTCCCCATCGGGTTACCTGGCCACCTCGTTTTTCTCCTCCCTCCGCGATCGGGTTACCTGGCCACTTCGTCGTTATTCCCTATTTGCGCATCGGGTTATCAGGCCACCTCGTTTTTCCTCCCCATACCGCGATCGGGTTACCTGGCCACCTCATTTTACCCTCCCCTTTCCGCGATCGGGTTACCTGGCCACTTCGTCGTTATTCCCTATCTCCCCATCGGGTTACCTGGCTACCTCGTTTTTCTCCTTCCGCGATCGGGTTACCTGGCCACCTCGTTTTTGCCCTCCCTCCACGATCGGGTTACCTGGCCACTTCGTCGTTATTCCCTATTTCCCCATCGGGTTATCAGGCCACCTCGTTTTTCCTCCCCATACCGCGATCGGGTTACCTGGCCACTTCGTCATTATTCCCTATCTCCCCATCGGGTTACCTGGCCACCTCGTTTTTCTCCTCCCTCCGCGATCGGGTTACCTGGCCACTTCGGCGTTATTCCCTATTTGCCCATCGGGTTATCAGGCCACCTCGTTTTTCCTCCCCATACCGCGATCGGGTTACCTGGCCACTTCGTCGTTATTCCCTATCTCCCCATCGGGTTACCTGGCCACCTCGTTTTTCTTCTCCCTCCGCGATCGGGTTACCTGGCCACTTCGTCGTTATTCCCTATTTGCCCATCGGGTTATCAGGCCACCTCATTTTTCCTCCCCATACCGCGATCGGGTTACCTGGCCACTTCGTCGTTATTCCCTATCTCCCCATCGGGTTACCTGGCCACCTCGTTTTTCTCCTCCCTCCGCGATCGGGTTACCTGGCCACTTCGTCGTTATTCCCTATTTGCCCATCGGGTTATCAGGCCACCTCGTTTTTCCTCCCCATACCGCGATCGGGTTACCTGGCCACCTCATTTTACCCTCCCCTTTCCGCGATCGGGTTACCTGGCCACTTCGTCGTTATTCCCTATCTCCCCATCGGGTTACCTGGCTACCTCGTTTTTCTCCTCCTTCCGCGATCGGGTGACCTGGCCACCGCGTTTTTGTCCTCCCTCCACGATCGGATAACCTGGCCACTACGTCGTTATTCCCTATCTCCCCATAGGGTTATCAGGCCACCTCGTTTTTCTCCTCCCTCCGCGATCGGGTTACCTGGCCACTTCGTCGTTATTCCCTATTTGCCAATCAGGTTACCTGGCCACCTCGTTTTTGTCCTCCCTCCACGATCGGGTTACCTGGCCACTTCGTCGTTATTCCCTCCCTCCACGATCGGGTTACCTGGCCACTTCGTCGTTATTCCCTATCTCCCCATCGGGTTACCTGGCCACCTCGTTTTACCCTCCCCTTTCCGCGATCGGGTTACCTGGCCACTACCTCATTATTCACTATCCTTCAATCGGCTTATCTGGCCGCTACGTTGTTATTTCCTATCCTTACATCGGGTGATCTGCCTACCTCGTTTTTCTCCCGTTTCCGCCATTGGATTATCTGACCACTACGTCGTTATTTCCTATCACTCTATCGGATTATCCACCCAGTTTTTTTTTGTTGTGTTATTCTTTTGAGCTGGAGGAGGGAGATGGCCCGAATAAATAAATCTCGGACTTCCGTCTGCGGAGGATTTTTCGAACACTTTCTCAATGTTGCATTAGCAATTTCAGATACCCGAAGCAGCGACACTCCAAAGAGGGAATCGGAAAAAACAAGCAGGAGCCATATAGAGGCCTAAAACAAGGATAAAAAGAGGGTCTGCGCAAAGTTCTTCCCCGACACAGAGGGCTTCGCAAGACTCATCGGAAAGGACCAAGCAGGTTGCAATAGCTTTGTGGATTAGGGGGGTGCATCTCGGCACCCCCCACCCAGGTAACGGTCTTAAGTCTCAGAATTGCCGCGATCGAGTTATCTGGTCTCACGTCGTTATTCCCTATCTCCCCATCGGGTTACCTGGCCACCTCGTTTTTCTCCTCCTTCCGCGATCGGGTTACCTGGCCACTACGTCGTTATTCCCTATCTCCCCATCGGGTTACCTGGCCACCTCGTTTTTCTCCTCCTTCCGCGATCGGGTTACCTGGCCACTTCGTCGTTATTCCCTATTTGCCCATCGGGTTACCTGGCCACCTCGTTTTACCCTCCCCTTTCCGCGATCGGGTTACCTGGCCACTTCGTCGTTATTCCCTATCTCCCCATCGGGTTACCTGGCCACCTCGTTTTTCTCCTCCCTCCGCGATCGGGTTACCTGGCCACTTCGTCGTTATTCCCTATCTCCCCATCGGGTTACCTGGCTACCTCGTTTTTCTCCTCCTTCCGCGATCGGGTGACCTGGCCACCGCGTTTTTGTCCTCCCTCCACGATCGGATTACCTGGCCACTACGTCGTTATTCCCTATCTCCCCATAGGGTTATCAGGCCACCTCGTTTTTCTCCTCCCTCCGCGATCGGGTTACCTGGCCACTTCGTCGTTATTCCCTATTTGCCAATCGGGTTACCTGGCCACCTCGTTTTTGTCCTCCCTCCACGATCGGGTTACCTGGCCACTTCGTCGTTATTCCCTATCTCCCCATCGGGTTATCAGGCCACCTCGTTTTTCCTCCCCATACCGCGATCGGGTTACCTGGCCACTTCGTCGTTATTCCCTATCTCCCCATCGGGTTACCTGGCCACCTCGTTTTTGTCCTCCCTCCACGATCGGGTTACCTGGCCACTTCGTCGTTATTCCCTATTTCCCCATCGGGTTATCAGGCCACCTCGTTTTTCCTCCCCATACCGCGATCGGGTTACCTGGCCACTTCGTCATTATTCCCTATCTCCCCATCGGGTTACCTGGCCACCTCGTTTTTCTCCTCCCTCCGCGATCGGGTTACCTGGCCACTTCGTCGTTATTCCCTATTTGCCCATCGGGTTATCAGGCCACCTCGTTTTTCCTCCCCATACCGCGATCGGGTTACCTGGCCACTTCGTCGTTATTCCCTATCTCCCCATCGGGTTACCTGGCCACCTCGTTTTTCTCCTCCCTCCGCGATCGGGTTACCTGGCCACTTCGTCGTTATTCCCTATCTCCCCATCGGGTTACCTGGCCACCTCGTTTTTCTCCTCCCTCCGCGATCGGGTTACCTGGCCACTTCGTCGTTATTTCCTATTTGCCCATCGGGTTATCAGGCCACCTCGTTTTTCCTCCCCATACCGCGATCGGGTTACCTGGCCACTTCGTCGTTATTCCCTATCTCCCCATCGGGTTACCTGGCCACCTCGTTTTTCTCCTCCCTCCGCGATCGGGTTACCTGGCCACTTCGTCGTTATTCCCTATTTGCGCATCGGGTTATCAGGCCACCTCGTTTTTCCTCCCCATACCGCGATCGGGTTACCTGGCCACCTCATTTTACCCTCCCCTTTCCGCGATCGGGTTACCTGGCCACTTCGTCGTTATTCCCTATCTCCCCATCGGGTTACCTGGCTACCTCGTTTTTCTCCTTCCGCGATCGGGTTACCTGGCCACCTCGTTTTTGCCCTCCCTCCACGATCGGGTTACCTGGCCACTTCGTCGTTATTCCCTATTTCCCCATCGGGTTATCAGGCCACCTCGTTTTTCCTCCCCATACCGCGATCGGGTTACCTGGCCACTTCGTCATTATTCCCTATCTCCCCATCGGGTTACCTGGCCACCTCGTTTTTCTCCTCCCTCCGCGATCGGGTTACCTGGCCACTTCGGCGTTATTCCCTATTTGCCCATCGGGTTATCAGGCCACCTCGTTTTTCCTCCCCATACCGCGATCGGGTTACCTGGCCACTTCGTCGTTATTCCCTATCTCCCCATCGGGTTACCTGGCCACCTCGTTTTTCTTCTCCCTCCGCGATCGGGTTACCTGGCCACTTCGTCGTTATTCCCTATTTGCCCATCGGGTTATCAGGCCACCTCATTTTTCCTCCCCATACCGCGATCGGGTTACCTGGCCACTTCGTCGTTATTCCCTATCTCCCCATCGGGTTACCTGGCCACCTCGTTTTTCTCCTCCCTCCGCGATCGGGTTACCTGGCCACTTCGTCGTTATTCCCTATTTGCCCATCGGGTTATCAGGCCACCTCGTTTTTCCTCCCCATACCGCGATCGGGTTACCTGGCCACCTCGTTTTACCCTCCCCTTTCCGCGATCGGGTTACCTGGCCACTTCGTCGTTATTCCCTATCTCCCCATCGGGTTACCTGGCTACCTCGTTTTTCTCCTCCTTCCGCGATCGGGTTACCTGGCCACCTCGTTTTTGCCCTCCCTCCACGATCGGGTTACCTGGCCACTATGTCGTTATTCCCTATCTCCCCATAGAGTTATCAGGCCACCTTGTTTTTCTCCTCCCTCCGCGATCGGGTTACCTGGCCACTTCGTCGTTATTCCCTATTTGCCCATCGGGTTACCCGGCCACCTCGTTTTACCCTCCCCTTTCCGCGATCGAATTACCTGGCCACTACATCGTTATTCCCTATCTCCCCATAGGGTTATCAGGCCACCTCGTTTTTCTCTTCCCTCCGCGATCGGGTTACCTGGCCACTTCGTCGTTATTCCCTATTTGCCCATCGGGTTACCTGGCCACCTCGTTTTTGTCCTTCCTCCACGATCGGGTTACCTGGCCACTTCGTCGTTATTCCCTATTTGCCCATCGGGTTACCTGGCCACCTCGTTTTTGTCCTTCCTCCACGATCGGGTTACCTGGCCACTACGTCGTTATTCCCTATTTCCCCATCGGGTTATCAGGCCACCTCGTTTTTCCTCCCCATACCGCGATCGGGTTACCTGGCCACTTCGTCGTTATTCCCTATCTCCCCATCGGGTTACCTGGCCACCTCGTTTTTCTCCTCCCTCCGCGATCGGGTTACCTGGCCACTTCGTCGTTATTCCCTATTTGCCCATCGGGTTATCAGGCCACCTCGTTTTTCCTCCCCATACCGCGATCGGGTTACCTGGCCACTTCGTCGTTATTCCCTATCTCCCCATCGGGTTACCTGGCCACCTCGTTTTTCTCCTCCCTCCGCGATCGGGTTACCTGGCCACTTCGTCGTTATTCCCTATTTGCCCATCGGGTTATCTGGCCACCTCGTTTTTCCTCCCCATACCGCGATCGGGTTACCTGGCCACCTCATTTTACCCTCCCCTTTCCGCGATCGGGTTACCTGGCCACTTCGTCGTTATTCCCTATCTCCCCATCGGGTTACCTGGCTACCTCGTTTTTCTCCTCCTTCCGCGATCGGGTTACCTGGCCACCTCGTTTTTGCCCTCCCTCCACGATCGGGTTACCTGGCCACTACGTCGTTATTCCCTATCTCCCCATAGAGTTATCAGGCCACCTTGTTTTTCTCCTCCCTCCGCGATCGGGTTACCTGGCCACTTCGTCGTTATTCCCTATTTGCCCATCGGGTTACCCGGCCACCTCGTTTTACCCTCCCCTTTCCGCGATCGAATTACCTGGCCACTACATCGTTATTCCCTATCTCCCCATAGGGTTATCAGGCCACCTCGTTTTTCTCTTCCCTCCGCGATCGGGTTACCTGGCCACTTCGTCGTTATTCCCTATTTGCCCATCGGGTTACCTGGCCACCTCGTTTTTGTCCTTCCTCCACGATCGGGTTACCTGGCCACTTCGTCGTTATTCCCTATTTGCCCATCGGGTTACCTGGCCACCTCGTTTTTGTCCTTCCTCCACGATCGGGTTACCTGGCCACTACGTCGTTATTCCCTATTTCCCCATCGGGTTATCAGGCCACCTCGTTTTTCCTCCCCATACCGCGATCGGGTTACCTGGCCACTTCGTCGTTATTCCCTATCTCCCCATCGGGTTACCTGGCCACCTCGTTTTTCTCCTCCCTCCGCGATCGGGTTACCTGGCCACTTCGTCGTTATTCCCTATTTGCGCATCGGGTTATCAGGCCACCTCGTTTTTCCTCCCCATACCGCGATCGGGTTACCTGGCCACCTCATTTTACCCTCCCCTTTCCGCGATCGGGTTACCTGGCCACTTCGTCGTTATTCCCTATCTCCCCATCGGGTTACCTGGCTACCTCGTTTTTCTCCTTCCGCGATCGGGTTACCTGGCCACCTCGTTTTTGCCCTCCCTCCACGATCGGGTTACCTGGCCACTTCGTCGTTATTCCCTATTTCCCCATCGGGTTATCAGGCCACCTCGTTTTTCCTCCCCATACCGCGATCGGGTTACCTGGCCACTTCGTCATTATTCCCTATCTCCCCATCGGGTTACCTGGCCACCTCGTTTTTCTCCTCCCTCCGCGATCGGGTTACCTGGCCACTTCGGCGTTATTCCCTATTTGCCCATCGGGTTATCAGGCCACCTCGTTTTTCCTCCCCATACCGCGATCGGGTTACCTGGCCACTTCGTCGTTATTCCCTATCTCCCCATCGGGTTACCTGGCCACCTCGTTTTTCTTCTCCCTCCGCGATCGGGTTACCTGGCCACTTCGTCGTTATTCCCTATTTGCCCATCGGGTTATCAGGCCACCTCGTTTTTCCTCCCCATACCGCGATCGGGTTACCTGGCCACTTCGTCGTTATTCCCTATCTCCCCATCGGGTTACCTGGCCACCTCGTTTTTCTCCTCCCTCCGCGCTCGGGTTACCTGGCCACTTCGTCGTTATTCCCTATTTGCCCATCGGGTTATCAGGCCACCTCGTTTTTCCTCCCCATACCGCGATCGGGTTACCTGGCCACCTCATTTTACCCTCCCCTTTCCGCGATCGGGTTACCTGGCCACTTCGTCGTTATTCCCTATCTCCCCATCGGGTTACCTGGCTACCTCGTTTTTCTCCTCCTTCCGCGATCGGGTTACCTGGCCACCTCGTTTTTGCCCTCCCTCCACGATTGGGTTACCTGGCCACTACGTCGTTATTCCCTATCTCCCCATAGAGTTATCAGGCCACCTTGTTTTTCTCCTCCCTCCGCGATCGGGTTACCTGGCCACTTCGTCGTTATTCCCTATTTGCCCATCGGGTTACCCGGCCACCTCGTTTTACCCTCCCCTTTCCGCGATCGAATTACCTGGCCACTACATCGTTATTCCCTATCTCCCCATAGGGTTATCAGGCCACCTCGTTTTTCTCTTCCCTCCGCGATCGGGTTACCTGGCCACTTGGTCGTTATTCCCTATTTGCCCATCGGGTTACCTGGCCACCTCGTTTTTGTCCTTCCTCCACGATCGGGTTACCTGGCCACTTCGTCGTTATTCCCTATTTGCCCATCGGGTTACCTGGCCACCTCGTTTTTGTCCTTCCTCCACGATCGGGTTACCTGGCCACTACGTCGTTATTCCCTATTTCCCCATCGGGTTATCAGGCCACCTCGTTTTTCCTCCCCATACCGCGATCGGGTTACCTGGCCACTTCGTCGTTATTCCCTATCTCCCCATCGGGTTACCTGGCCACCTCGTTTTACCCTCCCCTTTCCGCGATCGGGTTACCTGGCCACTTCGTCGTTATTCCCTATCTCCCCATCGGGTTACCTGGCCACCTTGTTTTTCTCCTCCTTCCGCGATCGGGTTACCTGGCCACTACGTCGTTATTCCCTATTTCCCCATCGGGTTATCTGGCCACCTCGTTTTTCTCCTCCTTCCGCGATCGGGTTACCTGGCCATTACGTCGTTACTCCCTATTTCCCCATCGGGTTATCTGGCCACCTCGTTTTTCCTCCCCATACCGCGATCTGATTATCTGCCCACTACCTCATTATTCACTATCCTTCAATCGGCTTATCTGGCCGCTACGTTGTTATTTCCTATCCTTACATTGGGTGATCTGCCTACCTCGTTTTTCTCCCCTTTCCGCCATTGGATTATCTGACCACTACGTCGTTATTTCCTATCACTCTATCGGATTATCCACCCAGTTGTTTTTTTGTTGTGTTATTCTTTTTATCTGGAGGAGGGAGATGGCCCGAATAAATAAATCTCGCACTTCCGTCTGCGGAGGATTTTTCGACCACTTTCTCAATGTTGCATTAGCAATTTCAGATACCCGAAGCAGCGACGCTCCAACGAGGGAATCGGAAAAAACAAGCAGGAGCCATATAGAGGCCTAAAACAAGGATAAAAAGAGGGTCTGCGCAAAGTTCTTCCCCGACACAGAGGGCTTCGCAAGACTCATCGGAAAGGACCAAGCAGGTTGCAATAGCTTCGTGGATTAGGGGGGTGCATCTCGGCACCCCCCACCCAGGTAACGGTCTGAAGTCTCAGAATTGCCGCGATCGAGTTATCTGGTCTCACGTCGTTATTCCGTATCAGTCCATTGGTTTATCTGGCCACCTCCTTTTTCTTCCCCATTCCGCGATCAGCTTATCTGGCCTACTCGTTTTTTTACTCCCTATTCTTCTACCGGGTTATCTGGCTACAGTGTAATCAGCGCGTTACCTAACCATTTTTCTTTTTATTCCTTCCTCACTTATCGGGTTATCCGTTGTATTTTACTTTCCCTAGCAAAATTTGTGATCTGTTAACTTTTTCCCTCCAACCATGCATGGGTTCATCTATTCCACCCTTTAAATTTTAGGTTACCTTTTCTACCATCTTCCCATTACGTTTCCGGTTATCTATACATATCGTTTTTATTCTTCCTCTCTCGATCGGATTACCTGTTCAACCGTCTGCTATTTTAATTTCGAGTCTTATGTCTTACTATTTGTTATAATTGTTAGTGTTATGCGTACGCGTTGTTTTTCTTCCCAGTTTTTTCATTTTTTCTGTTCAACCGTCTGGCCGCAAAATGTGTCAACCGTCGTCCCTGCAAGTTTCAGGGCTGGTTGGGATTTTTTTCGTTGATTTGGGTTTGTTTGTCTATTTTGTTTTTTTTTTTATCGCCAAATCATAAAATAAACCTCAAATTTTTCGTCCAAACAATGAAAACATATTTAGGGGTGGGCCACCCTTATTTCTGAGCCGTATAAAAAATATTTTACCACCTATTCTCCGACCTACCGAAAATACACCAGAATATTTCTTAAAAATCGGTCGACCCGTTTCAGAGGAGTTTGATTACAAACGCTCTGAAACGAGAATTTAATGTATATAGATATATAAAAGCCCGAGCCTTTATATCCTGTGCACGTGTCACCGCTATTCTACCAGCGAGCCCATGAGGACTCGAGAGACGGCCCTTGTTTATACGGGTGACGACCGATAGCTCACGCGCACAACTACATACAACCTACAAATGTAAATTACCGTATCATCCTTTCGTTTTTCTTATGTATACTACTCTATTGCTTCTGTATTATTATTAATTAATCGCGATGATCTGATTACTGATTTCTAATAAATCGCGAGTCCAGTTTGTAGGATGATTTTAAATTATTTCTCTATATCGCATAACTTCACACAACATTTTCCCCTGCGGCCATCGTTGAGAAAAAAAATCGAATCCACCCCATTTGTTTAAACGTTTCACGTTCGCATGACTTCACCGCCCTTTCCTAGAGCGAGACTTCACCGCTCATCCTTAGAGCGAGACTTCACCGCTCATCCTTAGAGCGAGACTTCACCGCTCATCCTTAGAGCGAGACTTCACCGCTAATCCTTAGAGCGAGACTTCACCGCTCATCCTAAGAGCGAGACTTCACCGCTCATCCTTAGAGCGAGACATCTGCAATCATCATTGTTAGAAAATTCAATCCTTGGAGAAACCTACCGAAGATAATTCCCGGTAGAGAAAAATAATGCAAAACTGCGGTTCACTAGTAATAACAAAATTTTCCCACTCTATTGCAGAAAAAAGTTTGCATGGGTAGAACGCAACGAATTCATTTTCACTGCACCATATAAACAAAGTAATAAAGAAATCGTTTTCGTTGTATGCCGACGTGGATATAACGAAAATGACGTAAATGACGTGGACGTCACTGACTCCGCACCTTCACAGTGTGAGTTTGCAGCAAACACAACGATCGACGATCTGTCGTGTTCGCTATAATCGATGCAATTTGTTATCCACAATCACCGCTATTTTGTAGATCGAGACTCCTGGAATCATATTACCGGATAAATATATATTCTTGGATAAACCTGCCGAAGATGAATCCCGGCAGAGGAAGATAAACTGAACCTCCCGACTTTGATCGCCCGGGAATTCGGCTGAAATTGTTGCCGCCAAAATAAGTCATAGTGTCATAAAGCTTGCTCGTGCCAAAAACTGTAAAGGTTGCATCATTAGAGCGCGACGTTTTTTTGTTTTTTCAATTTCATCATGTATATTGGAATTGTGGGACGATATTTGTTCCTACATTCAGTTAAGAAATCTGAAAAAAAGAGTAACAATAATTTTCATTGTATTCCAATGATGCACGCTTCACCGTCTCCTCATCTTGGAAGGATGAGTCTGTAGAAAATACTACAGACTATCGTCTTTTCTCGATGATCTGTCGTGCTTGATTCACTTGATGTAGTGTATTATAAGTAATTACCGCTATTCTATCGAGCGAGACCCTTGGAATCGAATTTACTAAAAAAAAATCGATCCTTGGAGTAACCTGTCGAAGATAAATCCCGACAGAGATAAAAAATTGGCAAACTTTTTTTGTAGTAATCATGAAATTGTACCACTCATTCGCAGAGTGATTCTCCGACGATCTCGTTCGTGATAAAAATTCGCTGCAATCATAAATTAGGCAGCGCTCATTTATTAAAATTTAAATAAATGTGGTAAATTATAAGCTTTTCACTTATTAGTAACCACGCCGAACGATGATCGTAGCTGAGAAATCATAGCGATGCGAGCGAATACGTTGAGACAGTACTCGTACAATGTTTCACCGCTATCCTGCCGAGTGAGTCCATTCGCCGAAGCGTATGACGCTCGGTATAGTAATACTACTACGTAGTATATGCTACGTATATGTATGTGAGCAGTGCAGCCAGATCGCGCGCAAAAGTTACCCCCTCTCTAGTCTCTTGCGCGCCCATTACACAATCATAGTAGCGCGTGTCCGTGAGCGAGCGACGCTCGGACGACTTCGGGAAGAGCCGAGCGCCACCGAAGTTCCCCGGCCGCGCCTACGGCAGCTACACCAATGCATGGACGCTGAGCACGTTCATGTGCGGCCAAGCCGAAACGAAGGATTCGAGGGAAAAAGCAATCTGAGCACGACTCGCGCGTGACGTCACCCGACGGCACGAGCGAGGCTTTTAGATGATTTCAATGCTTATTTAGCTTTTGATTCTCTGCGTTATTAATGTATACAAAAAAATGTATCGCACACTCTCATCGCTTATTTTTTTCAGTTTATACGTTAATTTAAATATAATAATAAATCTAAATTACAACTTATTTACCTTCTAAAATATTGTTTACGCTTTACTCACACCCGTCCTTATGCCAAATAAATTATAATTCATAAAAGTAAGCGGAAATATATTTATATTCGTATTATTATATTAATTCTCATAGCTCTCATATGAAAACTCTCATATGAAAAACACAAAAAAAAACTTCAAAACCTTAGATTTCAACGAACCAAGAACATACATCTTCACATTTTCAATCATGACGAATTTTTAAGAACAATATCATCACAAACACATCTGAACCAAAACAATATACATCACCTAAATTATCAAAACATAAATCAAACAACACAAAAACACAACATCTTATACTCAACTCTTACTAATAGACAACAGGATACAAATAATAATCTTTCCACTGATCCTCTGAATAATATAAATTCGACGATCACATTAAATAAAACGAAAGAATGGCTTATAAATCTCTCCAACATTGATATTCCGCTACACATTTCCACATTCTTGTCTCTAAGTGAAAAGTTTTGTTTTCCTTACCTCAAACTCTCAGACATAAAAACTCATATCCACAAATCAATCTCCGAACTTGAGTCCAAATTAGATTTTTTACTCGACAAACCTAGACAACTCGAAATTAGAACCAGATTCATTAAAATCTGAAACAAAATAAATATTCCAACCTCAATTTCCAACACTAATCAAATTATAAACCACACGTCCTCATTCTTAAAAAACAACCCTCAACTTTTAGTTACACGAGCTGACAAAGGAAATTCAACAGTCATTCTTAACAAATCAGATTACATTACAAAAACTCATAATTTACTCGCAGATTCCTCAACTTACAAATTAACAAATAGAAATCCCATCAACACTCTACAAAAAGGCATTAACAATAAATAGTCCAACACATAAACTAGCTGAATTTATACAATCTAAACTTTCTAAATTAATCAATACGACTAATTCACACATCAAAGATAGTTTCCACCTAAAACATTCACTTTCTAACATCTCAATTCCACTCAACTACAAATTTGTCTCGTTTGCTGTTGTTTCTCTCTATAGCAACATCCCATTACAACTTATTATTCAAAGCCTTAAAAAAAGATCAAATCTATTTTCAAAAACATTTCCTTTAAACGAAATAATTAAAGCCATAGAATACATCATGTTCTCAACTTTCTTTACATTTCAAAATAAAATTTACCAACAAATCTCAGGGTTACCAATGGGCTCACCTCTGGCTCCAATACTATCTAACAACGTCATGATTGATCTTGAAACAAATTGCCTGGAAAAATTAAAATACTTGCACTATTTATTGATCATACTATTGGACGAAGTGGATAATTATTTTTATGAATTTTTGGCAGCCAATAGAGACGAGATAGGTTGAAATTTTCAGCTTTTAAGTATTTGTATTTTGTTTCATCAATGATTTTTAGGATTTTCCATCTGGAGAGAATATTGTTAATGCCTTTTTGTAGAGTTTTGATGGGATTTCTATTTGTTAATTTGTAAGTTGAGGAATCTACGAGTAAATTATGAGTTTTTGTAATGTAATCTGATTTGTTAAGAATGACTGTTGAATTTCCTTTGTCGGCTCGTGTAACTAAAAGTGAGGATTGTTTTTTAAGAATGAGGACGTGTGTTTTGTAATTTGATTAGTGTTGGAAAATGATGTTCGAATATTTATTTTGTTTAAGATTTTAGTGAATCTGGTTCTAATTTCGGTTTGTCTAGTTTTGTCGAATAAAAAATCTAATTTGGACTCAAGTTCGGAGATTGATTTGCGGATATGAATTTTTATGTTTGAGAGTTTGAGGTAAGGAAAACAAAACTTTTCACCTAGAGACAAGAATGTGGAAATGTGTAGCGGAATATCAATGTTGGAGAGATTTATAAGCCATTCTTTCGTTTTATTTAATGTGATTGTCGAATGTATATTATTCAGAGGATTAGTGGAAAGATTATTATTTGTGTCCTGTTGTCTATTAGTAAGGGTTGAGTATAAGATGTTGTGATTTTGTGTTGTTTGATTTATGTTTTGATAATTTAGGTGATGTATATTGTTTTAGTTCAGATGTGTTTGTGATGATATTGTTCTTAAAAATTCGTCATGATTGAAAATGTGAAGATGTATGTTCTTGGTTCGTTGAAATCTAAGGTTTTGAAGTTTTTTTCCACATGAGAGTTTTTTATATAAGAGTTTTCATATGAGAGCTATGAGAATTAATATAATAATACGAATATAAATATATTTCCGCTTACTTTTATGAATTATAATTTATTTGGCATAAGGACGGGTGCGAGTAAAGCGTAAACAATATTTTAGAAAATAAATAAGTTGTAATTTAGATTTATTATTATATTTAAATTAACGTATAAACTGAAAAAATAAGCGATGGGAGTGTGCGATACATTTTTTTGCATACATTAATAACGCAGAGAAACAAGAGCTAAATAAGCATTGAAATCATCTAAAAGCCTCGCTCGTGCCGGCGGGTGACGTCACGCGCGAGTCGTGCTCAGATTGCTTTTTCCCTCGAATCCTTCGTTTCGGCTTGGCCGCACATGAACGTGCTCAGCGTCCATGCATTGGTGTAGCTGCCGAAGGCCCGGTCGGGAAACTTCGGTGGCGCTCGGCTCTTCCCCTTCGTCCGAGCGTCGCTCGCTCACGGACATGCGCTATTATGATTGTGTGATGGGCGCACAAGAGACTAGAGAGGGGGTAACTTTTGCGCGCGATCTGGCTGCACTGTATGCGAGTGTCGGCTGGCACACATACATATACGTGTGTGTTTTCGTTGCGACCGAACCACGCGTGACCTTTTTTCGCGCTGCGGTCGGAACGAATTCACACGTGCATACACACACACATGGGCGCCAACGCTCAGCGATCGGCAGTGTCGCGCCTCGACTCGTCGCCCGAAAAGTCGAGGCTTCGAGGCCGAATCGCGTGCGTGGCGCCATCCGTCGGTAGTGACTCGCAGCTCAAAACTGCACAATTGTCACTACCGACGTATCGAGGGGCCGCG
>OX101793.1:2383774-2423774 GCA_944452715.1 Ophion slaviceki
AAAATTTCAAATCGATCCGTTGCAAAGGTGTTCGAGTACTCCATTCTCCCAGATTAAAAAAACTTGTTTTTCAAGATGGGCTCTGTCGCCGCGATTTTGCATGAAAATTATAATGCATTTTTTATCCTTTAGTATGTGTTAAATCAACCCTCTCAAAAGAAATCCTATCCTTTTGTCAAACTCCTAAAATAAATTGTCAAAGTTAGGCCTTATTTTCTCCGCTAGAGTGGTGTTACCCCTTAAGTATATTATAACACCAGCGTTATGTAGAGGGTCAAAATTTGTGCTACTTTAGAATAAAATGTTATTTATTTATTTATTCATTTCACCTGTGATCAGAGCAAATCGACAATTCATGCGGTGCTGCAAGCTGCGAGTAGGAGGCATTGTTTACTCGATAAAGATGAAATCAACATTGCCCTTCACGTTTCCGTACAACTGTCAACGTCTTTGACCGTCCTCGTAATGGCATTTGTCGATTTCATCTTCGATCGAGTCAACGATTCCGGAGACGGCCAAGGTGCGTCATTGACCCGTAGCTCAAGCGACTAGCGGCTGGTGCAAACCGAGCAAAGATTAAATCGATGCTTTGAATGCTTTTCGGAGTATCCATTGAACATTCCTGAAATGATCCAATGAAAATTGTTCTCGGGTTCATCTTATTTCCGATCAGACCTAGTGGACAATTCAGACACTGCTGCAAGCTGCGCGTACGACGCATTGGTTGCATAATAAAGATGAAATCAACATTGCCTTTGACGTTTTCGCGCAACTCCCAACCCCGTTCGACCGTCCCCGCAATGGCATTTGTCGATTTCATCTTCAATGAAGTCAATGATTCCGGAGATGGGCAAGGTGCGTCATTGAGCCGCAGCTCGAGCGACTAACAGCTGGTGCAATCCAAGCAAAAATGAAATCGATGCTTTGAATGCTTTTCGGGGTATCTATCGAACATTCCTGAAATGATCCATTCAAAATGATACTTGATTTCGTCTTATTTCCGGCCAGAGCTAGTGGGCAATTCAGGCACTGCTGCAAGCTGCGGGAACTGTTACGTCATGACCCGCTTCATCGCACCCACTCCACAAATTCCAATGAATCAATACGATATAAGAATATCGGGCAGGGAAAAGAAACCCCTTCTCGTACTGACGAAGGTCTACACTCCAAGAATTACCAGGCCACTACGATTTTTACTACCAGCGCAATGCCTACATGCGATGCACGCCACCCCAACCCCACGACAAATTATCCCTGGACCATTACGCTACTAGGAAATCAACTTCAGTCACCCCGTCGATTGACCAAACCACCGCGCGAAACACTGTCGCCTACAGCACGTGCCCAAGCCTACAGAAGACACCCGAATATTCTATTTAAGAACAAGCGACGCCAACAGGGCGAGCCTTGTCATAAAAACTCGAAGCACCTCGTAAACGGAAATCATATAAATTAACCAGGGAACAAAATTATATCTAATATTGGTGTCCAGCTCATATCTACAAGGAACATCTGAATAACCTTCATGAGAGCTATCTGCGACGAAAAGGCGAGTTTTTTCATAAAAATCCAAGGGTACCTCGTACATCGGAACCAGCCGAATCATCCCCCGTACGGGTTGAAAGGGAGAGAACCACTTAGTCGACGCAAAACCCGATGATATCATAGCCACCGATTGAACTGTAAAAGGAGGCATCTCTGACCCAAGCTTATTAATATCCAGAAGATCGTAAAAACCGACTATGTTGGAAATCAAAGAAATACCGCCACGAGAGAGCCAGCTCTGAATCATACGCACAGAAGGAAGGTCACCCAAGATTTTCGACACGTGGAAGATCTTTCGAGAGAAGACCACCCCCGAAAAAGGAGTATAAAAGGAAGGACCGGGAACACAGCAGCGTTCAGTCTCGACTTCAACCCCGTGGCCGGAGTTACGCCGCAGCCGGTCGCGGTCAATATCCAGTCTCAATCCATCT
This sequence comes from Ophion slaviceki, assembly GCA_944452715.1. Classification (NCBI taxonomy): domain Eukaryota; kingdom Metazoa; phylum Arthropoda; class Insecta; order Hymenoptera; family Ichneumonidae; genus Ophion; species Ophion slaviceki. Next base: position 2,385,751 of record OX101793.1, read on the forward strand.
GTCTCAATCTCAACCTCGCGGCCAAAGCTACTTCAGTCTCACTCTCAATCTCCAGTCTCAATCCGTCAGTCTCAATTTCAATCGAGCAATCTGCGTCGAAGTTTCAACGCGTTCAGTCTAGTCTCGACTTCAACCCCGTGGCCGGAGCTACGCATCAATCAGTCGCGGTCAAAGTCTCAGTCTCCATCTCGACCTCATGGTCGAGGTCTCACTCTCAATCTCAATCGAGCAGTCTCAGTCAAAGTGTGAACGTGTGCAGTCTCAATTTTAACCACGCGGCTAAAACTACGCCAGTCAGTCTCAATCTCAACATCAAGTCCGAAGACTAAGTCGTCGCGAACAAGCAGCCAGTCGCAGCAGTCATCGAAGTGGTACCAGTCCAGCAGTCGCAGTCTCAGTCTCAACCTTACGGCTAAAGGTACCGTCACCGAAGTCTACCAGTTGAAATTCAGCAAGGTTCACTGTACGTATTGTCCAGTCGCAATTCGACTTCCAAAATCGGTCAAAGACTCTCATCAAAAGAAGTCTCAGCCATCACGAAGAGTTCAAATTACTAAATCTAAACCCTTGCATCACCACCGTATCTTTCAACCACAAGACTCTGCAACATCTATTTTAATTATCGAATACAGGCTAAATCTAAACCACAACCGCTGTAATCAATTGCCTTCAAATAACTACATAGTTATCTTGAATATTACAACCATTTCAACTATTTAATCGGGTGTAAATGTTGTAGCTATTTAATCTCGTGTAACCATTGTGCGAACACTATAAACCGTTCGACATACGTGTTAATATTATAACTATTTAATCTCCATGTAATCACGGTGTGAACATTATAATCGTGAAGAAATTGTAGCCACTATAATCCAAATCTCAAAACAATACCGCCGATAATATAAATTATAACTACGATTATTAGACGACCATTGCAACGAAAGGAACAAACGGCGAATTATCTGAAAATAAATAGAGTAAGCAAAGCATTCATGCAAAACTCTCGTATTATTCGATCTTCCTCAAGACCAACGCATTATTCAACCGTCATTCCTCCCATATCAAAGACGTGACTTCCGTCCCTGGGTAAAGGACTTAATTGTCTTGACCCGAAAGCGAAGTCAACACCGTGTTGCGTGCTCTCTAAGATTCGATAAGTTCACGGGGACGTAACAGGAACAACACATTGTTTACGTGATAAAGATGAAATCAACGATGCCCTCACCGTTTCCGCGCAACTGTCAAAGTCGTTCGACCGTCCTCGTAATGGCATTTGTCGATTTCATCTTTGATCGAGTCAACGATTCCGGAGACGGGCCAGGTGCGGCATTCAACCGCAGCTCGAGCGACTAACAGCTGGTGCAAACCGAGCAAAGATGAAATCGATGCTTTGAATGCTTTTCGGAACATCTATCGGACATTCCTGAAATGATCCATTCAAAATGATACTTGATTTCGTCTTATTTCCGGCCAGAGCTAGTGCACAATTTAGGCACTGCCGCAAGCTGCGCGTACGGCGCATTGGTTACGTAATACAGATGAAATCAACATTGCCTTGGACGTTTCGGCGCAACTTCCAACGTCGTTCGACTGTCCTCGTAATGGCATTTATCGATTTCATCTTCGATCGAGTCAACGAGTCCGGAGACAGGCAAGGTGCGTCATTGACCCGTAGATCGAGCGACTAACAGCTGGTATAAACCAAGCGAAGATTAAATCGATGCTTTGAATCCTTTTCGAAGCATCTATCGGACATTCCTGAAATGATCCATTTAAAATGGTTTTCGATTTCATCTTATTTCCGGCCAGAGCTAGTGGGCAATTCAGGCACTGCTGCAAGCTGCGGGAACAAGGCATTGTTTACGTGATAAAGATGAAATCAACGACTCCCTTAACGTTTTTGCGCAACTATCAACGCCGTTCGACCGTCCTCGTAATGGCATTTGTCGATTTCATCTTCGATCGAGTCAACGATTCCGGAGACGGGCAAGGTGCGGCATTGACCCGCAGCTCCAGCGTCTAACAGCTGGTACAAACCAAGCAAAGATGAAATGGATGCTCCGAATGCTTTTCGAAGCATCTATTGGACATTCTTGAAATAATCCACTGAAATTTGTTTTCGATTTCATCTTCTTTTATTTAATATTTTATTTATTTAATTTCTTGATTTATCTTGCTTACATGATGGAATAGGTATTGCCCTTGACGTTTTCGCGTGGCTATTACCGTCATTCAACCGTCCTCGTCTTGATAGTCGTCGATTTCATCTTCAACCGAGCAAACAAACAAACAATTCAAGTACCCGTGGTTTGTGAGTCCGTGTACTTTTTCTCAGCTGTGCAACTTCGATTTGTTCGAGTGCAGTTAAGTGATATCTACTCGCATTTATAAACGAATATTGTATAGAACGTAAGTTTTGTGCATTAGGGTGGTCTTTATTTGGGGTCAAAATAAATTTAACCTTTTCCGTCCCCTAAATCGGTTCGAAATACGTAAAAAGTAACGCTGTAATTTTTTCAGATTAAAAAAAAATGTTTAACCCTTCACCACGGGGGTTGAAATTTTCCATTTAACATACATGGCATTTTCCTGCCTTTGCAATCGCTATGTTACTGTGGGCCTAAATATGTTTGTAAAATCTTGAAAATTTCAGAAATTAGTTTACAAGTATGTTGCTACTTGAAAAAAATTCCAAAACCCCTACCCTCAAAATGTTGTATAACATCACCATAAGAATTATTATTTTTCTAAATATTTTTTCTTCCTTGTTTTTTTTATAAATGTATTTAAAATAGAATAATTTTCTAAACGAGTTACAAATTCTTTAGTATTTTCTCCTTTTTTGCATCTGGATGTTTTTTCGATATTCTCTTACAATTTGTAAAATGATCTGTTTTTGTTGTTCGTTCCGTGTGAGTATTTCATTGCAATCGGTGAACAGACGAACACATCTTTCCGCGACGTCGTTAATTACTGTTGATTGTTTTGTGATTTTCAAACCGATTGCGTAACTTTCATTTTGACGCCAAACAGATGGATCAGTATTTAGAAACTCGTGATCAATTCCAAACCTTCGGAAAAAGTTGAGCGTTGAGGGGTTATGAAATGATCCAGAGGTGTTCGTCTGTTCACCGATTACAATGAAATACTCACACGGAACGAACAACAAAAACAGTTCATTTTACAAATTCTAAGAGAATATCGAAAAAATCATCCAGACGCAAAAAAGACGACCATACTTAAGAATTTGTAACTCGTTTAGAAAATAATTCTATTGTAAATACATTTATAAAAAAACGAGGAAGCAAATAAAATATTTTAAAAAAATTATGATTATTATGGTGATGTTATACAACATTTTGAGGGTAGGGGTTTTGGAATTTTTTCCATGTATCAACATGCTTGTAAACTAATTTCTGAAAATTTCAAGATTTTACAAACATATTTAGGTCCACAGTAAAATAGTGACTGCAAATGCAGGAAAACGCCATGTATTTTAAATGGAAAACTTCAACCCCCGTGGTCAAGGGTTGAACATTTTTTAAAAATCTGAAAAAATTGCAGCGTCACTTTTTACGTATTTCGAACCGATTTAGGGGACGGAAAAGGTAAAATTAATTTTGACCCCAAATAAAGACCACCCTAATGCACAAAACGTACGTTCTATACAATATTGGTTTATGAATGCGAGTAGATGTCACTTAACTGCAGTCGAACAAATCGAAGTTGCACAGCTGAGAAAAAGTACACGGACTCACAAACCACGGGTACTTGAATTGTTTGTTTGTTTGCTCGGCTGAAGATGAAATCGACGACTATCAAGACGAGGACGGTTGAATGACGGTAATAGCCACGCGAAAACGTCAAGGGTGTATTCCATCGTGTAAGCAAGATAGATGAAGAAATTAAATAAATTGAATAATAAATAAAACAAGATGAAATCGAAAACAAATTTCAGTGGATTATTTCAGGAATGTCCTATAGATGCTCCGAAAAGCATTCGAAGCATCCATTTCATCTTTGCTTGGTTTGTACCAGCTAGTAGGCAGTGCCTAAATTGTGCACTAGCTCTGACCGGAAATAAGATGAAATCGACAATTATTTTCAATGGATAATTTCAGAAATGTCCGATAGATGTTCCGAAAAGCATTCAAAGCATCGATTTCATCTTTGCTCGGTGTGCACCAGCTGTTAGTCGCTCGAGCTGCGGTTCAATGCCGCACCTTGCCCGTCTCCGGAATCGTTGACTCGATCGAAGATGAAATCGACAAATGCCATTACGAGGACGGTCGAACGACTTTGACAGTTGCGCGGAAACGTTGAGGGCATCGTTGATTTCATCTTTATCACGTAAACAATGCGTTGTTCCCGCAGCTCGCAGCAGTGCCTGAATTACCCACTAGCTCTGGCCGAAAATAAGATGAAATCGAAAACCATTTTGAATGGATCATTTCAGGAATGTCCGATAGATACCCCGAAAAGCTTTCAAAGCATCGATTTCATTTTTGCTTGATTTGCACTAGCTGTTAGTCGCTCGAGCTGCGGCTCAATGACGCACCTTGCCCGTCTCCGGAATCATTGACTTCATCGAAGATGAAATCGACAAATGCCATTGCGGGGACGGTCGAACGGGGTTGGGAGTGGCGCGGTAACATCAAAGGCAATGTTGATTTCATCTTTGTTACGCAATTAATGCGTCGTGCGCGCAGCTTGCAGCAGTGTCTGAATTGTCCACTAGGTCTGATCGGAAATAAGATGAAATCGAGAACAATTTTCATTGGATCGTTTCAGGAATGTCCGATAGATACTCCGAAAAGCATTCAAAGCATCGATTTCATGTTTGCTTGGTTTACACCAGCTGTTAGTCGCTCGAGCTACGGGTCAATGACGCACCTTGGCCGTCTCCGGAATCGTTGACTCGATCGAAGATGAAATCGACAAATGCCATTACGAGGACGATCAAAGACGTTAACAGTTGCGCGGAAACGTTGAGGGCGTCGTTGATTTCATCTTTATCACGTAAACAATACATTGTTCCCGCAGCTCGCAGCAGTGCTTGAATTGCCGACTAGCTCTGGCCGGAAATAAGATGAAATCGAAAACCATATTGAATGGATCATTTCAGGAATGTCCGATAGATGCTCTGAACAGGATTCAAAGCATCGATTTCATCTTGCCTTGGTTTGTAGCAGCGGTTAGTCGCTCGAGTTGCGGGCCAATGACGCCCCATGCCCGTCTCCGGAATCGTTGACTCGATCGAACATGAAATCGACAAATGCCATTACGGGGATGGTCGAACAACATTGAAAGTTGCGCGGAAACGTCAAAGGCTATGTTGATTCCATCTTTATTACGTAAACAATGCGTCCTACTCGCAGCTTGCAGCACCGCATGAATTGTCCATTTGCTCTGATCACAAGTGAAATGAATAAATAAATAAATAACATTTTATTATGAAGTTGCACAAATTTTTCAATCCTCAAAAAACGGCGTATCGATTTTCGTCTGCCGGAACCGACAGATTTCATCTCCCCTAATGAGGAAATGGAAAGCTTCTCCTCATGTTTCCTAACCCAGCTCGAACACACTTTGAGATGATATTTGTACAGAAAACATTTTTTTTTGAAGATCAATCCGACTATGACACTGAACGGAGTGGTCGAATGGGAAATGGAATCCCGAAAACATCCAATTCTCATGCAATTCTCAATTGAGAGATTGTTAATAAAAAATTATGTATTGATTATTTTTCAATACGCAAGAAAAATCGCTCGGTATTTCGAAATTTGATAATTATTGACAATTCTTTGGTTTTGTTAATTTTTATTTCTTAAGAAAGCAAAGAGAACAGGCGCTCTCAATGGATAATTGCTGCAAAATTCGTAAATGTCATTAATTGCGGCGCGCTTCACGCTTTGGCACGCAATACGCCGAGCGATAGCAGACGATAGGTGAAACGTCAAATCGTGTGTCACGATTCTCGAACCGAATTGGTTGACAGGCAACGTAGCGAATGATTCGCTAAACGTCAGATCATGCGCGCTGGCATTTTTCAAAGGCTGCTGTTTCTCAGAACCTTCTTGACGTCGGCTGCGACTTCGTGGCCCTTGGTCTACTCTTCTGCCCTTTTCGATCGTCCAACGTGGCGGATTCGAGCGTTCCTTTCGAAGATCGAACGCCTATTTTCTAATGATTCCCATTCGATGATGGGGGCGAATAAAAGAAAACGGCTCAGTAGAAATCTTCGGAGTAACCTGCCGAACCCGGCATTGTCCGCTGTTACACCTATTCTGGATCACCCTGTATACAGGGTGTCTGCGATGAAAAGTCCTCAGGCATTTTTTGATCAGACGCATAGATAATTAATCATGAATTAAAATAAATAGCCAACCAGGTGCGTGCTACAGCGGAAAGGCAGCGTAGAGGGCAGGGATAGGGGAATGCGTTGTAATTGCGTGCGCCTGAAAATGTGTGCGGAGGGAAAATTCCAAAAGCATGTGTGCAAGTGCACACACACACATACGCGTGTGCGCACGTACACTCACACTAGGACACACACTTGCACATACACACGCACACACACAGACACATACACGCGCGCTCGCGCATGCATACACTTGCACACACGCACACATACACTCCCTCAATTACACACACGCATGCATACCCTTGCGCACACACACACACACACACACACACACACACACACCACATGGGGAGTCTGAAACCCCTACGTGGCGCGTCCCCAGGCGGCGGATAGGGGGAAGCCCTCGTATATAAATATAGACATAGATGTACAAATATCTATATGGATATAGATATACATATAGAGATATCTATCTGGATATAGATATGGATATTGAAATGTCTATATAGATATACAGGGCAGGAGGCAATTAAAATACCTCCCGTGGACCAACAGACACGGGGAACAAACCTCGATAGCAAATGATTATGGGAAGTCCAATAAAGGATATACCGATTAGGGTGCAGGGGCACGGAACCCTAGTACCGGCGCCTTCAGGGAGTGACCAAGCGGGCTCCCGGGCGTCGTCATCGAACAACCGCAGTACCACGGAGGTGGGCCACTTGGCCTCTATGGCGCACAATGTTTCAAGTGAAGAAAAGGAAGAGACAGGTGGAAACCGAAAGGAGATTTTGAAGTTGGTGGAGAGGGACGGAAAGACGCTGGAGAGCCTAGCCGCTTTTATCCAGCAGAAGAAAAACCTCCACAAGGAGATCCAGCGGTGGGTTCCTATGCTTACCAGTACTTGGAAAGGCATAGAGGACCTCGTAATGTGGAGTGCAAAGCAACAGGCGGCAACGTTGACTGGAGGAACGCAAACCACGCCGACCATAAGCCAAGCGAAATCGACTCTCCCTAACAAGGAGAGGAACGATGAAGGCATGGACGTGGGCGGTACCTCGATGCAAGTAAGCAAGGCGAAGAGGAAAAAGCGGGTTACACCGACGTCGACCGACGGAAAGAAGTCGAAGGAGAAGCAGCTGGTGGAGCCATTGGCTGGTCAATCCGAGGATAAGGGCGAGTGATCAGAGCAGAAGTGGCAGACTGCGCGAAAGAAGAAAAGATCGCACAAGATATCCGAAAAGCAGCCTCAGAAGAAGGCGCAGAAACCTCGCGAACGGCCGACTCTGCCCAACGCTCTCGTCATCCACAAAAAGGATGACTTGAGCTATGCGGAGATCTTGAGTCGTATAAAGAAAGATCCGGCGCTCAAGGATGCAGGTGAATGCGTCCAAAAGGTACGCAGAACGAACGCGGAAGATCTGCTGATCGTTCTGAATAAGGAGAGCTCAGCCAAAGCACCGGAATTGCGAAACCAATTCGAAGGTGTTCTTGGTGAATCAGCAACGGTCCAGAGTAAAGTCCAGGAAGTTGATCTGGAGATCAAGGACCTGGAAGAGGACGCGACGAAGGAGGAGATATCGGTGGCCCTGCAGAGAGTCTTGGAACCGGACTATTCCGTCACGGAATACTCTCTTAAGTCTCTGCGTAAAGCATATGGCAGAACTCAGACCGCGGTAATACGACTCAAGGTGCCTGCTGCCCGGAAACTTCTGGATACAGGAATCATCCGAGTCGGCTGGTGTAATTGCAGAATCCGAGAGGTGGTGAAACCACTAAAGTGTTTCAAGTGCTGGAAATTTGGACACTTATCACGGAACTGCAAGAGCAACGTCGACCGGGCTAAAGACTGCATCAAGTGCGGTAACACTGGCCACAAAGTTGCCGAATGCACAGCAAGCGCAAAGTGTGTCATATGTGCAGAAGCGGGAGATGGGGCACCCACAGCCCACATCGCAGGTAGCAGCCGGTGTCCAGCGTATACGCGGGCTCTCCAGGCTCTCCAGGCACTCCAAAAACGATGCAAATGAGAGTACTCCAGCTGAACCTCAACCATTGTGAAGCAGCACAGGACCTGCTCATGCAGACTGTGCGCGAGCTGAAGTCTGACTTGGCGATACTCTCGGAACCATATAGACATCTAGACACGCAACCTTGGGAATCTGACGCAAGTGGGAAGACCGCAATTTGGTCCTGCGGAAAACTTCCATTTCAGGATCTTGCGAGTCGGATGGAAACTGGTTTTGTGAGAATAAAAGTCAAAGGAGTTCATTTCTACAGTTGTTACGCACCGCCTAGTCTGACGACTTATGAGTTTGAGAATTTTCTCGACAACTTAGTCGCAGACGCTAAACAACGCTTCCCGGTAGCCATAGCCGGAGATTACAACGCGTGGGCTGTGGAATGGGGTAGTAAAGTGACGAACAGGAAGGGCCAAGCTCTGCTTGAGGCTATGTCCTTATTGGATGTAGTACTACTTAATGCAGGTACAAAGCCCACTTTTGTTAAAGGTAAAGCCTCCTCTATAGTGGACCTCACTTTTGTGAGTAGTAGCCTGGCCAGAGGAAACCAGTGCCACTGGGTAGTCAGCGATATCTACACTCACAGTGATCATCAAGCGATTCTCTGGGAGATTCGCGGTGACTTCAGCGGATCAGCGAAGGCGCCGAAGACAAACGGGAAGGGCTGGAAAGCGAAAATGTTTGACGCGGACGAGGTGGTCATGCAGAGGGTCACCGAAGCATGCGATGCCACAATGCCACGGAAACGTAATGTCGACTTCCGACCGGCGGTACACTGGTGGAGCGAACAAATTGCCGGCCTCCGAAGGGAGTGTCATCGAACTCGCCGCCTAGCGCAACGAGCTCGAGGCAAACGCTCGTTCCCCGATTTGGAAGAACAGCACAGGAAGGCGCGCTTGAAGCTTAAAAAGGCTATCAAGCAGAGTAAAGCTGAAAGCTGGGGCGAACTGTTCAGCGAGGTGGAAGATGCTCCCTGGGGCAGGCCGTACAAAGTAGTAATGACTCGGCTGAAAAGCCAGCCAATGCCATCGCCTGTGGACGCAGCCATGCTGGAAAAGATTGTTTCACATCTGTTCCCTGAGCAACCCGAGGAGAACTACCAACTCGAGGAGGACGTCGATGAGGTCATCCCAGCTATTACTGAAGAAGAGCTTCTTACGGCGATTGCCAGGATGGGCAACAATAAAGCCCCCGGCATGGATGGGATATCCAACATCGCGCTCAAGGCAGCGATCAAGTTGGCACCGGCAATATTCCTGGGCATGTACAATGCGTGTCTCAAGGAAGGAATCTTCCCGGACAAGTGGAAGTGGCAGAAGCTAGTGCTCCTCCCGAAAGGGAAGAAGCCACCGGACGAACCTTCATCCTATCGTCCGCTCTGTATGCTGGATACCGCCGGAAAGATCTTCGAGCGCATCATCCATAACAGGATTGAGAAAGTTGTGGATCCTCTACTGGCGGAAGGCCAGTTTGGCTTCAGAAAGGAGCGCTCTACTCTGGATGCCATTAACACAGTGGTGAAGCAGGCGCAGGAGTCGACTGTGGGGAAACGATGGGCAAGAGGGTCCAAGAAGTACTGCGCAGTTGTCGCTCTCGACGTCAAAAACGCTTTCAACTCGGCGATATGGAAGTGTATCATGGATGCCCTAAAAACATTAGGTGTACCATGGTACCTACGGAGAATAGTGGCGAGTTACCTACGTAATAGGTGGCTCATGTACGACACAGAGGATGGACCAAAGATGTATAGGGTGACTGGAGGAGTTCCTCAGGGCTCTGTACTTGGACCGCTTCTGTGGATCATCATGTACAATGATCTGCTGCTATTAAAATTGCCGAAAGGAGTGTCCATCGTAGCGTTCGCAGATGACGCGGCGCTGATTGTCATCGCCAAATTCCTGGAGCAAATCACCGCACTCTTCGGCGAAGCTTTCGCCAAGATAAAGGAATGGATGTCTTCTGTTGGACTGCATCTTGCAGCCCACAAAACGGAAGTACTCCTCGTATCCAGCAGGAAGGTGATGGAAACGGTGACGCTCAGGGTTGGAAACGCCGAAATCACATCCCAACCGTTCATTCGGTACCTGGGTGTGATTCTCGACGCGAGGCTGAACTTCAAAGAGCAAACCGAGCAGATCAGCAGAATGGCCGCTGCGGTGGCTACCACACTGGCACGACTCATGCCTAATGTTGGTGGCCCCAGACAGAAGAGGAGGAAACTGCTGTCATCAGTGACGACCTCAGTGCTCACCTATGGCATACCCATATGGGCTGATGCACTGAAAATCCAGGAGTACCGCAGGAAGGCTGCAGCAACGTATCGCGTCAGCGCCTTGAGGGTAGCCTGTGCGTTTCGCACTGTTTCCGAGGACGCTATCAACGTTATTGCGGGAATGCTGCCCATTGAGGTGCTTGCCGAGAAGCGTAGATCGATGTACCAGCAGAAGGGAGCTAGAAACCCCAGTTATGCAAAGACAAAAGCGAGAGCAACCAGTCTCAACCAGTGGCAGACGATGTGGGATGCTTCTCCCAAGGGAAGGTGGACACATCGACTAATCCCGAAGGTGCAGATATGGGTGAACCGTCTACACGGGGAGCTCAACTATTATCTCACTCAAGTGATCTCAGGACACGGCTGTTTGCGGGCTTATCTCTATAAGTTTAATTATGACGATTCCCCGGACTGCCCAGCATGTGTAGCAGTCGAGGAGAACGCTGAACATGCATTGTTCCAATGCCCACGTTTTAGTGCCTCCCGCGCGATAGTCGAGGATCAGCTGGAGACACGCATCACCCCGGACAACCTGGTTGAGTTGATGCTGAAGTCAGCAGACGCATGGACAGCGGTATCGGCTTATGCTGCCGCAGTAATGAAGGAGTTGCGACGTGCAGAACGTGCGAGGAAGAAGACGACGCCGGAAGACCAGGCAGTCATAGATTAAATCAGCGACACGAACCCCTAAACCACTCATAACGTCTAGAGTGGAACGGGGGATGTAAGGACGTCTGACAACACTACGGCTAAGGCCTCTCCCGCGATGTAATACCTAGCGGTCGTCCCGCGGGAGAATTTGTAAGGCCACAGAGGAATGGGAGTTTTTAGTCGGTGCAAGCCCGACACACGGCAATTATTTGCTACGGTGCGGAGGCATTTTCCCGCTTAACCTCTTAAAAAACACACACACACACACACACACACTTGCACACATGCTTTCGGAATTTTCCCTCCGCACACATTTTCAGGTGCACGCAATCACAACGCATTCCCCTATCCCTCCCGTCTGCGCTGCCTTTCCGCTGTAGCGCGCACCTGATTGGCTATTTATTTTTATTCATAATTAATTATCTACGCGTCTGATCAAAAAATAACTGAGGACTTTACGATTCAGAATTTTTTCTACGTTACTTCTGGGACACCCTGTATATGTTTTCGTTCAGGGATGCAAACCAGATCTCGGTAGTTCAGTCTCCATGACCTAGACGCTATTCTAGATCGTAATGCTTGGCGAGCCTGGCCAGCTTTCACTTCCACGAGTGCACACTTTTCTGGATAGCAGATGCCTACCCCAAAGAGATAGTTAAGATAAAACGTTTCCTTTATCCCTGGCCAGGATGCAACATCTTGGAAGGTTTTATTTTCTACACATCCCAACTAATGTTGAATACTATTTACACATCCTGTTGATCAACCCCCGCCCTACTATAACCCTATGAGGATCCAAAAGTCGAAATCTGAAGAAGGATCGGAACAGCAGTTTTCGTCATTCCAGTCTCCAACCTCTGAGGTGTCATTGTAAAAGAGTCGGAAAACGAAAAATAAGTGAAGAAAGATGTCGAACCAAATCGAAGTGATCTATCTCGTCGATGATGACATGGAGGTGGTGGTGAATATCGCTGATGACGACGAAGTGCATGTTTGGGTAGGCGATAAAGAAGTTATTGATATTGCCGATAATGACGATGATGAGTACGGCGAAATTGAAGTGCTTGCACATGATGACATGGAATTGGCGGCAATAAACGAACTGGAAAGTGATACCGAATCAGTGGATAGTAGATTAGGCAATGCCGCAAATGAAGGCTTCCGTTTTTTGTGTGAAGTCATAGTGGACCAGCACCAAATAAATCGGTTGAACCGGGAGTCATGTGTTGTATCAACTATGGATATTTCACCGAAAATGATCCGCCGAAATTTTGTGTATCGTGCTACTTCGATATTCGGGACACGGTTGATAGAATTATCCAAAAATGTGCCCACTTCGGCGAAAGATTCATCCATATCCGGGGAATATTTTGCATCAACTGCGGCGGGCCGACCCACCCAATTTCCATGTGCGACACGTGCCCCACCTGCCTGAACTTATATTGGGTCGATGGTTATTATTATCTTTAGTATGATTCAAAATATGATTATGTTTGATAGATTAATGAGATGTCTGATTTTTTATGTCCCAGGATAGCGGATCCGCTGCGGATATTCAAAGTAATAAAATAATAAAATGAAAAAAGGCAAAAAAAACACACACCGCACACGCACACCAAAGATTTTATGTATAGTATATACTATGTACGGTCATTGTTTAATTTAATTATTAATAACCTATCTTTTTAGTAATTTTATTCGAAGCATTCTTTTTACCCCCTCTCCCTTCCTTCCACACAAACAAACACACACATACACATACACACGCGAGCGCGCGCGTGCGCACGCACTCATGCATGCACGCACACACGCACTCACGCATGCACACACACTCACACACACAATCCCTCATCGACGGCGGCTTCCCCCTCCCGCCAGTCGCTCCATGGACCACGTGCCTACCCCCCTCCACAGAGACCCCTCTGTGACGTCACACGCGCTCGGCGGCCCCCGCCGTACCCCCGCACTTGGCTTCGCCGAGCTAGACACCCCCCGCCCCGCTCCCCCCTGAGATGCCGCCCCTTGAGTTAGAACCCCCCTAGCCCTTCTACTCGTGTTTTCGACGCGTGGGATGCCCACACCACGCGCCGCCACAGCGGTAGCGACGAGAATCGGCGATTTCCGTTAGGGAACTTTGCAGAGAACACGGGAGTCTGTCTCTCGCTGGATGGTGGAATGGTGTCCGCCTCGATGATGCGTTGGATCTCTGGCTCATAACCCCATAGCTGGCCCGCGATCGGTCACGTTCAACACCAAGGACCGGCGCTTGTGCCACCTGATTTTCGCCACACCCCTTCCACCGAATCCCTAATGTGTGTGGGTGTGTATGTGTCTCGCAAATAATAAGAGAAATAACAATTAATAATAATAAAATTCGCCCTAATCTTGTATGGGTCCGCTTTCGGGGTGAGCGTCGAGCGGGAGGGACGTCTTCACGGGTATTCCAGGGAATTCGAAAAATTTCCACGTGACAATATATATATATATATATATATATATATATATATATATATATATATATTGTGACGGTTCGGCTGTCCAGGCGAGCCACCGTCACACAGAATACGACAGTATCAACCCGTTTACCAGATACTTGCGTATTCTGGCCAGCGTTCGGAGCGACCGTCCATGCCGCCGGCCAGGCAGGTCACTTGCGCTAAGAATTGGGGCAAGCCCGCGACACCTCGCAAAGGGCTCCGCCCAGCGCGAGGAGCAAGACCACCGCGGACTCGCGGGAGGCCCGCCTATATTAGCACATATCGCGGCACTTGTGCTTCAACCACTCCTATCCATCTAAGAGTGCGACCCGAATTCATCGTGACGCCTCCTCACACCGAATGTGCGCCTGATATCCTAGAGAGGAACCATCGGATATATTTTATCCCTCGAATTGGCTATAGTATGCATGCGTCCTCAAAATTACAAACGCTGCCACCCCACCATCGAAGTATTCCTCGGCGGCGCGATTTCCCACCTAGCCCTCCGGATCCGCAAGAGAAATGGAATTTCTCCTGACGGGCCTGGGGCTATTTAAGGGCGTGCACGAGCCGGAGCGGCACTCTATCGCAAATTACTCATCATATTACGTGGAGTCACTAGTATCCGAAACCTCGGATCACCGGATGGAGGCCTTACGGCCGTAGCCCTGGTCCCATCCTAGAACGACCTCAGCTTCGGGTTAGATACTCTATTTCCTTGGGAAGCCCCAGCATTGCGCTGGAAGTCCGACCTCGGAAATAGAGTCGTCGTGGTGATTGCAAGCTAGGGAAAATCAAATAACACCCGATCGATAGTCTTTAGGACGATCGATCGCCACGCAGCTTTTCACACACAAAGACTCGGAGTGTGCAGTCCGTGAAGTGCCGATCGCGCTTCGCTGCACACGAGGAACTTCTATAACCAGCTTCCCTGGTTCTTGGTCCTCCTCTCCTGGCACCGAGGAGGCCAGCCGTCCCTTCCGGACGGCCCCGCTATGCGCTCTCGGAGAGAATTATTCTTCTTCGAGCTCGCGCATTATTGAACGCTAGAATCTCTAGCGCGTGAGCGACACGGCGTGGCACTCGTGCGCTTAGTTGCATTTGGCAACGTGCCAACCGGAAATAATGCCTCACAACCACAATAATTGTCAATCCAGCGGTGTCGCCTTCTGATTCCAGAAGCGATCCCGACTCGGCCACACGCGTATACGACGACGCTCGCGGACTGTGCGAGTGCGAGCAAGAGAGATAGAGTGAGTGAGAGAATCAGCGCCTCTAAACATCGCGCGCAGATAGACCACGCACCTTCCTATCCTGCTGCTTCAACAAGACCTCTGTGTGAGCGCAAGTGAGAGAGAGAAAGAGCATGAGAGTCAGCGCCTCTAAACATCGTGTGCGACCTCACCGTATTCTTCCCATCCTTGTCGCTCCACGACGACAGCGCTTCTCGCCGACCGTTCCAGCTCCGTGTAAAACGTCACCACACCGGACTAACCACACTAAAATCCACCGATTAACACACTAACATACTCTTTGTTACTGTCACCCAATTTCATCTCATAATAATCCGAAATACCGAATGCCGATGATGACGGATTATAATAGGCGTCTCTGAGACCCTCAAAACCACTGAGGCATCTCCCAAAAAAACACCTAAAATCCTCTTCATCATTCGTGGCTCCAAATTCGTACATCGTCCTTCAGGAGGCTACGGGAAAACCCTATTTTATCACTGCAAGTTAATCGCCGTGTTCCTTCGTTTTCCGGGATATTCGCGTACACGAATCCCCGAAAACGAAAAGAAGGCTTTCGCTAAAATCGCGAAACGTCTCAATATATATACTTAAATTCAATTTATAAAAAATTTAAATAATTAATTCTTATTATTGTAAATGACACGTTTTGAAACAAACTAAATTTAAAACTTCTAAATATAGTTTCCAGTAAATTTACTTTGTTACGACTTGTTTTATTTCAAGGCGTTAGGCCGCAGTAACGGGTATAAAATCATGTGCGAATTTAACAATTTTTTTCGTATGAAAAAGTGATTTACTCGTCGAATTAATTTCACATCTATTCAGTATGAATATCAAGCTGTTAGAAAATATATATTTTTTTTCGATGTACATAATGGCCGACTACTCGAAACTTCTCGAAACAGCTTTTTCGCCATTGGCGCGACAAATAACTTCAACAATTTTCACTCGATTTAATTTAAATTTGAAAGTTATGTTCCTAATCGCATTTCGCAGAGGAGTACGTACGGATTTTCTGATTAATCGAAAACTTCATTTTATGAGCAGTTATAACGAAATGTTTCACTAAAAATTAATTTCTTAAGTTCAAACACCTACAACTTTTGAATAAAGCAATATTTTTTAAATTCCGTACGTACTTCTCTAGGTATTCTATTGTAGATTGACGAGAATTTTTGTTTTTTGTTCTAGGTAAAACATTGTGGATGCTAAATGTTTCACCGCGGAGCGCCTAAAAAAGATAACAAAAGAAAATATTAGTACTCGACTATTTTGTAAGACGAAAAAAAAAAAATTCTAACAGTTTGATATTCATACTAAATATATGTGTAATTAATTTTATGAGTGAATCACTTTTTCATCCGAAAAAAAATTGTTAAATTCGCACACGATTTTATACCCGTTACTGTGGCCTAAGGCCTTAAATAAAAAGGTGGGGCTATATGTACATATTTTAATATTACATAAATATAATCAATTAATCAAATTTACTTACGAATCCAATTTTTTAAAGATAACGACATTGAAAAAAATTATAACTCTTTAAAGTGAAGCAATAAAAATCTACAAACGGTTGTGGATATTCTTTTAATAGGGTACCATTTTACAAAAAAAAATGTTTAATAAAAAATAGTCGGGGTCACGGGCTGAAGAAATAGGGTGGAATGCATTATGTATATAAATATATATATAGATGTTATATATATATATATATATATATATATATATATATATATATATATATATATATATATATATATATATATATATATATATATATATATAACATAATTAAACTAATTTTAAATGAACTATTACAATATAATTATTACACAAACTGAATGTAATTATATAAATTCTATATTTTTATAATATTAGGAGATTTTCTTTAATTACCGATAAAATACTCACGAATTTACATTTATTAAATAAAATGATTTATTTCATTTGATATATTATAATTGAAGAAACCTTAAGGCAGAAGTCTGGTCTAGAGCGATATTTCTACGTCATTTTTGGGTTGGAATAACTTTTAAACCGTTGAAGTTGTCTTGATGAAATTTTACATATGTATTTATTGTTCCTTTGAGAATGTATGTACATTAGAAAAAATATTTTCATGTAGTTTTTTATTTTTTTACAACATGGTCCGCCGAATCCCGCCCCAATCGGCGCCCACTCTGGGTGATGTTGTATGCATCTGAAAAAAAATATACATATTCTCAATCTGTATGAGTATTCTGAGCACTGGTAGCAGAATTAGTACTCAAACATTTTTTGTTACAAACGGCAGCCTGTTAAACTTGGATTAACGATATTTCATACATTTTCGGGTATTCGACGAGTTATAAAATGTGGGCCAAATTATTGTTCGACTGAATTCTGCTACCAGTCCTCAGTAAGAGACTACCGAAGGTATGTGCAAAATTTTAGCTCTATCGGTCAATGAGTTATCGAGATATCGTGGGCGCCGATTTGAAAAACATAGTTCTGAGATAAACGCGATCAAAGTTTTGATACCGTCAGATGCGGTTTGCGCGCGGCTTGCTTATAATTTCTATTACCCTGGTAATTTTTGAAATATCAATAATCGGTTTTCACAAGGGTATTAAGAAAGGTCTAAAGAATAATAAAATGAAAAAAAAACGACTTTGTCAAATTTTTAGACCAGACTACTGCCTTAAGTTATCTTTAATTTTTATGATTTATTTTTAATGAATAAGAAAAATTAAACAAATTGCAATTTATTTAGTAAATTTACTTAAGGTAGTATTATAGCTTAACGTTTATATATCAGAAATGTGTCAAACATCCTCGAAACCGGAGGCGGGAGGAGGAAAACAGGCGGAGATAGCGGAGGAAGACGAAAAGGAGAGAGATCGAGAGGCTCCGAAAAAAAATTACCGAACCATAAATGCAGTTGCTACATTTGCATCTGTAAATATAGCAAGAACAGCTTCAGAACACTAGTTCGATCAAAATATTTCAAGTGGAGAGTCCGGCCCCCAGACTACGTATATTATTCTTTTATACTTCTGAATTTTTTTAATAGAACTGGAATGATGATTGAATACATTAATATTATTTGATTATTGTTATGTATTGACATCATAGGTTAGCAATTAACAATTACTTTATTAACCATGACATGATATATATAGTTATAAGTATACAATGCCGAGTAAAGGGACGTAGCCCAATCGAGACCGCACCAGTCGCTACGTGCGTGCTCGTTGCACGCACACAGAATAACGACTGACCACCGACGGTACGCACGCACCCTTGGGTGCTGAGACACTCGCACCCTTAGTCTCAATACATCACAATTCTTCCTTCTTTAAGTATATGAATTAACACTGTTTTTATTAGCTAAGCGCTCCGAACATCGTTTGGTTGTTACCACCTCAGGCTGAACTCCCACTGGACTTAGATTTGGCGCTGCTCTACCGTTGCTAACATTGGGGTTTTTTTCTTCTCTATATTTTAATATTTGGCCAACGTGCCTTGTCCATGTTTTTCCAGTGGAAGTCTGTACCTCAAAGTTTACTGTCGACAGCTGTGCCGTAATAATCGCTGGTGTTCTTTTTTAAAAATTGTTTGAGTAGTCATTTACGCATACTCTTTCCCCCTTGGCAAATGTGACATTACGTGACGCTTTTCGACTTAGTGTCTGGTTCAATTGTGTTTTTACTATATATCCGATACATTGGGCTTTAATATATCAAATTTTGTTCGTAGTTCACGTTTATGCATTATCCACGCTGGCGCTCGACCGGTAGAGCAATGCCCAGTGCTTCTATAGTCAAACAGGAATTTATCTACTGCTTCGTTGAGTTGCTTGCAGACTTTGATCATTTTCTTAACTTTGTCTTTAAATGTGCCTACAAAGTTTTCTGCGGCGTGATTTGTGGCCGGATGATATGGTGCCGAGAATGTGTGTTTAATTCCTTTTGATTTTATAACTTTTTCGAATTCGCTACTCGTGTACTGTCTGCCATTATCGGTCACTAGATGGTTCGGCAACCCGTGTCGCGTAAAGAGTTGTTCAATCTGAGCTATTGCTTTATCGGCTTTTGTATTCATTTTCATATCTAATACCTCTGACCATTTGCTGTACGCGTTGATTACTATCATGAACGTATGGCCGTAAAATAGCCCCAAGAAGATGGCCAGGGATTGAGCGGCATTTTAGGTGGTGATTTTCTCTCACTTATACACACTTTACATGTAGCTACCGATTCTTCTTGATGTGTATCTATACCGGGCCGTCAGACGTACGACCTTGCGAGAGGTTTCATTTTTACTACCCCAAAATGCGAATCGTGTAATTCTTCCAGAATTTGCACTGTGAGTATTTCCGGCATAATTATACGATAACCCCATAGCAGACAATTTTTCTCGGCGTATAATCCATCCCGTTTCGCGTAATACTTCTTTTCGACTTGATCCAACTCTTCGCGTGGTGGCCATTCGTTTTGTATCCATTTGACAATTTTACTCAATATTTTATCTTCTTGCGTTTCTTTTGCTACTTCTTTCGTAGTAATTAATTTTACTTCTTCCTCGATATAGTACATCGACGTAAAGACTTGACTAAAAACCGGTGTCGAGTCTTTAATCGGAAGTCTCGACCTTGCGTCGCAGTTACAATTCTTCTTTGTATTGACATACTCAATCTTATACGTGAAATGCGATACGAAATAGGCCCATCGTTGAAGTCGACTAGCTATCGTTAATGGAATTTCGTGATTTGGTCCAAATATGTAAACTAACGGTTTATGATCTGTTTTTAGGGTGATTTATCTCCCGTACATATAGTTATAAAACCTTTTTAGCCCATAAACGATCGCCCCCGCCTCCTTATGAATGATGGCTCTATTTACTTTCTTATCTGGGATGATTTTCGATGCGAACGCAATCGGTTTTTCGACACCGTTCGCATAACGGTGTGATAATATCGCTGACAGTCCGTATTTTGAAGCATCGCATGCAAGTATCAGTTCCGTTGCCGGATCGTAGTTCGTTAATACCTTCGGTTGTGTGATTTCATCTTTCAACCAACGGTACGCTTCATCGCATTTTGCATTCCATACAAACTCCTAATTTTTTATCAATCCGTACAATGGTTTTAACCGTGACGCGCGGTCAGGCAGGAATCTCTCGTAGTATGTCACCAGTTCTAGAAAAGACAACAGCTGTTTTTTATTTTCAGGTACTGGTGCCTGAAAACAAAACGCATCTACTTTTTTTTTATGTACATAGTTCTGCATTTCGAATAACAAATCCCAGAATGTCTAATTCTTTTTTCATAAAATCGCACTTTTTAACGTTCGCCCTGAATCCATACTCGTCTAAACGATGCAGTACTTTATATAATGTATATAATATGTTCTTTATAATTCTTTCCCGTTACATACACATCATCTAGATAAATAGCAATTTTACCCTTAATGTCCAGTAAACAATTCTCTACATTTTTTGGAATTCTCCCGGTCCCGATGCAACTCCTTCTGTCAGTTTCGTATATCGATACAGACCGACGTGTTAGCATGTCTCGTGATGCAGAATACACGGTTATCTGCATGTATGCGTGTGTCTACTTGACTAATTTTCTCACCGCCTTGCAATACTCCAAAAATATCATATATTGTCGGTATCGGGTGTCTATTTATTTTCAGGCATGGATTTACCGTCAATTTGAAATGACCGCATATACGCACACTTCCATCGTTTTTTAAATAATTGGGACAATGGGCGTCGCCCATTCACTCGTTTCGACGCATTCGATTTGCCCTAACTTTTCTAATCTTTTTAATTCCGCTTCTACTTTACCTTTCAAGGCATATGGTACGTGTCTAAGCTTACATGCTCTTGAACAGCGTTTTCTGTTAATACCCGCTTTATAGTACCTCTATTAAACTGACCTACCCCGGGGCCAAACAATTTTGGAAAATCTTTCGCGACTCTGTTGGCTAAGTTCGTCTCCTCGCACAATTTAACGTTGTTAAGTTGAATATTGGCCAAAGCCCAAAAGCGACCCCGACCGCTCAAATAAGTAAGCTCCTCTTCCTGGCATTATCAATGCGTCTAATTCCATTGTTCGGTTTTTAAAATAGACATTTAAGTTACGTAATGCTCCCACAGGCTTGACTTTCAAGTTATACGCTGTCACCTACGACGATTTTCTCTGATTTCTTTTTGACCAGCACACACAATTGTACATGTGCGAGAAGCAATAGAGCCAGCTTTTAAAAAATTTTCACCGCAACCAAAAATACAAGCGTTCGAGATACCTATCACAATTGTAATGCTTGTCACACTCCATGGACGCGTGCATCACAGACCATAGCGAAGATATACTCTTTCCTTGTTTATCAACTAGGCACAACACCTATTGCATGTATTTTCGTGTAGTGAGCTCTGCTATTTTTTCCCGCTCTGCATGAGAGCAGTAATAAATCTTTTCCAGCGGGAGCCTCAAGCCCTATGATAGGGATCGGCAAGGCGACATGGTAGAGATCCAAAATATCCAACCTTTATTGCTTCTCAGAGGAGGTCGATCTCTCGGATATTAGACGAAAAATAATTCTGGATTGATTGGATTGATTGGATCAATCAATTCAATCAATCCAATCAACCCAATCAATCCAATCAATCAATCCAATTAATCCAATCAATCCAATCAATCAATCAATCAATCAATCAATCAATCAATCAATCAATCAATCAATCAATCAATCCAATCAATCAATCAATCAAATCAATCAATCCAATCAATCCAATGCAATGCAATCTAATCCAATCCAATCCAATATCTCTCTCTCTCTCTCTCTCTCTCTCTCTCTCTCTCTCTCTCTCTCTCTCTCTCTCTCTCTCTCTTTTCTTACTCTTTCGGTGAGTTCTAGTGGACGCACAAAATTTCGTCTCTTATAATTCGACGAGATACTGCTTTCTCCTGCCTCTGGGCGTTTTTGTTTTAGCCCAAAAGCATGCGAAAATCTGCTTTCTACTGATTGTACTCATAAACTTCTCACGAAACGCAACAACACTGAGAAATTGGTAGAAAGTTTGACAGTTTTCATAACCTGTCTTGGGATCTTCACCCGTGGCCATCGATTGATCGATCTACGTCGATACGACCTACAACGCCAGTGTCGCTCTACTTCGCGCGGTATACACCCAGATCGGTAGGCCTGCTATACTTCGTGCGCTCTATAGTGAGTAAGTTGATCGAACGCCGCGTATTGAGAACGCCGCGTATTGAGAACGCTAATGAATAAGCGAGGGTGTGTGGGACGTAGGTGAGCGAGCGAGTGTGTGTGGGGCCACGGGAGCCGCGGCTAAATGCCGCGGTCTATTGGTCCGCGGGAGAGGCTCAGGCGATCGAGCGCCGACAATGATAGCTCAGATTATGTGGATTCCGTTGCTGGCTCTGACGGAAGGCAGTCGGATGGTGGGGGAGCGCCGATACACTTTGGACGTTTCGGCAAAGCTCCACTCACGAGAGAGCAAGTAACGGAAATGTTATGCTCATTAACTGACACGAAGCTGTCAATTACTGCTGCATTGGTCGCGAAATCAGCGGCAGATGATTGCAGGCAAGCTAAACGTGCGCTCATGAAATATCACGATACCTTGCATGGAATTGCAACTGGTTATCTCGAGATGGTGGCAAAGATGGAGACGGTCGCAGCGTGCAGATCACTATTTGAGGAACGCAAGACATCAATAACCTCATCCGCGGTGGGTCACGATGTAGGTGCGGGGGGTACCTATGCGACAGTTGCAAGCAGTACACAAGTGCAATTCTCACGGGGCCTGACAGTCAAGGTGCCCAAGGCCGCGAACAATCGTGCAATCATTGAGCCGCAGGCCTCAGCGGTTGATCGGTTTACATCGGCTAATGCTACCAAACAAGTCCTTTATGACACGCTAAATCCAGTGGCTCTAGGACTTGAAATAACACACGTATCGCGCGTCCGAAATAATGGCGTACGCATACAGGCAAGCACAGGTGACCTTCAAAAATTGAAAGAGCTAAACAGCATCTCGGCAGCGGGGCTGCAGGTGCGGGATGATGTAAAGCTCGATCCTCGTCTCATTCCCCACAATGTGCCAACAGCGATGGATCAATCCGCTATTCTTGCAAACTTATTTTCACTTAATCTACCCGACCGTGACATTAAAGACACAAGAATAATCTATGTATATCCTACGCGTGGAAGGAGGTACACGCGGGTTGTCATTGAAACCACAGCGGAGAACCGGAAGTACTTGCTTGGGCTTCCTGAGGTATCCCTTGGATGGAACTCGTGCTCGGTGCAGGATCACATAAGGGTGCTCCAATGCTACAAGTGCCAAAATTTTGGCCATGTAGCAAATGAGTGCCGTCATGAAAAGCGATGTGGCTACTGTGCAGGTAGCCATGATTCAAAAGAATGTGAATCGAGAGAAGCACCCCCGTCCTGTGCAAACTGTGCTGCTGCCAAGCTAACGAAGGTAGATCACACTGCGATGGATTCTATGGCATGCCCAATCCTGCGGAGGACGATCACGGAGAAGGCGAGGCTGATTAATTATGGATAGAGCTGTAATGGCTACATCAACGGAGCAATTGTTAGCATGTCATGTCAACTGCCAATCTCTATGTGCGCATCTTAATGAATTTCGGCTACACTTTCAAGCTAAACGATACCATCTTATTTGCATGAGTGAATCATGGCTCAGACCTGAGATATCTGATACATTTGTTGAGCTCCCGGGTTACTATCTACTGCGCTGCGACCGTAACGGAAAAATAGGAGGAGGTGTTGGTATCTTCGTACACAGTAGTCTGCGTGCTGAAATACTTGCTACGTCGCCGGACTACTACTGCAGAGAGCCCGAATATCTCATTGCTGGCATTACTATACTAGGAATCCTGAATTTGATAATTGCGGTGGTCTATAGGCCTCCGAAGTACGGGTACTTGTCACGATTCTTTGATACCCTTGAAGCGATAGTCCAGGATTGTCCGCATGTTTTAGTGCTGGGGGATTTCAACTGCGATCCAGCTACACCATCGGCCGAATCTTCACAACTTGCGGAGCTCATAACGGCAAATGATTTCTACCTGGTACCATACAAACACACGCATCATATAGCCATTACGGAGACACATATTGACCATTGCATTGCAAGCTGTATTAGTGAAATTGCAGGCTTTGGACAGTATCCGGTTGCATTTTTATCGGCACATGACCTCATCTATATTCAGTATGACATTAGGGTACAACGACAAAAAATGTATTCCTTTTATTGTCGCAGTTTTCAGCAACTGGATGAGAAAGAAGTGTGCAAAGATCTTGCTACCATAGATTGGAGACCATACTACTGCTTGCGAACATCGGACGAAAAGGTTAATTTTCTGACTGCGGCCGTCACTGCAGTATTTGATCACCATGCGCCAGTCAGGAAAGTCACTGCCAAGCGTCGCCCAGCTCCTTGGCTAATAGCGGAAAGCGGGAGCGAATGCGGCGCCGTGACCGCCTGCGTCGTGCTTATGCGAAAGCCCGACACAGCAGGCGACACCTCTATGAAAGCTTTAGAGAGGTTCGAGATCAACTGAAAAAAGACATGCAGCGTGCTGAGAAAGAATATTTTCGGGTGAGCTTTATGTCAGCGAGAAAACCGATCGCGACCTGGAATACTGTTCGCAAACTTGGTTTACTCTCAAGTAGGGGATCGCGTGTACAACTGGCCTTTTCTCTGGATGAGCTGAACGCGCAGTTTTTAGCGGTGGGCACCGCACAGAATCAGAATGCTCAGGATCTTGTAGACCTCAATGCAATGGTTGGTTATGATGATGATGCACTCTATTTTGCACACATAACACCGGAAGTGCTGTACAAAGCGGCAAATAAAATCAAGACGAATGCTACAGGTGAAAACGGTATGTCGATGAAAATGATTTGCATTGCATGGCCTGCCATATGCAATCAAATATTACACTTGCTGAATCACGCGTTAATTCATTCCGAGTTTCCAACTGAATGGAAGAAGGCCTTGGTGTGTCCAATTCCGAAGAGAAAAGTGCCAGTTGCGGTAGAGGATTATAGACCTATCTCTCTTCTCTGCAATCTCTCCAAAATATTAGAGCGCATGGTAGCCGATCAGGTGATGCATCATTTAACCGTCCACAAGCTGAGTGATCCCTTCCAGTCTGCTTTTAAAGAGCATCATAGTGTGCAGACCGCACTGCTGCGAATGGTGGATGATTTTCGACTTGCAATAGAAAAGAGGATAGTGACGGTCCTGGTACTCTTTGATCTGACAAAGGCCTTTGATTGTGTACCGCACATTTCGCTACTGAAGAAGCTAATAGACCTGCGCTTTTCCAAAAGTACTATGGCCTGGTTCCAGGCTTATTTGACGGGACGTAGTCAGGCTGTCTACGATTGTTACAGGAATAAGTCTGCCTGGGGTTTCCTACGTTCAGGTGTGCTGCAAGGCTCTGTGCTGGGACCGCTCCTGTTCTCCATCTACGTCAATGATATGCATACAGTTCTAAAAAAATGCCAATATAGCTTATATGCAGATGATCTGCAAAACTACCTGCATTGCTATCCATCGGAAATCGTTGACGCTATCGCTAAAATAAACTACGACATTCAAGCCATCTGCGAATGGACGGTGAGGTCTGGCCTGAAGTTGAACTCCTCCAAGACACCAGCCATAATAATCGGAACGTCTCGCAATCTGACACGGCTCGAAGCTGCATCACTCCCATCTATTGAGGTAGGACAGGATAAAATTCCATGGTCCACCTCGGTCACCTGCCTAGGAGTTGATCTAGAGCGCACTCTATCCTGGCGAAAACATATTGCGAAGACTGTTGGTAAAATGAAAGCAGCCTCTTACCAACTGAAGCTATGCCGAGGGTTACTGACCACTGATGTTCGTAAAGTAGTTGTGGCGGCGCTTGTTTTGCCACATCTCAATCATGGCTGTCTCCTATTTATGGACATAACGGACGAGCTTAACCTCAAGCTGCAGCGTGCACTGAATGTAGGCGTTCGGTTCATTTTTGGCGTGCGACGTGAACAGCATATAACACCGTATATGCTGTTCACGTCGCATGTATACCGTCGCATGGGTACCGTACTACTGCATGTTAGGGTGGTTGAAAGTAGCTGAGCGTCGCATGCTACTACTTGCGGCGTTCATATACGCACTGTGTATGAATGAGGAACCGCGTTATTTAGTGTCGCGTTTTGTACGACCGAAGCGTGCTTTGGAGCGGCAACTCCGTCGGCCACTACGAACGGGAGATTTTATAATACCCACCTGCCGGACGACCACTCACTACAGGTCCTTTTGTAAGACAGCGTGTTATATATGGAATGCGATTGAACATGATGTTAGAGAGTGTAGCTCACTCTTTAGTTTTAAGCGTGCCTTATGCGATAGGATATTGCAAAGTCTACGTCAGCAGGATGTTAACGCGTGAAAGCATACTATTATTGTAATTTCCTAGTAGTTAGTTATAGTTTTATTGTAGGTTAATATTACTAGTCATAGGTTATAAGATATAAGTATTTTTTTAAATGTAAATGTTTTGCATCTGTACGTTTTATATTATCGCTGTATGTAGCATTATTTAGCACGGTGCTCTTAGGGGGCTGTCGTCCCAGAGTATGCACATTTTGGACATTTGTACTTGCTTCTGGTGCCTGCGGGCGTTTCTTTGCAGAACTAAAGCACGCTCCTTATTGCTTTGAATCGTTTGACCGCTTTGGTGAGCCGCTCCATTTACTGGTTGACTGAGTTTGCCGTCCTGAAGATTCTGGATTTTTCACGGTCGCTGTTCTGGATCCTCGCCATTACTCTTGCTTCTCTCACCTGTCATTCTCACGGCGCATGCGCTGCCTTCCCTCTTCTCGACACCCGACGGTGGATCTACAGCGTTAATCGATAAGTCTTATCACTGTTTGACTCGACCTTCTCTTCTATTCGCACTATCAACGCGGATCACCGTTTTCTGCTGCCGGTAACGTAGCGATGCTACATGCCGACTATTACTGAGTGTGCTAAATGCCACAAGTCGATCGCGCGGGACAGAGTTAGCTGTCGTGAGTGTCGTCGTGCTTACCATCCGGGTTGTGGTAAAAGTCTTTTGAAAAATCGGTCAGTGTTATCTTGTTGCTTCAGCGAAATTAAGGCAACACTAACTAAGATTTCTTTATCTACACCGGACGAGACTCCGATCTCGGGCTCTTCTACATCTAATGTGTCACTTGACACCATTGCCAGTATTCTTCGGGAGCAGAGCGCAGCCATCGCTAAGATTAACAATACATTAAGCGTTATACCACAGCTAGTTACGTCTTCAGCCACTCACGCTGCTAAAATTGAAAAAATTGAGAGCAATAACATTAAAAAGGAACGTGAAAATGCCGACTTACGTCTAGAGGTCTCACAGTTCAAGAGTCAGATTTGCTCCTTTATCACAGGATCAAATGAGATCATTATGGCGGGCCTTCCTCAGGGTTTCGTTGATGATCCTAAAGTGTTAGCTCTTAAAATATTGGAAATACTCGGCCTATCAGACTTTTCGACGCATATTCTATCCGCAAGAATCATGAAGCGCAAAGCGCGACTTAACAACAATGCCGCACCGGCAACAGTCGCAAACAATGGTGACAACTCGTTTTCGTTAGTAGTCGCGCTAACATCATCTTCTGTCCGTGACGCTATTATCAAAGCTAAGCGTGAAAAACGTGATTTAATGGCACGCGATGTCTTCGGTGCCAACGCAAATGGCAAAATCTACGTCAACGAATTTCTTCCTACTGAATTATATCAGCTCTTGCGCCAAACTAAGGCCCGAGCGCACCAGGCAAACTATAAGTCTGTCTGGGTCTCTGGTGGATTGATTCACGTGCGAAAGGCTAAAGATCAATCTGTTATTATTATTCGAAACCCCAAGGACACTGAAAATATCATCTGACTCCCGCAAACTTGTCTCAGGGAAACTATAATTAATCAATCTGCATCTCAAAGACCTGAAACTCAACTTAAGATATGTTACTTCAACGCCAATTCTCTACTCGCGCACATTGAACAGATTAAACTCTATATCAGAGAAAACACTTGCCATATCATCTCAGTTTCCGAAACATGGCCAAAATCGTGCATCCCTGATAGACTCGTTGCCATAGATGGTTTTTTCATTATAAGAAATGATCGTGAAAACAAGATTGGCGGGGGTGTTGCTTGCTATATATGCAACTCTCTTAGTGCTACGATCCTAAACACGTCGCCCCCGCTTTTTCAAATTCGCCGGAATATATCTTGCTTGATGTCCGTATTGAACAAGGTAAATCAGTTCTGTTTGCATCGATTTATAGACGACCTAAAGGTCTCTTTTTTGATGACTTCTTAGCCAATTTTAACAGATATAGTCATGCATATCGTAATATTATTATCACTGGTGATTTTAATTGCAATATTTTATCATATAGCTATGAGTCAGGGGTTCTCAAAGATATTATATACTCTCAGTCACTATACTTAGTCCCACTGAATCATCTTACCACACATCATGTTGCGATTCTTGGCTTGATGTGATCATTATTGACTCAGAAGATAAATTGTTATCGTTCACTAAATCACCAGTGCCATTTATTGCCGGTCACGATGTTCTCAATATTGTCTATGCGTTAAATACACCGGAGCTTTCTACCCGGACTATATCTCGGCGATGCCTAAAATTTTTCAATGAGCAAGACTATAGTTTAACGATCTCTAATACTTTGGCAGTTTACGTCGACCTAAATCTAGATCATGATAGTGGTCCTGGTGCTATTGATGGCTTAACGGCATCACTTACTGATAGCATTGTTGGCACCCTGAACGATCATGCACCCGTGCGCGAGTTTACACCGCGTAAATTTGCGGCCCCTTGGTTGACAGCTGAAATCAAAGACATGATTCGAGAGCGAAACTCACTCTACAGGCGAGCTAAACGTAATAATAACACTGAACTATACTGCGCTTATCGTCGATGTAGAGACGGTGTGACCGATAAGCTTCGCCAGGCCAGGGAACGATTCTTCTTGGATAAATTAAATTGTATTAATGAGCCTTCACGACTATGGAGGGAGCTCGCTAACTTAGGCCTTATTAAGTCTAATGTGTCAACTCCTCTAAACTTTTTTAGTGCCCGTCAGCTCAATTTATTCTATGCTGCTGTCACAAATGATGGTAATGAGCTCTCTTTCTCAGACTTTTCCAAAGCACTTAAACTTATTCCGCAACCTGATCATTCTTTCTCATTTTCTCCAATTACGATCGAAGCAATTAATAAATACTTTTGCCCTTCTGCGTCCTCCTCACTTCGCGCTGGATCGGACGGTCTCTCCCCATTCTCGCTAGCCAAATGCAAGAAATCTATCTTACCAACTCTAATAGCGCTTTACAACCTATCGATACAGACGACAATTTTCCCTACTCTATGGAAACGGGCTTACCTGCGACCTTTATCGAAAATTAAAACACCTCATTCTCCATCTGACACAAGACCGATCGTAAATCTCCCTGAATTGTCCAAGATATTTGAACGAATTATCTATTCTCAAATTGTAGTATTTCTTAATGACCATAACCTATTAAGCGACCGACAGTCAGGATTTAGGCAAGCTTATAATACTCAGTCGGCTCTTCTAGGAGTCACTGACGATATACGGCGCGGTATTGATAAAAGAATGTTAACTATTCTTGTACTGTTTGATTTCAGTAAAGCGTTCGATATGGTACCCCATCTGAAACTATTGTTAAAGCTCAGGTCTTTCGGGTTTTCCATCCAGACCGTGAGATGGTTTTACTCTTATCTTACAGGCAGATCTCAGGCTGTGGTGGATGATCGAGGAGACTGCTCTGACTGGCTACCCTCCACCAGGGGTGTCCCGCAGGGTTCAGTCTTAGGCCCTTTGCTTTTTTCTTTATTCATCAATGATATCGGATCAGAACTTCGATACTGCAGCTATATGATATTTGCTGACGATACACAGATTTATCTGCATTGTCGTCCAGACGATCTGAGAGCTGCTATAGATATGGTAACGTATGATGCGAATGTAATTTCAACTTTTGCTCTAACAAACGGACTAACCTTAAATGCCACTAAATCTAAGGCTTTAATTCTCGGGAGCCGTGCATTCATAAGGGAACTCGATCTTCGAACCACACCAACTATTACGATTAATAATGCCTTGATACCCTACGTTACTGACTTACGGAACTTGGGTATATACCTTGAGTCCAATCTATCTTGGCAACGTCAAATCATGTCCATATCTCAAAAAATACATAATGTTCTTTTCAGACTGAAATACAATAAGCATACTTTATCTACGGAGCTTAGAGTCAAATTAGTTACTACGTTAATTTTTCCGCATGTGGACTATTGCTGTCTCGTGTATCACGACCTCACTGATTAATTGGATACGAAGTTACAGAAGCTTATCAACTACTGTATACGATTTATATTTGATCTCAGGCGCGATACGCACATAACGCCTTATCGTCATCGATTAAACTGGCTGTCCGTAAAAAATAGGCGTCTTTACTTCTTAGGACTAATTTCCTATCGAATTTTATACCTACACACTCCGCTCTACCTCCGTGAACTCCTACCGCTTAAGGATCCTTCTGTACGTAGCTCCTCGCGTACACTGCCTGAAACATTTGCCATACCTCAATGTAGAACGACAACAATGCAGCGCTCATTTGGGGTATCAGCGGCTCATTTCTGGAATTCATTACCGGCAAATATAACGCAATCACCAACGATTGACATTTTCAAAGTCAGATTACGCACATTTTTATTCCAGTCTGAACTCAGTCTTCATTAATCTTCAAATCAAATTGGCTCGCTTTTTCGGTCCCCGTCTCATGATCCACGTTATATGATATCAGGTTTTAACGTGTTGCGTTTGTACAGAAAACGTTCTATAATGCGATGAGTATGAGTGGTGTGCGGCCGTGTTGATAATACGAGATGTTGAGGAATCGGCTTCGATTCGGCCTGTGAGATTTCCGAGGTCGTGGTGGAAAGAAAGAAGGAGTTTTTTTCACTCGTTTACGTTTCGATCCTTGGTTCGGATCCTCTTCAGAAACTTTATTTATTCTACAAATTTTGCGATACAAATTATATTAATAGAAATTACAGATTTTTTTTATAAAATAATAATTGTATTTATTGTTATAAATAAGTCTTAGATGTGTTTTAATGATTTGTGTAAATTTTGTGTTAGTTTTTTCTCATAATTTTTCCAACCATGTTGATATTGTGTGAGTGATTATTTATAACAAGTTATTGTAAAAGAGATAAGAATTATGTTAGATAACGAACCTGAATATTGTCAATATTTCTAGTTTTCTTTTGGTTTGTGCTTGGAAGATGGTTGATGTTGACAGTATGTTTGATGATGAAATACTGTCTTGTGAGGTTGGTTCGGAGGGTTGATTTCGAACCGTTTTTTATATTTCAATTGATGGTATAATCGTTTTTTGGTGATTGTATTATCTGTGAAAAATTAGTATGGTGAAAGAATCTTTATTTTGATCTATTGCCTTGATTAATGAGATATTGTGTGAAAGTGGTAATTACCTATTGAAATAAACTAAATATATCCTCACAAGCACAAAGAAGAAAACTAGAAAAAATTTTCTCTGCTCTACATGTCTAGTAGTGACGTCCAAGAGAGTTCGAGCAAGACTAAGTGGCAAATGTAATGTTTCTGGAGAGAGGGAGAATGATCCTTTGTCAGTGCTGTGTCAAGAGTTTGGGGGTGCCCGTGTCATGTTAAGAGGTTAAAATGTTATGTCAAGAGTTTTTTTTAATTTAGTCACGAGTTTTAAAATTGACGTGTGTAGTTATGGTGATAAAATATTGTTATGATTATATTATTGAATTGTATATTGAGCTAAGATTTTTTATGTCAGTTCTAAAATTGATGGCATTGGGATGCGCTTTGATTTGTATCATTTCTAGGATCAATCTTTTTTTGAGCAATTTTTCATTGTTTAAAATTTTAACATCGTCAAATTTGAAATCGTGTTTTTGTTCTATTGCGTGCTGTGCTAGAGCTGTGTGTATTGTGTTGGTGTGTTTTAGGCTATTTTTGTGTTCATTGATTCTGTTTTTAAGGTATCGTTTTGTTTGGCCTATGTATGTGGAGTTACAATCATTACAATCAATTTTGTATACTATGTTAGATTTGTTGCTGTTGTCAATCTTGTCTTTGGTGGAGCCTGTGATCGATAAGATATTGTGTTTGTTGTTTGTGACTAATGTTATATTATATTGTTTAAAAAGACGAATTAGTTGGTGATGGATATTTTTTGTGTATGGCAGATTTATTAGTCTAGAGGAGTCAAAGTTTTTGTTTTTGTTGTTTTGATTGTTGATTGTAGCAAGTCTTTGTTTTATTGTTTTTTCTGTGAAAGAAATCGGATAGCAATTTTTTGTCATTGTGTTCTTAATAAGTTGAAGATTTTTATGGTGAAAGGAAGGATGAGATAGTTTTATTGCTCTGTCAACTAACATGTAAATTATAGCTTTTTTGTGGGAAAGTGGGTGGTGTGAGAAAAAGTTTATAAATCTGCCAGACCAAGTCGGTTTTCTGTACCAATTTGTGATGATTGAACATTGATTGCGGATTAAGAGAATATCAAGAAAAGGAATTTTATTATTTTCTTCTATTTCTGATGTAAATTGTAATTTTGAATTATATGAGTTAAAAATATTGATTGTAGATTCTATTTTGTCAGTTGGCAAAGCAATAATAATGTCGTCGACATATCGTTTGTATAGTGGCAGTGAGAATTTTAATTTTTCTAAGCAATTTTTTTCTAAATCAATCATAACGATGTTGGATAGTATCGGAGCAAGAGGTGAACCCATTGGTAATCCAGAAATTTGTTGATAAATTTTGTTCTGCCAAGTAAAATAAGTTGAAAACATGATGTATTCTATGGCTTTTGTTATTTCGTTTAGTGGAAAAGTTTCGGAGAATAGGTTTGATCTTTTTTGAAGGCTTTGAATAACTAGTTGTAATGGAATGTTGGTATAGAGAGATGCGACATCAAATGAGACAAGTTTGTAGTTGAGTGGGATTGATATGTTTGAGACTGATTGTTTTAAGTGAAAGCTGTCTTTGACGTGTGAGTTTGTTGTGTGTAATAGTTTAGATAGTTTTGATTGGATAAATTCTGCTAATTTTTGTGTTGGGCTATTGATTGATGATACTATTGGACGAAGTGGAAAGTTTTTTTTGTGAATTTTTGGAAGGCAATAGAGACGAGCTAAGTTGCAATTTTCTGCTTTTAAGTATTTAAATTTTGTTTCATCGATGATTTTTTGGCTTTTCCATCTGGTGAGAATATTGTTTATGCCTTTTTGTAGGATATTGATAGGGTTCTTATTTATTAGTTTGTAAGTTGAGGAGTCTGCGAGTAAATTGTTTGTTTTGGTAATGTAATCTGATTTGTTTAAAATGACTGTTGAATTTCCTTTATCTGCTCGTGTAATTAAAAGTTGTGGATTGTTTTTTAAAAAGGAAGAAGTGTGATTTATAATTTTAATGGTGTTGGAGAATGATGTTGGTATATTCAATTTGTCTATGATTTTAGTGAATTCTTTTCTGATTTCGTTTTGTCTGGGTTTGTCGAGTAGAAATTCTAGTTTGGATTCAAGTTCAGAAATGGAGTTGTGGATGTAGTTTTTTATATTTGAAGGTTTGAGATAAGGAAAACAAAATTTTTCACCAAGAGATAAGAATGTGGAAATGTGTGAAGGAATATCAGTATTGGAGAGATTTATGAGCCATTCTTTCGTGTTGTTTTTTGTAATTGTTGAATTAATATTATTCAGAGGATCGGTAAAGGAATTATTATTTGCGTTATGTTGCGTATTAGTGAAAATTGAGTTTGAGGAACTGTAGTTATGTATTGGTTGATTATTGTTTCGATGATTCTGGTAGTGTGTATTGTTTTGGTTGAGATGTATTTGTGAGTCTATTGTTCTTAAAAATTCATCATGATTGAAAATGTGTTGATGTATATTCATGGTTCGTTGAAATCTAAGATTTTGGAGTTTTTTTTGGTGTTTTTCGTAAGTGAGTAGTGATAATCTGTTTAATCTTATTTTTTCAAATGAGAAAAATTTTCCTTTTATAGTGTCGTGAGTTTTGTTGATTATTTCGGTGTTTTTTCCTATTTTTTGGTTTAGTATTTTGATTCGGAAATTGAGATCGTCAATTTCAATATTCAATAATAATTTGTGAATTTTGTGTATTGCTTTGTTAAGTTTAAATTTGCCTTTGTTTCCTGAAATTTGTATGTTGAAGTTTTTGGAATAAATGTGTTTCGGTATCAAACCTTCTTGTCGACATTTTAATAAAAATCGAAGTTGTTGTTTTAGGCGAGTCTTCGTTGTAGCGTCGCGTTTCCAATTTTTGAAAGCTGCTAAGATGATGTATCCGAAAAGTTGTGATATCTCGCCGAAGAAGGTCATTTTGTCGAGTTTATAGCCAGTCGTTTCCAATGAGTATGAGTGGTGTGCGGCCGTGTTGATAATACGAGATGTTGAGGAATCGGCTTCGATTCGGCCCGTGAGATTTCCAAGGTCGTGGTGGAAAGAAAGAAGGAGTTTTTTTCACTCGTTTACGTTTCGATCCTTGGTTCGGATCCTCTTCAGAAACTTTATTTATTCTACAAATTTCGCGATACAAATTATATTAATAGAAATTACAGATTTTTTTTATAAAATAATAATTGTATTTATTGTTATAAATAAGTCTTAGATGTGTTTTAATGATTTGTGTAAATTTTGTGTTAGTTTTTTCTCATAATTTTTCCAATCATGTTGATATTGTGTGAGTGATTATTTATAACAAGTTATTGTAAAAGAGATAAGAATTATGTTAGATAACGAACCTGAATATTGTCAATATTTCTAGTTTTCTTTTGGTTTGTGCTTGGAAGATGGTTGATGTTGACAGTATGTTTGATGATGAAATACTGTCTTGTGAGGTTGGTTCGGAGGGTTGATTTCGAACCGTTTTTTATATTTCAATCGATGGTATAATCGTTTTTTGGTGATTGTATTATCTGTGAAAAATTAGTATGGTGAAAGAATCTTTATTTTGATCTATTGCCTTGATTAATGAGATATTGTGTGAAAGTGGTAATTACCTATTGAAATAAACTAAATATATCCTCAGAAGCACAAAGAAGAAAACTAGAAAAAATTTTCTCTGCTCTACATGTCTAGTAGTGACGTCCAAGAGAGTTCGAGCAAGACTAAGTGGCAAATGTAATGTTTCTGGAGAGAGGGAGAATGATCCTTTGTCAGTGCTGTGTCAAGAGTTTGGGGGTGCCCGTGTCATGTTAAGAGGTTAAAATGTTATGTCAAGAGTTTTTTTAAATTTAGTCACGAGTTTTAAAATTGACGTGTGTAGTTATGGTGATAAAATATTGTTATGATTGTATTATTGAATTGTATATTGAGCTAAGATTTTTTATGTCAGTTCTAAAATTGATGGCATTGGGATGCGCTTTGATTTGTATCATTTCTAGGATCAATCTTTTTTTGAGCCATTTTTCATTGTTTAAAATTTTAACATCGTCAAATTTGAAATCGTGTTTTTGTTCTATTGCGTGCTGTGCTAGAGCTGTGTGTATTGTGTTGGTGTGTTTTAGGCTATTTTTGTGTTCATTGATTCTGTTTTTAAGGTATCGTTTTGTTTGGCCTATGTATGTGGAGTTACAATCATTACAATCAAGGATCGAAACGTAAACGAGTGAAAAAAACTCCTTCTTTCTTTCCACCACGACCTTGGAAATCTCACGGGCCGAATCGAAGCCGATTCCTCAACATCTCGTTCTATAATGCGTATCATTTAAAATCGTATTTTGTATTTCCGTTTATTATTACTGTATCATTTTGTATAGTTTGTAATGGTTTCATATTTTATTGGTTTTTTTCCTTAGGTACACGCTTGTCGCGTTTGTTACCTATTCTTTCCTCCACTGTTTACTCCTTTTCTTCTCCATCTTTCCCCTGTTCCCCCCTCTTGCGGCCGCAGCCGACTTCCCCCTCTGTATCATATTCATCATGACATTTCTGTCATGGGTATAGGGAAACTGCGGAAAACCTATACCAATACAGCCGGTCATCGAGTTCGCCCCCCAGTCGTGGAACTAGTCTTATTTCGCCGCGAAATGCCGAAGAAAAACATTTCACGACGAAATGTACGCGACTGGGATTCGAACCCGCGACCTCCCGATCCGCTGGTTTAGTGGCGAGCACGCTAACCACTAGACCATCGCACCGGTTTGTAATGGTTTTATATTATTTGTATTATCGGTCGGTCGGTCGGTCGGTCGGTCGGTCGTTGGGGACCTTAACTGTAACTTACTGGGAGACAGTTTTGAATCAAAGTACTTAAAAAATTTCGTTCTCTCATCGGCGTTGAATTTCATAAATTCGGGTGCGTCTTTCCATACTGATTCGTCCAGTTCCTGGCTCGATGTCATAGCGGTTGATGACCTAGACAAAGTCATGGCGTATTCAAAGTCAGCCACTCCATTTATTAACGGGCATAATCTACTCGATGTCGCATACTCAATACGCTTTGAAAAATTGAACACTGGTCTTCTCCGACGCCGGTGTACTTCATCTTTCGATACTCAGGCATATGCAGACTCAGTCTTTTCTATTCTCAGTGCGAGCAGTCATGCTTCTTCCCAATCTACGATGGAACAAAATGCAAATCATCTCTCTTCTGCATTAGTCTCTGCCATGGATGTCCACGCTCCTTGGAGGACTTTCCCTGTGTCTCGACCGCCGACTCCGTGGCTAACTGATGAACTCAGGCAACGTATTAAATGTAAGGATCGGATGTACCAGACTGCGAGACGTGCAAATAGTCTGCTCGGTCTTGCGGAATATAGGCGTATTCGGGATCAACTCACGAAGGATATCAGGAAAGCTAAAAACGACTTTCATCGTGATAAACTACTTCAAATATCTGACCCTGTGGTCCTTTGGAAAGAATTGAGGAGACTGGGCCTGATTTAATCGACATTGACTTCGCCCCTAAATTTCTTCACAGCGCAGTCCCTAAATGAATATTATGCGTCGGTCTCCTCGACTACGGTGGCTCTGGACTGGAGTCACATTGAATGCGTTCTTGCTGATATTCCTAGTCAAGGAGCTAGTTTCTCGTTCTTGCCGATCAGTGGTGACACTATTCGTCGTCAACTCGGCCTACTGAAGTCGTCCTCTCTTACTGAGGCCTCGGATGGGGTGTCAGCTTTCAGTCTCCGTAATGCTACAACTGTGGTCGTTAATCATTTGGTTACATTGTTTAATAATTCGACTAGTCTTAGTTATTTTCCTTCGTTGTGGAAGAGAGCTCATATTCGACCTCTATCTAAAGTCAGGACTCCCAAATCACCGTCGGACACTCGTCCGATTGCCAATTTACCAGAAATATCAAAGCTTTTTGAACGCATAATTAAGGATCAAATGGTCACCTTTGTTGAGTCCATTAATTTACTGGAAGCCAGACAATCCGCGTATAGAGTAGGGTTTTCGACCCAAACTGCCTTGATAAGAATCTGTGATGATGTGAGGAGAGCCATTGACCGAGGGATGCTAACTCTACTAGTCATGTTTGACTTTAGCAAGGCTTTCGACAAGATGCCTCACCTAATCCTTCTATGCAAGCTGAAAAAAATTGGGTTTTCGGACTCGGTCCTTAAGTGGATTTACTCTTATCTGACTGGTCGCGTGCAGACAGTTGTCGATGAGCAAGGCCATAGCTCTGCGTGGCTTTCCACGAACGTGGGTGTTCCTCAGGGCTCCGTGTTGGGTCCCATGCTTTTCTCCCTCTTCGTCGACGATATTTCTGAGTGTTTAAGGTTTTCGAG
>OX101793.1:2428774-2430712 GCA_944452715.1 Ophion slaviceki
TGCGTCTCAGAAACCTGGCTGACCCCCGACATACCGGATTCTATGGTTGACCTTCAAAATTACAAATTATTCCGGCGAGACAGAGTAGACCGCCCAGGAGGAGGAGTCGCGTGCTACATTCACAGGGGATTAAAAGCCAAAGAAATTCACTCTTCCTCAGGAGATTCCACTGATGGAGCCGAATTCCTATTCCTTGAGATTAATGGCGTTGATGGACCTAAAATACTGATCGCCGTCATATATAGACCTCCAAAAACAAAAGGTCTATCCACCTTCACACAAGCATGTAGTAGGTTACTCCCACTCTATTCCAACTTCATTACCCTTGGCGACTTCAACCTGAATATGGACACGATCTCTTACGACAGCAGATTTCTTACGCAATTCCTGATGGTCAACGAAATGTTCATAGTCCCTTTTGGGCCAACCCATCACACTGAAGGATCCAATACCCGCATAGACCACTGCATCGTTGAGAGGGAGGCGAATATAGTCGACTTCGGACAAGAGCCAACATCACTCTCGGGACACGATCGAATCTGGATCTCATACAGCTATAAGGCACCTGCAGATATCCAAAACGACATCATTAAGCGAAACTTCACCAATTTCAACGAGCAACAATTTCTAGCAGACTTGGCTGCTATTGACTGGACTTCGCTTTTTAAATCGCAGTCAATTGACTACAAAGTTTCTTTCTTGAACCGAGTACTCCTAGACTGCCTGGACGAACACGCCCCACTGCAACGGATGAAGAGCAAGCGCAACCCTGCGCCTTGGCTAACATCAGAGATTAAAGGTCTAATGAAGGAACGCGACAAGCTCTGGAAAAGATTCGCATGCAACCGTAGGACCCAACGCTCGGCAAAAGATCACGATCAATATAAAGGCGATCAACTTATCCTCGCCAAATTTTGAGAACTCCGGAACACAGTAAGAACGACGATTATTAAAGCGAAGCGGGACTACTATAGCGCGGCCTTCGAGAACGTCAAAAATGCTGGAGTGGCATGGAGCAGAATGAGACAGCTGGGGATTCTTCGTCCGAAAACCAACAGCCATTCACCAGTCGTAACGGTCAACGAACTCAAAGACTATTTCTGCTCCTCTAGTCTCGATACAATGGATACTACCCCCAGCGGACTTTCATCTGACTTGAGTAGTCACTATGACGATGCGAATTTTTATTTCGGGGATATTTCCCCAGAAAATTTACGTAAGGCTCTTAACCATGCTTCTTCTCAAGCCAATGGTGCTGACGGCATATCACTGAAGATAGTGAGGATGGCCTTACCTGTCATCCTACCCATGTTATTACACATTTTTAATTTTTCACTTTCGCACGGGGTATTTCCTCTCATATGGAAAAAGTCACTCATCAAGCCAATTCCGAAAACCAAATCTCCGTCCATTCCAGCGGATTATAGGCCTATTTCCCTCCTCTGTCCACTGTCTAAGCTGCTTGAGAGAATAGTAGCTGATCAGATCTCACTATTTATAGAGGCCAACAACTACCTAGATCCTTATCAGTCCGCCTATCGTAAGGGATTTAGTACCCATACAGCTCTTTTACGAATCGGAGACTACGTACGTGAGGGAATTGATAAGAGCATGGTGACCATTATGACCCTCTTTGATTTTTCAAAAGCGTTCGACAACGTCATACACAGCAAATTATTAAATAAGCTCAAGAACCTCTGCTTTTCATCGTCAGCACTCAGATGGGTAGAAGCCTATCTTAGCGGCAGATTTCAGGCTGTCCTGAGCCCGCAAGGTGGCCGCTCGACCTGGGCCGAAGTCAAAAGAGGAATTCCACAAGGATCTGTACTAGGCCCGCTGCTATTCACCATCTACGTGTCGGATTTAAGGTATGCCCTGGCTACGTGCGACCACAACTTTTATGCAGACGATCTTCAGATCCTCCACCGCTGCCCAATC
>OX101793.1:2430912-2623412 GCA_944452715.1 Ophion slaviceki
TATCCTCGAGAGTTACACGACACCCACAAAGATCTGCCTCTGTGCCCCGAACACTACGTCCCTCCTGGCAGCACTCAACGAAAACTAACGACCACACTGCTTCGAAAAGAAAAATACGTCATTCATTATAGAAATTTGAAGCAATGCTTGAAATTGGGATTGCGTCTCCTAAAAATTCACAGAGTCCTCAAATTCTCACAGCGCGCATGGCTGAAAAAATACATCGATATAAATACGGAATTGAGAAAGCAATCGAACAATGATTTTGAGAAAAATTTTTACAAACTCATGAACAACGCGGTCTTTGGTAAAACAATGGAAAATGTCAGGAAACATCGAGAAGTGCGACTCGTGACAAAGTGGAAGGGGCGGTGGGGGGCCGAAGCACAGATTGCCAAGCCAACGTTCCATAGCTGCACCATATTTGACAAAGACATCGTTATTATCGAGCTCAATCAAGCATGCGTTCTATTCAACAAGCCTATATACACCGGATTTTCCATACTCGATATCTCCAAGCTCTGGATTTATAATTTTCATTACAATTTCATGCGCGAAAGATTCGACGATCGAGCAAAATTATTGTATACAGACACTGATAGTCTCATCTATCACATCAGCGTGCCCGACATGTATGAAGAGATGAAGCGTGATATTGAGAAATTTGACACGTCTGATTATTCACCCAACAATCCGTATAATATGCCTTTGCGCAATAAGAAAGTACTAGGTCTCATGAAAGATGAGAATAATGGTCGCATTATGACGGAGTTTGTAGGTTTGAGAGCGAAATTGTACTCGTTCAAAATTCTCGACTGTGATGACGCGAAAAAGAGAGCTAAGGGTGTACGGCGGTCAACCCTGAAATCCATCACATTCGACGACTTTAAAAATTGCTTGTTTGCGCACGAAAATCTTGTCAAGGCGCAACAATTGATCACGAGTAAAAAACACATTGTACATACGGCGACGCAACAGAAAATTGCTCTCAGCTGGAGAGATGACAAAAGAGTGCTAATCCCAGATTCCACGGACACTCTTCCATGGGGTTATGCTTCTGATGATATGGAACATTAAAAAATAAAATGTTGACGACAATTGTGTGTAAAGAGAGAGAGAGAGAGAGAGAGAGAGAGAGAGAGAGGTACGGTAAAATATATATTCACGCTTAAACCAAAACATTTACGAAAATTTATTTCCCCCCCCCCCCTCCTGATCGGAAATATCGACGAAAAAAACCATGCGATATTCGAGTACACTGAGAATCTAAGCAAATCACGAATACTATAAACTTTGGAGAGAGAGAGCGAGAGATGAAATTGTGGGCCAGGAGAACCACTACAGTGACTATCAAGTGAAGGGGGGCGTCTTGCGTCGACGGGCGTCTGAGAGCATATATGCATCGGGTTGCATGAGTTGGTCGTAAACGTAAGAGCTGTTTCTTCATATCGGATAAGACAAAGGGACAACGACCGAAGGCGAGGATTTTTCCTTCGGGGGGGGGGGGGGTGATGCATTTTTTCAAAGACAACTTTTTTTTTTAAACGTTTTTTTTCTTCACATATCTCCTTTGTCGATCCAACTGTTGTGCGTATCGTCGGAACCGAGCCACTTGACGAGCATTCGATTTCCACGCTTCCTCACCACCTTCTCAACGAGGTAAATGTCGGGATACTTGACTTTCTGAAGCTCCTCTTCGTAGAAGCAACCGGCGATGGGTTCGTTCCGATGGTCCTTGAGATTGTACGTCGTTGGATTCGTTCTTTTCACTCTGCGTATCGTGAATATTTCCGTTGTCCAATTGGGCGTATAACCCTTCTCAAATACATTCTTAAATTTGCTAATTCGCACATTATCGCCAATTTTGAATTTTTGTGATTTTTTGCCGTTAATCGACGCTGGCGGAAAATACGATGGAGAATCTCTCTTTCATTGGTGCGATTGATATTTTCGGTTTTTCCCGGATGGTTCGATGCACGGTGTTGTTGTATTCGGTAACGAGAGAATCCAGAATATCCATCCATTTGTACATTCCGCGAAGACTGAATTGCATCCACATTTTGTTTTTTAACGTTCTATTGAAACGCTCGCAGATTGATGCTTTCAAATTGCTATACGTTGAATACATGTTTACATTGTGTTTTTTCATAAGAGCTTCAAACTGTGAGTTATAAAATTCTTTTCCACAATCGACGTGCAAGTTCTTGGGTATGCGACCCTGATTGAATATAGATTTCATGGCAATCGTCGTATCTTTACCGCTCTTGCTTCTCAACGGTATGGCCCAGGCGAATTTGGAGAATATATCGATGACGGTCAGGAGGAACTTATGTTGCGAGTTTTGCCTCGCGTACGATGACATATCTACGATATCGGCTTGCCACGTTTCATCCAGACCTCGAATGTCAACGTGTCGACGAGTATAATTTCTTCGTGCAGGCTTATGCAGCTCTCGCACGAGAGTCAGTTTTTTGTCATCATTCATGGCGCGCGCGCGGAGATCCACACACATCAACGTTCAACATGCGAATGGAAAAACGCTCGTTTTTCCTAATAAACAATTCCAGCCTCGCGCAATTCTTCGATAATCGATAAGATCTCATTGGAATGCGATGAGTTGCCTGCCGCTTGAGATGCGTGGAGTAGTCGAAGACGATCTACAAGCTCATT
This sequence comes from Ophion slaviceki, assembly GCA_944452715.1. NCBI lineage: Eukaryota > Metazoa > Arthropoda > Insecta > Hymenoptera > Ichneumonidae > Ophion > Ophion slaviceki. Next base: position 2,433,583 of record OX101793.1, read on the forward strand.
CGGATTGTCCCAGTAAACATAGTCAAATTGCATATTTTTTCTGGCCCTTTTGTACATCCCCCGACCCGTACGTGCTCGAATTATTTTCGAAATATAAATCTTGAATTTGTGACTGTTTTCACGTCGCACAGCTCCGTCCGGTTTGTAATATTTTTTATGCGCGTTCGTGCCAATGAAGATATTCTCATAATTTTTCAAATCGTTCGGTTCGAGAACAGCGACATTTGGCACTTTTTTAAATAGGAGCTCCGTCAATCCCAAAGTTGTCGCATAACTTTTCTCCCCCACACGAATATGTGGAGAATCGAAAATTATCGGAGAATCGCCAATCATTAATTTGGTGCTGGCAAGCATTCGCACACCGTATGTGGTATCCAGACTTTTCTTTTCACCCATACGTAACAATACGAGATATTTTTTTATCAATTCATCGACCCGACTGGGTGAATCCTCATCATCATCATCATCATCATCATCATCGGCATCATCATCGTCATCAGAGGCATCATCTTTGTGCTCATACGCCGCTGTGAAAGTTGAATCTTCCGGTGACTCATTCTTAACTTTACTCTCATTTTCTTCTGTTTCATTCTTGATTTCCTCCTCTTCCTCCTCCTCCTTCTTCAATGGTGAGGTCTTGTGAGAAACGAGCTTTTCGAATGGTGTGACTATCGGCTTAAAGACATCCTGCATCGCCTGATCAGCATTATCTCTACCCATCTTTATCATTCGATGTTTTCGTCTAATTGCATCACTGGCCTTGACGATTTGCTGCAACACATATTTTTCTTGCAAAAGTTGTCGACGCTTCATGCTGTTGTCAGTTTCACAATACAAGCAATACTGTATGCATTGCAACAAAGAGCACCTTATTTATTGACTCGGAGGAAAGAATCAAACCCTCGTCTATACCTACCCTCATTGATACTACTATCCTTGTCAATTGTAAGGAATCCATACTTGCTGGAATTCCAACATTTGCAACATATATTTTTGAATTGTGTGTATGACATATCGGTATTGACATGGTCATCGTACACATGCTTAAGGTTCGAGTCGTCCTGCTTGAAGAGAACTATGAAATTTGTATTATCGCGTACGAGATGCTTAGGAATACGAGCGTATGTTTGAGAAAGATAGAAACAGTCCACATTCTCATGCCTTCCCATGGAGAAAAAGGCTCTCACGTTGTCCTGTTTCTCGCACGCTATATCGTCAAAGATGAATATGGAGTTTGGTCGTGCGTCGCTCGGTGACACCATTTGTTCATGCTCGTTAAATGGATGATATTCGAGACCCTTCACGGGCTGGAGAAATTGTTCGAGTAACTGATATTTCGGCTGTTTCAGCGACTTTGAATAGAGATAAACGTTTTCGAATCTTAGACCATTCGGGTGTATCACGAGGGTGAGCAACGCGTTGGTTTTTCCGCAGTTTGACGGACCGCAGAATACCGCGCGAATCGTATGTGGCAGCAAATCACCATGACGCTTTTGTTCACCCTCTCCCCGAATTTGCGTAAATTCATCAAAGTGTATCACCGGCAGCTTTCCATACGTCTTGGACTTCATCTTCGTCGCGACTGACATAATTTTGGTATAAAACGAGCTTTTATATCTATTGCCGCTTCAGTCGAGCGTCAACCTTCATCATGACCAAACGTCGAGAGAAGAAGTCCGGTAAAGGTCTCCTCAATCGTATCATCAACAAACTTCCCGTTGAATTGCACTTGCCTGGATATCAGTATTGCGGACCCGGCACAAAGCTAGCTAAACGTCTTGCACGCGGCGATCCTGGAATAAATCCGTTGGATGCAGCTTGCAAGGAGCACGATATCGCGTATTCGAAAAATCGTGAAAACCTCGAAGCTAGACATTCTGCGGATAAAATATTGCAGGAGAGAGCTTGGCAACGAGTTCGCGCCAGCGACGCTAGTATCGGGGAGAAAACAAACGCGCTTGCCGTAGCAGGAATCATGAAAGCGAAGAGAAAATTCGGCATGGGGATTAAGAGGGAAGCAAAAATTGTTGGCTTGAAGAAAATCATCGATGCAGCGAGAGAAGCCATGGTGAAGAGCGAAGATTCAAGTGCAGTCGCTGCGTCGGCCTTAAAGGGCGCCCGAGCAGCTGTCAAGAGGGTCACAAGTGGCGCGCGCAAAGTGCGTACGCCTCGAGTGTTGCCTGTACCTCGTAAAATCGGTGGCTTCCTACCGTTTCTCGTACCCATCTTTGCCAGCCTCAGCGCTGCAGGGGCGCTAGCAGGTGGTGCGGCCAACATAGTCAAAGCGGTCAAGGCCGCTCAAGCAGCGAAACGTGAGCTCGAAGAGAGCAAGCGTCACAATCGAACGATTGAAGCAATAGCATTGGGCAAAGGCTTACATCTCAAGCCGTACAAACAGGGAATGGGTCTTTTTATCGCGGCAAAAAACGTAAAGTAGAGCTACCTCACCGACCACTCACCGATGCAGATTTGCTAAAATATGCCAAAATAATGGAAATCTCCTATTTTCGTGGATGTTACATGCGAAATCAATTGCCCAAAGGTGGACCATGGCTACGCGAATGTGCCATTGTAAATCTCGATGAGGATATGGGGTCTGGCACACATTGGGTGGCGTACAAAAAAACCAACAATAGAGTCCATTATTTCGATAGTTTCGGTGATCTTCAACCACCTGCCGAACTTTTGAAATACTTCGGTGTGAGTAGCGTGAATTATAATTACAAGAGGTACCAGACATACGGCACATTCGAGTGTGGTCATTTGTGTCTCAAGTTTCTCTGTCGACAATTACCACGACGAGAGAGATTTTCTCTGTATAAAAGTGGGTGAGGAGGGAAAAATCGAGTCAGTTTGTCAAACGACATTATGGATAACAGTCTTACGTTGACCTTATCGGGATCATCGTCTGTGCTCGAGGCTCAATACTTTCCCCCCATTGAACTCGCCCCCCACAAGAATTATACCCTCGGACTCATCGAACTCCTAACCTACAATTCTATTCCAAATATAGACATTGGACACAACAAATTTTACGTTGGCAAGAACGTTTTTACCATACCTACGGGAAGTTACGAATTAGCCGATATTGCGACATACTTGGAAAAAGAGCTGGCAAAGCAAAATATTACCATTCGCATTAGGCTCAATCACAATACGCTGCGCAGTGAAATCGAGTGCAATTATGAAATATATTTCACGCCTGAGGATTCTATCGGACGTATGCTAGGATTTGCACCCCGTAGACTACGAGCTGGTGAAAAGCATCAATCGGATAATCTAGTGACCAGTCTCAAAGTGAACGCCTTGCGCGTCGAATGTAACCTCACAGCTGGCGCGTATATTAACGAACGAAGAGTACATACAATCCACGAGTTTTCCCATCCGTACCACCAGGCTATAAAATCATCGATATACCGTCGCACGTCATTTATCTACCAATCGCGAGCAAGACGATAGACAACATTCAACTGCGAATAGTGGATCAGGACGGTGATTTGGTGAATTTTCGCGGTGAGACAATAACCATACGATTACACATCAAATCGCAATGGGTATAGTCTTTCACAGAGTCGCGAGCACTTATAAAAACAATACTTCGTCGATGAGAGAGCCCAGTAGTCGATGGACACGCACACCGCTAACACCGCAAAACGTGCTGTTTTTGCGGAGTTTGGGTCTACGAATACGTGGAAAAATCGCATGAAAAACTACATAATCTGTATTGCGTGCGTATGCTGTTTGAGATGGAGGCGGAAATAACTGATATCAAAACCCCAGTCATCTTCGATGATTCCATCGCGCACTATGAGATTCATGCTCATCAGCCGTATGCATCAACAACCTTCAATAACAGTGATGAAATACGTATTTCCATTCAGCATCAAGACATATGCATACTTCCCAGTCAAAGTTCGCTACGCGTATGCGGGCGAGTCACCAAAGCCGATGGCACAATCGCCGCCAATACACATTTCGCAAACAATGGCATTTGCTATTTGTTCGACGAGGTGAGATACGAGCTCAATGCCATGGAAATAGATCGATGTAAAAATGTGGGCATAACGAGCTCGATGAAGGGATACGCATCCGTGAGTCAATCCAAGAACTATAAGCTTGAGAATGCTGGCTGGTATGATGTTCGCAGCGGGCATGCTTTCGCAGATGCCGATGGGAATTTTGACGTATGCATACCGCTGAGTATGATCCTCGGTTTCGCCGAAGATTATCAAAAAATCATTGTGAACGCGAAGCATGAATTGATTCTATTGAGATCGAAGACTAATGATAATGCGATATGGCAAGCCGCAGGTGAGGATGACATCAAATTCACGTTGAAAAAAGTAGAATGGCTCGTATCGTACGTGACACTCTCCGATAAGCGTAAAATCCAACTTCTCAAGTTTATCGGTAAAGACACACCGATACCCATGACTTTCCGCTCATGGGAATTGTACGAGTACCCAATGCTCCCCGCAACCTCAAAACACATGTGGGCCGTGAAGACGTCTACGCAACTTGAGAAGCCACGATATGTCATTCTAGCCTTCCAGACCGATCGTAAAAATAAGAAAAGCGCAAATGCGTGTAATTTCGATCATTGTGACATCACAGATGTCAAACTCTACCTCAATTCGCAAAGTTATCCCTATGGGAATTTGAATCTGGACATTGCGCAGAACCAATATGCGCTTCTCTATCAAATGTATGCAAACTTTCAATATTCGTACTACAATAGAGAGCCCGAACCATGCTTGAAAAAATTGGATTTCATAAAGTATGCTCCGCTCATTGTCATTGATTGCTCGAAGCAGAACGATTCTCTCAAGTCCGGCCCCGTTGACGTACGCATCGAATTCGAATCAAAGACCAATATTCCCGCCAATACTTCCGCATACTGTCTCATTCTCCATGATCGTATTGTCGAGTACAATCCGATAGGTGGCGGGGTAAGAAAGTCGATATAAAGTTGAGTTCACACGCCCCCCTTCAGTCATCATGGAGTTTATCGTTGATGTGCAAGGCTTCAAGCGACCGATTAACAAATTCGTCCCGAAGGAAATATCAATTGTCGAGGTGGCGAGCGTTGACTGCAAGCCCTTGACGTTTCTCTTCGAACCACCGTACGCCTGGAATTCTCTGCCGGGAAAGTACAAGAGTACGAATATGTGGTTGGAGCGCAATTACCATGGTTTGCGATGGGACGATGGCGACTTTCCACACGACACCATCCCCATGTTCATTCGATCAATCTTACAACACGCTCGAATTGTCTACATCAAGGGATTGGAGAAATCGCTGTGGTTGAAGAAATTCACCGACCTAGCAACGGAGATCATCGAACTGGAGACTCTGGATTGCCCATCGTTGGAGAAGCTTGCGACAAAAGAGCTGAGAAACAACGGATGTCCCTACCATGCGACTCTCCACCCGAAATTCAAATGTGCCTATGAAAATGTGAAATGTCTGAAGAGATGGTTGAAAGAGGATGCGAGGAAATAATTTTTTTTTTTATTGTCGATTACATAATTTTTCTTTTTATTTACAAAAAATTTTTTTTTACAAAATGTTGTCACATTCACACGCACACACACACACACACACGCACGCACACACACACACACACACATAGAAAATGTTCTTAATACTGTGATGGCGAGATTCGTGGATTTCTTCGCACCAGATCTCATCTAAGCGCTGACGTCAGCCTGGAGCGCCTTGGTGATCCGAAACACAATCTTTTTGCCATGGATTCGCTGCCGCGAGGTTAGCAGAATTCCAGGTCTGAACACCTCCGCCAACATCGAGCCTTTGTGATGTGTTTTCTTTTCCGAGACCCCATAGCGACTCGAGGTTTCTTCACCTGGAGAACAAAAAACAACAGCATTTTTTCACTTGCAATTCACTTGAGCAGTCAATCGACATTAGTCGCCTTCCTCCTCACCGCGCACTGCATTCGCGAGGTTCGTTTGCCAGGTTTTTTAATTCCATGCTATTGAACTTTCCACCGATGTAGACCATGCATAGATCTCCGTTGTACGCTGACGCCAACATCGTCTGGAACGTCGCCGGATTCGTTTCAAGTACCTTGCTGATCCTCGCCGGTAGAAATACGGTAAACTCGTTGCGAATGTCAGTCACGAACTTTTTGCCATATCTCGTGTTCACTTCCCGTATGTTGGTGATGGGATACTCCGAGTCGGGGGTCAACTCGTTCAATGTCTTCGCCGGAAGAAAATCTGCGTATTTACCAATCTTATTGATCGCGTACATTTTTCACTTGCCGTCTGATCGTTCGAAGCTGTCTTCACGAGATTATATACTTGCCCCCTCCACCATTCCCCCTCCACTCTGAATCCTCGACCAATGACGTTTGTCGGTGAGGAGATTCTTCGCGCCGTGGCTCCAAATTTATTTTTTCAAATATCATCCTCAGCGAATGAATCTGCGCCCACGAGTCTATTTCTCCTTTCAATTGTTGAATGTCTTGCAACAATCGTTCGATGCGCACTTTTAATTCACGTCTCTTGCACGCATTTTTTTCGTTGCGGCGCATGATTCCGTCGCCTTCCGTGGCAACTTCTCAACAAGAGCCTATTTTTTCCGTGAATCACCTATAGCTCCGTATCGCCCGGGACGAACATTATCATTGTATGCTTCACTCCCTTTGATCTTTGGAACTTTTGAATCGGAGGGGGGTGGGCCTTTTCGAAATTGATCTTCGGCAAACTTCTTCAAATTTTGAGAAACAGGATTTTTTGAATCTCTGAAATGACTCATGTTGACGGCGAAACGCTATACTGACGAATATTTTTCTAGACACCCCCACTTATAGACCCCTTCATCGTGGTGGACGAGTTTCAACGCGTTTATCGATATCGCATTTTATTTGGGGGGGGGGGGCTTTGTCAAGCGCAGCATCCACAAGGTGTGTGCGTGTGTGTTTATGTGTCGGCACGCGCGTGCAAATGGAACGTCGCATCGCTCGAGTATAAACAGCGGTCTTTTCATCTGTTTATTTCCTCCTGCTATCGGGCTAAATTGAGGGCACGAGGGTCCGAGCGCAGAAAAATGTTTAAAAAATATAATTCGTAGAAATCTGACGAAATCTCGCCGCCATTTTGGCGCTATCAAATGTCACCGGCCGATGATAAATTCTCGGAAAATAATCATTCAACACCTCAATTCACCGGTTTCAACACGTCGATAAACAAAACTATCGCATCTCGGCGAGGGGGGGGGGGCGGGGGCTTTGTCAAGCCACGGCAAGCGCCCGATGACTCACCACCCACAAATGTTTAAAACAATTTCTGAGAAATCGGACCCTCCACTCTTCCTCCCCCCCCTCTTCCCGCGGAGGGGAGGGGAACTCCCTTTTACTACAAAGCACTTCGACTCTTTGTCAGTCGTTGCGCGGCCTCGCTAGTAATCGGACGTGTGTCCCCGTGTTTACCCCCCCCCCCCCCCATTCCGCCGAATTCCATTCGCGGCGAAGAGGGACTCACCACCATCGGTCGGTAAGCAGGTGAGCCCTATCATCGGTCGGTAAGCAGGTGAGCCCTACCATCGGTCGGTAAGCAGGTGAGCATCACCATCAGTCGGTAAGCAGTGCAGCCCTACCATCGGTTGGTAAGTACAGACATCGACAGTCGATCATGGGGCCAATTCTAAATCAAAACCCTACCCGACCATCCGCCGATAACTCAGAAATCTACCATTTTTGGTTCGTTCTCGGTCGGTAAGTGTCGGTAGTAGGAATTTTGGTTTAGAATCGGCCCCATTACACTACTCTCAACGTTTGAACTATCGTTCGATTTCGAAATTTTGATATTGTTTTTCTCAGTGATAACATTTTTCGAACGACTTCTATTCGGATCTTCCGTGTTCAAAATCGAATCGACTTCGCTTCGGTCGGCGCGGAGTGCCATTTTTATTTTTTTTTCGAATCTTTTTTCTTGTTTTCCATGAAATTTATTTTTTTCACATGATCCCTATATTTTTTTTCGAAAAGTTCCCGAAAAACTATTCTAAAAGCGCACTTCAACTGATACAAAATGTCCGCTCAAATGGATTTAAAAATAGGTGGCCATCCCCAAATTGTCGCTCTATATATATATATATATATATATATATATATAGATATTCACTAAAGTTATTTCGAAGACTAATGCCTTCGAAGTATGCATATGAGTATACGAATGGTATATGAGGACTTTGAGGTCATAGAGTATGTATATTGAAACGTTTCGTGATTTCCACGAAAGTTTTATTTCGTTTCTCGAGCCAACGTTCACGCGGGTCTTCGAGAAACGAGAGTTATGCGGCGAATATTCGCCTTATATTTTGCGGGGTTCCCGTAGCCTTCCTGAAGGGCGATGTACCAGAGGTATACCAGGAATGATGGTAAGGATTTTTAAGGTGTATTTAGGAGATGCCTCAGTAGTTTGAGGGTCTCAAAGACGCCTATCTCAATCCGTCATCATTGGCATTCGATGTTGTGGATTGTCGTATTCGTTAGTTCGGGTGGATGGACAAATAAATGTTTCTGCGTTAGATTTGGTGATTATTGTTGTGTTAGTCTGTGTGTTACGACGTTTACGGGGACCGGGAACGCACGTTGAGCCGCTGGCGCGATCTCTCTCTCTTTCACTCTCTCTCTGTCACACTCTCCGTCTCGCTCGCACTCGTACAATCCACGAGCGTCGTCGTATACGCGTACAGCCGGTTTCGGGTTCGCTTCTGCAATGAGAATGCGATAGCCCGTTGAGTTTACTATTAGGGTTGTTATGATCGGTACTATGGCGATAATTCCGGTTGGCACTGGTTGCAGAGTGCAACAAAGCACACGGTTGCCAAGCCGTGTTGCTCACGCGCTAGAGATGCTAGCGTTGGATAATATGCGTGCTCGAGGCCGGGTTTTCCTGCGAACACCGAGTGCGTATAGCGGGGCCGTCCGAGAGGGACGGTTGGCCTCCTTGGTGCCAAGCAGGGAGGACCAAAGACCAGTGAAGCTGGTCAAGAATATTCCCGTCGTACAGCGGAGCGTGATCGGCACTCCACGGACTGCACACTTCGAGTAGATTAACGTGGGATTTCGGGGGTGACGATCAAAGGTCTTAAGGACGATTGATCGAATGTTGAATAATTTCCCTATCTAGCAATCACCACGAAGTCTCTGTTTCCGAGGTAGGACTTCCAGCGCAATGCTGGGGCTTCCCAAGGAAACAGAGCACCTTACCGCGAAGCTGGGTCTATTCTTGGATGGGACCATGGCTAAGGCAGCAAGGCCTCCATCCGGCGATCCGAGATGTCGGATGACAAGTTGACTCCACGTTAAATGATGAGTAATTTGCGAAGAGTGCCTCTCGGGCTCGTGCACGCCCTTAAATAGCCTCAGGCAGGTCAGGAGAAATTCCATTTCTCTAGCGATTCTGGGGTGCTAGGTAGGGGATCACATCGCCGGGAGACGCTCCGTTGGTGGGGTGACCGTCCTGGTGACTTTGGAGACATTCACACACTGTAGACGTTTTAAGGGAAATGATCTTCCAAATTGTTCTCGCCTCGATATCAGGCATACAGCAAGTATGAAGAGGCGTCGTGATGAGTTTTGGGGGCGCACTCTTATCTCATGGGAGTGATCGCAGGGCGACACTCGCGAGATGTTAGACAGGGGGCGGTTACTGCCACGAGTTAGCGGTTTTTCTGGCCCTCGCGATGGGCGGAGCTCTTTGCGCGGTGTCGCGGGCGCGCCCCGTATGCTAGGTGCGAGCGTCCTGCCCTACCGGTGGGATGGCCGGTTGGTCCGACCACTGGCCATCTCCCGTAATTATGTCGGGATTGGTGTCATAATTCCGTCATACATGTGACGGATGCTATTTTGAGGACTTATGACCCTAAAGTATGCAGCCTCGGAGAAAGGTAGCGGGGCGGGGTTTTGTTGTTTTGGCCACACGATACGACGAAACAAAAAAAGACGCAAAAACTACACTCCTTAACAATAAATCACGATTTATTCTCCTTGACTCTTTCCGGGTTCCCGCGTGGGCACGCACTCCGCCGGACCGCGCGACTGACATTAAGCAAAGAAAAATTTAGAGAAATATAAGGGAAAACCCGGCCAAGGGAGAATGACTCGACGCAGCCTTCGTAAAGCGGAGGCTGCCACCATACCCAGTCTATAGGGCTTTTGTCAAAGGACGTTATTTAATAACTAGCCGAGGACTCTATTTCGCGAAATTTCCGAGTTCACCGAGACTCACTGGCACTCTCACGTACGCGAAGAGGCCCTCTGTTCGCTGTCCGTCCCACTCGACACTCTACGGCGAAGTGCCTTCCTCCCTTTTCTTATCATCCGCGGGACTCTCGCCTTCTCCCCTTGCGGTACCTTTCCCCAAAATTTCCCTTTCGGGGGGGGGGGGGGGCGTTCCCACCCGCCTCCGCAACGAGGACTCGTCGGTGTCCAGTGTTCGCAAGAATGTGTGTGTATCCGCAAGAATGTGTGTGTTTCCGCAAAAATGTGTGTGTTTCCGCAAGAATGTGTGTGTTTCCGCAAGAATGTGTGTGTGTCCGCAAGAATGTGTGTTTCCATAAGAATGTGTGTGTTTCCACAGGAATGTGTGTGTTTCCGCAGGAATGTGTGTGTGTCCGCAACAATGTTTGTGTGACAAGGGGTGGAGAAGGCATGCGATGGTGGCCGGCTGGCAACGAACGATGGTTCAGCAGAAAAGGTTACCACGGGAACGCGCCAATGATAACGCGGCACGTCCACTTTGCTGTTCCTCCCACAGCGTTCCCTCCAAGACCGATCCTTATGCCAACCCCGAATAGACGGTTCTGCGAGACTCCCAAGTCATCGCGTCCATTGTCCCAGAGGATCGACCGACCCGTCTCGCCAATCGTTCTATGCCCGAGCCTCGCACCATGGGCGTCTGTTCCCTCTTAGTTCGAGAAACATGTTCGAACGCACCACGTGACGTAACGGACCGGGAGTAGCCGAGGTCGTACTGACGATACCACCCAACGCACGGCGCAAGAACATCGCAGGGTCGCGCTTCCTTTCAGGTGCTCGATAGATCGGCCTGCAGGCGAGGTCTGAGGCCTTGGTGGGGAGGTGGTGGAGGATACCCGTCGCTGCCGCCGTTGATGCGTCCTTGCAGTGATCGCCGACCCTCTCCTCGCCAAACCCTTCCTCCAAATCCCTAGCGTATGATTTTGTTCGCAAGAGTTTATGTGGGGGTGTACGTGTGTGCCTCGCAAGTATATAATATAAAAATTTAAAAAAAAGAAAAGATAAATCAATCGATGGGTCGTACGCCTCTGGGTTTCCCAGAATTCTACCACGTGACAGTATATATGAGACATTATGAAATGGTACTTCGGGGAACCACGCGCGTGTCCCAGAAGTGTACAGGCAAACACATATGTACGTGTATATGAGGTTATTCATAAAGTTATTCCGAGCACCCATGTGCTCGTCCCTGAAGTTACGGATGAGCTTAGCGGTAATGTTATTATGGGAACTGTTTGTCCCTGAAGTATACGGTTAGATATACGCGTACTAAATTTAAAGATATATTCACGAATATTTTATATAACGGGGTTTCTGAGTAAAATCGACCATATATGGGTCGTTCTGGTTAATATGTACCCCAAGAAAAATATAAATGAGCGCGTTTAGCGCGAGGAAAAAATCTTAATAATTATTACAATTCGTATCGGATATGATCATTTGGAGAGCGAGAGTGCTAAGACGTAACACTTGCTTCTACGACAGCATTTTTCAAACTAAGTATCTGACTCTTGTGGATAGTCATACCATTGTTACGTGGTGGGTCCCATTTTTAATTGGTAACTAATAATCTTTCAATTTACCTTTCAGGATTGGAGTTTCGATAGGAAATGTAACACGAAGGAATGGATTATAATGAATTAAGTCATATGACTTATGTGACGGTAAGTTACCGTCGGAGAAGGCCACGTTTAAGCGGGAATGTGCCCACTTGGGATAGGCGCTTGGTGAAGTCGTTGGTGTAGAAATTGACGCATTGCGCGACAAGTAAGCAAATAAGAAAGTAGCGTGAAATTGTGTTTACCTTAGAGAGAAAGAGCAGCGATGCGTAGCGGGTTAAAACTACTTGACCGTGTGACCGAATTCGCTCAGGAATCGCCAAGATGTTCCAGCTCGATTCGACCTGTTCTTGCCCCAGACGGGTACCCGCTGCTCGTGAGAATGCGATGGCCCGGTGATGCCGATGTTGTTGGAAGTAGTCGGCGACTACGAACACTGGACTAATATTATAAGGGATATATTGGCGCCGCAATATAAATTGTGACGTTACTTTTTCATCCTGTCACTTCGAGGGGAGTGATTTCAAGCAGTGGGTCGGGTTTACGACCCTTTTGGAGGGGCGTCCAGATTCCCGCCAGATTCCCGACTCACACTTCGGGACCAGGAAAAGGCGGAGAGCAGTGAATTTTAATTTTTGTTATTACAATATTGAAGGGATCCCCCTTATGGGAATCCCAATTATATTTACGACGTAACGCGGGCCTTTAGCCGGGGACACCGTGCTCGAGGTGGCCGTGCCTAATTGGCGAACTCGCAGTACCAAAAGATTAAACATATTCTCTTTTTTATTTTCTTTTAAATACAATTATTATATTTAGGACGACCACGAGAGCCCGTGGCGACTGCCTCCCGTGCCCTTTTAGTGAAGGTGGTTCGCCCATGAGGAAGTCCTTTCTCCAAACTATCGGCGTCGGGGAAGGTCGGAGGTTCGGGCGCCATTGTCCACTCCGCGCGTCGACCCAGGCGGGTACACGCGGGTTTTTCCTCATCGGAGCAGGCGAGCACGGAACATCGGTGCTCGCGGTCAAGGGATGCCCGAGGGGACGCTGGCTTAGGACCAACGCAACGTGTCTCCCGCCCCTCGGACTACGCGGCCTGGGAGCCGCACCTTCCTGCCGGCATCAAGGATGTCGCGGTCCGTTAAAATAAGCGCCTCCGTGATGGGACCGGGGTGGGCGGTGGTGGACTGCGGGTGATGTTTTTTTCTGCGTTCAGCGTCGAGTGTGGGCCCACCGCGGGGTTTGAGGGACGCCTTGCCCTTGCGAGGAAGGCCTCCCCCGCATTCGTCGTCGCTCACCAGATCCTGGAGGAAGGCGTTCGCGGTGCCGGCTACTATTACTGCGAGGGGAAATCCGCACGCGGGTATCGTCGGGGTGGCGTCGGGTCTCGGCCGACCTTGAAGGCTATAACGTCAATCGCACGGTTGCCGAAGTTCGAAATTCGGCATCGTCGCGATAAGAGACGGCGGAATCTCAGAATTCCTTTATAAAGGAGAGAGACAACGACATTGTCGCGCTAGGGCACGCCTTGCTCCGGCGGGGCGAGGGGGTGCCGAACGCCGAGCCTCGAAATGTAAGGTGAGGAATCGGCAGTCGGGAATTTGGCGAGCTCGCATCCAGTCGAGTTTTTGCAAGTCATAATTAGAGTCAGTGAGTGCCGACTGGAACTTCAGAGCGGTGAGCCCGATTCTCCATCCTCTATCTCTGGGTAAGTCTGGGTTTTTCGCTCCCGAGTCGCGTTTGCTAGTTTTGGGGGAACAGTCCCCGTCGTAGTTTCTTTTTTTCTTCGCCTGGAGGCGCGCCTAAATGATAAAGGAGTACTCGGGAGGTGAAAATCCTACGCTTTAGTTCGGTCAAATTTTGCCTTGTCCAAGCCCTGTTTGTCATCGCAGTGTACTATCTGATTCGTATTTTCCAATGTAACTCATTTGCGTATTAATTTTCGTCTGCGACGCAAATTAAGGGAAGATATACACCTAGTGTTACGTCCTAGCACTCTCGCCCTCCAAATATTCATATCCGGTACGAATTGTAATAATTATTAAGATTTTTTCCTCGCGTTAAACTCGCACATTTATATTTTTCTTGGGGTACATATTAACCAGAACGACCCATAAATGGTCGATTTCACTCAGAAATCCCGTTACATGAAATATTTGTGAATATATCTTAAAATTTAGTACGCGTATATCTACCCGTATACTTCAGGGACAAATAGTTCCCATAATAACATTACCACTAAGCTCACCCGTAACTTCAGGGACAAACAGTTCCCATAATAACATTACCGCTAAGCTCACCCGTAACTTCAGGGACGAGCACATGGGTGCTCGGAATAACTATGAATAGCCTATACACGTACATATGTGTTTGCCTGTACACTTCTGGGACACGCGCATGGGTCTCGGAAGTCCCATATCATCATGTCTCATATATACATACATATATACGTACCTGCATGCTTCAGGGACATATACGAGTGTCCCTGGAGTACCTCCTATAATAATTTCGTATGTCTATTTCCATGCATATTTTAGGGACATAAGTCCTCGAAATAACTTTAATGAATGTATATATATACAAAGGCAATATACAAGGCAATATACAAGGGCAAAGGAATTAAAGGATATTGGGTAATTATGCAGTTTGGCGCCTTTTCCGAAAAACGGCGGGAAATTTTCTTTTTCGCCACAAACTGCCTCTATTAGTCCTAAGTAATGATATTTCGTCGGGGGAGGGTGACATTTTCCATAATTACCATGAGTTATGGGGTTTTCAAGTTTGAGAAAACACATAATGGAATAGGGCATTTTCATGCATTTTGGCAGTGTGTGTCGGCTCTGGAACGACTTTCAACTCAAATTCACTATTCAACGCACCCTCTGGGGGGGTTCGGGGGGGTGAAACCCCCCGACGGGGTCAAGGGGCAGCGCCCCTGCGGGGGTGGAGGGGGCAGAGCCCCCCCAAGATACTGGAAAGAGATTTTTAAAAGAAAAAAAGTCTCTTTTCTATAATTGTTCTACCAATAGCGTTTGTGTGTGTGTGTGTGTGTGTGTTCGTGCGTGCGTGCGTGTGCGTGTGCGTGCGTGCGTGTGCGTGCGTGCGTGCATGTGCGTGTGCGTGTGTGTGTGTGTTATTTTGAAAATGAGTCTGGAAATCGTCGAATGTACTGTGTGTAGATTTGTTTTGCTATATGTGCGTGCGTGTGTGTGTTACCTGTTTGCAAGTTACCTACACAGCTATGTGTCTTCTTATAGGTTGTATAGTACCGAGGTAACAATATACATGTTTTGTTTTGATTTCGGCGACCACATTGCCCTCTCCCACTACTATCGTATATGTCTATTTCGTCTCGAAATTCTGAAAAATAAACGAGAACAGCTCAGTTGCGATTGTATCGTGGATATAACACGTTTTCAAAATGAATTGTGCCAATTGCTCGTACGGATTGCGACAATTTCATCGTTTGTGCGAAGATCAGGAACAATTGTTGGAATTTCTTCGAGATCACGACGTTGTGTTTCGCACTGTACAGTGCACAACTTGTGAGGAACTGGCTAAGTGGAATGCGAAGGAATTATCTTGGAGGTGTCAAAAGAAAAAAAAAGTGTCGAGAGGAAAAAAAGTATTGATCACGCAGTGTTCCTTCAGACAAGGGATCCAAACACACACGTGGTTCAAAAATGCCACGCTGTCTCTGGAAGAAGCCTGCATATTCATCGGATATTTTTTATCATTGAAGCCTCCACAACAAGAGTTTCTCGAAAGAGAAATGAATTTGAGCAGTCATACTGTAGTCGACTGGTCAAATTTTATTCGTGAGGCTTTATTGATCTACTATATCGATAATTCCGAAAAGATCGGCGGCGCAGGTCGTGTTGTCGAGATCGACGAGGCAAAGTTTGGCAAACGGAAATATCATCGCGGTCGAATCATTGACGGGCAGTGGCTTTTCGGCGGGTTTGAACGGGAAACTCGCAAGATTTTCATCGTTCCTGTTCCGGATAGATCCGCGACTACGTTGCCGGATGTTATCAAACAACGCATATTGCCGGGAACCACCATTATATCCGATTGCTGGAAAGCATATAATTGCCTCAAAAACGCGGACTTTCAACATTTAAAAGTGAACCATTCACTTAATTTTGTTGATCCCGACACTGGCGCGCATACTCAAAATATCGAGCGCACGTGGAGGGAGGTCCGCGCAAACGTCCCACGATATGGTCGTCGCGAATATCACATGGATGGATATATCGCTGAATTTTTTTTCAAGCGTCAATATCCAGACCATCGTGATCGATTTCACGCGATTTTCAACATCATCGGAACCCTAAAGGAGCTGTGACTTTCGACACTGATATGAGTCGTTTTCAAGACTGTCAACTATATCAGTATTTTTCAAGATTTAAATCGGTCCTTATCAGGACCACCAAAACTTTGAACGTATTTCGACTGTTTACTAAACACACATATACACACATGCACACGCAAACGCATTCCCAACAAAAAAAAATTAAAAATCTCAAACTTCAAAACCCCATAACTTATGGAGTTTATGGGAAATGTCAGCCTCCCCCGACGAAATATCATTTGTTATGATGGAATAAACAACCCCATGGCGAAAAAAAAAATTTCCCGTCGTTTTTCGGAAAAGGCGCCAAACTGCATAATTACCAAATAAAAATAGTAAATTGAAGGTGTGAATCTCTAGTTTTGAGATCTTGATCTCAAACATTTTTCGCATCAGCCAATTTTTAGTGGCCAACAAACAACCAAAAAAAAAAACAAATTTCAAAATATTTGCTCATCTTCCACAGTCTGCACGGACTTTGATACATTTTTTTAAATGATCGGTTTAAAAGGATCGTCTAGCTGGATTCTTTCCCTTTAATTTGAGCGGTGGGAGAGTTCTGTATGATTTTTTCTCGCTGAGTTATCGATGTTCAAAGCAAAAATGACACTTTTGAATTTGATAACTGATTACTCGGAGACTAATGGTCGCACAGAAAAAAACCACAAGGTTTTGGAAACTGAAGTATTCTCTATAAGATGCTTTTATCATTTTTTTATGAAGATTTTTTTTATGCGGGACAATGGATTTAAAAAAAACCTGAAAAATGGGATATTGACGAATATTCTTTTAGCTAAGGATTATTTTCCCAATATCAAAAAGATCAAAAATATTTTTGGTTTTTTTATCACCTCAAAGTATGCTAAAAGCCCTCAAAAGTTTAAACCCCTGCGATTTTTTTTCATCAAGGCTAAATCTACTACCTTTTATTCGTCTTTTGAGAATCACAAATTTTTTTGGCACTGATCCGAATTTGCGGTGCTAAGAAATGTTGATTGTTGAACAACGGGAACAAATTTTTGTTGAATGAAAAAAAATTAATTAAAAAAAATCGAAAAAAATTGGTTAGATTTTTTTTATGGCGCTAAACGTTTTTCATGATACGACGAGCGATTGGAGTTGTTGGAATGCACAGTTCCTTGAATGTGTGCGTGTGGAACACACACACAAAGAAGCGTACATCCAACCGAGCAACCTCTACGTGGTACGCTTCAGGTTACGCTAATGCCGGTGGTGAATCAAATGTTTAAAAAAAAAATATTGATCTAATGATCGTGGGACGTGTGCGTTGGGTGTCGTATCGTATCGTAGGGATGTAAATTGTACCCACGCGCACATTCAAAGAACTGTGAATTCCAAGAACTCCAATCGCTCCTCGTATCATGGAAAACGTTCATGGCTATAAAAAAAAAATCAAACATTTTTTTCGATTTTTTTAAATTAATTTGTTTTTGTAAAAAAAATTTTTTTCATTAATTTTTTTTCTTTTCATTCAACAAAAAATTGTTCCCGTTGTTCAACAACCAACATTTTTTAGCACCGGAAATTCGGATCAGTGCCAAAAAAAATGTGATTCTCAAAAGACGAATAAAAGGTGGTAGATTTAGCCTTTCATCGATTTTTGGAAAAAACCACAATTTCGAGATCATTCGGAACACAATGAAAAAAAATCGCAGGGGTTTAAACTTTTGAGGGCTTTTTTAGGATACTTTGAGGTCATAAAAAACCGAAATTTTTTTTTATCTTTTCGATATTAGCAAAATAATCCTTAGTTAAAAGAATATTCGTAAATATGCCATTTTTCACGGTTTTTTAAATCCATTTTTCCGCATAAAAAAATCTTGATAAAAAAATGATTAAAGCATCTTATAGAGAATACTTCAAAGTTTCCGAAATCCTCTGGTTTTTTTCTGTGCGACCAATACTCTCCGAGTAATCAGTCATCAAAGTCAAAAGTGTCATTTTTGCTTTGAACATCGATAACTCAGCGAGAAAAAAATCGTACAGAGCTCTCCTACCGCTCAAATTAAACGGGAAGAATCCAGCTAGACGATCCTTTTAAACCGATCATTCAAAAAAAATTATTCAAGTCCGTGCAGACTATGACAGATGAGCAAAATTTTTTATTACTTTGGTTTTTTGATGGCAGTAGAATGGGGGCCACTATGGCGACCCCCACTCCTACCCCCATTCCTCGGTAGCCGAGGTGGTGGGGATGGAGTGGGGATGGTCGTCCTTATTCCCCCACCCCTCCTCCCTCATCGGTATCCGAGGTGGAGGGGATGGAGTGGGGATTGCCCCTACGCCCCGGCAGCGGGGTGTGTGATGGCCGGAGTGGAGAGTTCGCCATAGCGGCCCCTTTTTTTTACTTTATGAAAATTCATTATTTTAGAAATAAATCTGTCTTACTCACCGATGCCGTTGCTGCTCCTGGTGACGGTGAACTCCGCGGGTACACACACACACACACACACACACACACACACACACACACACACACACACACACACACACACACACACACACACACACACACACACAGACACATACGCGCGCGCGCGCACACGAGCACGAGTGTCACGGATCGTTCTCCCACCCCTCCCGAACCCGTCGTCGGGCCACCCCGCGTCGTAAAAGGCGACGGGTTCGGGCCCGTCGTTCAACGCCGCGATTAGCACCGTCGCGACGTCGACCCCGTTGTACATGCGCACGCAGGGGAGGGGGGTGCCGTTTTTACCACAGCCACGACGACGCGGTTCTCTACAAGGTCCGCGAGCGGGTCCGAGACGAAGGGGATGGTCTCAAGATGCGCGATCCCCGCAACCGTGCACTGAATGACGAGGCCCGCGACAAACGCGCAAAAGGGCGCGGGGGGACACAGCGAGTCCGCGTCTACGTACCCGCTGTACCCCTCATCAACGAAAAAAACTTCACTGTATCCCTCGGAGTCGCACGACACTATGTTCCCGCGGAGTACGTCACAGCCACCCGCGGGGATTATTACGCACGACGCTCCCGGCACAACATCGTCGAACGGGAGGCGTACTCCCGCCCGACGCTACACGTAAAACACGTACAGGGCTTCACGCAACCACTTGTGGGTTTCGCCCGTCGCTACTGTGCGTATATATACGGCCAAGCCGTCAACACGGGAAACGCGGCACGCGAACGGCGCCACAGGGAGCTTGAGGCACTCGGGATACATTTTTCGCGAACACGGACTGGTGGAAAAGAAGATGAGACGCGCGCGACGGAGTCTGAAGAGCAACTGAAGCTGCCAGTCGTATGAAGGGCATCTTTTGCAGATTTTGACAGGTCAGCATAATTGCACGTGTGCGCGGTAGCCGATGCATCGTTCTACGATGAGTTCACCCGACGGTGAGCGCGATCGTTCTACGATGAGATCATCCGATGGTGAGCACGGAGTTTAGATAGCATAGATGCACGTGTGCAAGCTAAACGATGCAGTTTAGCTTCGCTAAGCATCCGCCGGTGAACTCACCGCAGGAGTTTGCGAATTATGCTGATAACTGTCAAAATCTTTTGCGCAGCAGCCCGCATGGGAGAAGCCGTATTCTCGGCCTCTCCTCTTTGTGTAGATATTCCTACCTGCTATAGAGCGCGCACACCGACGGGCACGAGCATACGTGCGTCGTGGCATCGGGCCGCTTGCTGGCACACACACATGCGCCCTCGTAGCAGCTCGCAAGGGAGAAGCCGTATTCTCGGCCTCTCCTCTTTGTGCGAATATTCGTACCAGGTATAGAGCGCTCGCACCGACCGGCGCGAGCATACGTGGGTCGTGGCATCGGGCCGCTTGCTACTACATGCATGCGCCCGCGTAGTGGCTCGCAATGGAGAAGCCGTATTCTCGGCCTCTGCTCTTTGTGCGGATTTTCGTACCTGCTATAGAGCACGCACACCGACGAGCACGAGCATACGTGTGTGTGGCACCGGACCGCTTGCTACTGCACACACGCACGGGCGTCGCTCACTGCCGTATGCTTTTAAAAAATGAATAATAATTCAGAGATTGATCCGAACCCCATACATACTTATATCAGCCTATTCAGAATTTCAGCCTACATCCTCGAGAACATCTCAGCTGAGGGATAGCCTGTATATAGCATAGCATACTTATACTCGTTCTATCTTTTTCAAATAGAGAGCGCAGGTCCTGAGAGAACGTTGAATTTGAATTCGACTATGATTTTTCTGGATTTGATTTTAACATGAAACTTCTCCGGCAATAAACGCTCGACGGAGATGTTGATGAAGATACTTTCAGGAATGTTCGCGCGTCAGCAAAAATGCAGCTGCGCGAAATATCGGTTTACACGCTCGGAGAAATAAATCTCGAGATTTTCAAAAAGGCTATTGTCTTCGAACGTGCTACATGTATGTGTGATAAAACATACACACACACATTGTTCATGACAAGTAGTGATCTAGACAGCGTTCGATACATTTCTCAGGAGCAGCTATGGATAGCCGTAATATCCGTACGTGCATTTTAGATCTTCTTCGCTTGGTCAAAACGCGGAATGCACAACTTCGTCGAAGGTGTAATAATAACTGGTGCACCGAATTGCGATATTTACCGGAAAATTATCTCATAACTCGTTTGAAATATGTGTTATGGTGGGCTTCGATGCGAGCCCTTGTGACGGCCTATAACAGAGGTCTGTTTAGAGGCTACAGGGCTCTCCTATGTGTGTTTGAAGAATTACAACGCAGAAATCTTGAGACTACTCCGTGCACGCGTAATCTCATCAATGAAATAAACGGTAAGTTGTGCACCGTCGCGTGCGAGCATCTTTTTTAAGTGTGATATCGTGGTAATGCAGAAGTACCCCTAGATTATCGCCGGCTCTATGATGCGAGTTCCGATGAAGAAGCTGCACTCACCGAGGGGGCGCAAGCCGTGGAGGAAGAAACAGCGCGAGATGATGAAAGCGTGCATGACGATAACCTAGATTCCGTGATTGAAGGACCATCGCTCAATAATTGCACCGACTCTGAAACGCTTATGGGTCCTGATCTACGCCCCGCGACCAACAATGAGGAGACTGTTCATAGACTTCCTGATTACCTTCAACTAACCCCCATATCAGATGTTGAAGAAGAAGAAGGGGTACTACAGCAGCCGGTTCTAAGTCCGATAGATATATTTACGGATATTTCCGACGAGCAATCTTGTTTCAGCGACGCTGAGACACTTGTCCGACCGTCTACATCCAGTATGGGGCACCCGTCCGAAATATTTTCTGGTAGTAACGAGTGTAAGTATTAATAATAATAATTCATTATCATACATTAACAATACGTTTTTATCAGACATTAATAATAAAACACACGCGGATTTGAATCCTCGTTTCAACGAGAATAACCCCGAGCGTGGCAACGACGACGACGACGACGACGATGATGCCGATCAGGCTGCAAGCGAGAGAGGCAACATCATGCTGGAGCAATGGGCTCGCGAGATAGTCAACGACGCGCAACACCCTCCTGAGGAATACGAGCATAGGGACAATCAACTATGGATGTGGCCTTTTGGAGGTGACTCATCACAGCAGCAGGGTGAAAAAGATCTACCGCACGATAATGATGATGATGATGGTGTTGATGACGATTGGCTAAATCGTCTTTTGTATTCGAGCGACGACTCAGGTAAACGAACCCCGCTTCATTACTCGCATAGGTATATACATTATCGGTTTTGCAAAGCTAATATTAACTTGAAAGATTTTGTTTGCAAAAATAGAGAGTGAGCTATTATATTTTACGGCAGGTTATGCATCAGTATCTCTGCTGTTTGATGAAGACGCTTTGTAGACGTCCATGGTTAGAAGTAGCAATAACATCGGGTACATTTTGAGCTTACTTATTGACATGGTTAAGCAATTTTAAGCATTCCTACTCATTTTTACAGGCGTACAAGAAGGTCTCGGCCGTAGACGACAGCACGATGAGTCCTTCGACGATGTACAGCCCCCAGGCGCGCGTATTGAGATCATCGAGGAGCCTCGTCGGTACTTCAAGCGTTTTAAACTAGGAGGCCGAGAAATCACCGTACGCATTCGTCAACCCCCACCTGGTGGCCATTTATTACCATGGCTGGAAGGAGCGTTTCGTGACCTTTTGACGTATATCACAGCGTCTTGCGAGGCTGGCGATTACATAGGTATATCGTTTGTCTCGAGCAGTTTACCGCACGGCCCCGTTTGGCTCTCGTTTCGACCCGTTAGAGATTGCACGTTCGATGATATTTGGCAGTTAATAATGAGCGTTGCTCAGAGTGCTGTATCATTGAATATTGACGATGCGTGCAAAATCAAAGCCAGTATTGTCAGGGGCGTTGAGGGCACTGGCAGAAAACGCTTAACACATGAGGGGGTAGCAAAAAATCCATTCTCACGATACACAATACCGATACTCTGTGTTTACCACGGTCACTGGCGGCAGCGCGCGCGTATGCCGAACGGAGTGAAATACGCTCAAGTAGTTTACACGCAAACTGGCAACGTATGAGGCAGACTAACGGCTCATTGCAGAAAAATGCTGCTCTTGAATTAACAAATGCAGCGGGAGTTATAGTACCGTTAAACGGCTGCGGTGTCCGTGAGATTGCTCTCTACCAGAATTATCTCGCGCAGCACGGTATTGCCATAGTAGTTTATGAATTTTTGACGTTCGGGCGGGGGGATGCACCTTTGTTCGACGGCTCACAGCAAGTCCCAAATACTTTTGGCAAAATCGAACACACGCTGCACATTTTATATTACGAGCGTTCACATCATTATCAGCCGATATTAAATTTACGAGGCGCCGTGGGAAGCCGCGATTTTTGTTCCTCGTGTAATTCGCAATACCGTAGATTTGGCCATAGATGTTTAAAAAAAAGTGTCCTCGTTGCATGACGTCACCACCGTGCGATCCCGAAGTAAATGCAGCTATTCGATGCAAAGCGTGCGCGCGCGAGTTTTACGGGCTCTAATGTTTCGAAAATCATTTGATTGTTAAACAGTACAGAAAATGCAAATCAAGCAGCGTGTGTGCCTCGTTCAAGAGGTGCCGCGAATGCCTGAAAATTGTCAGGCCTCTCGATAAAAGACGAAAACACATTTGCGGCGTGGCCTTTTGTAAAGCATGCAGAGCGGATCGACCCTATTATCACATGTACTTTATGAAGCCTATTCGTGGTGGTCAAAGCACGGGGAAAATACTTTTTATATTCTACGATTTCGAGGTTCAGCAATGCACACAGGTACCAGGCGATGCGAATACTTTTCTACACGAGCCCAACTTGTGCGTAGTTCAACGAGTTTGCACGTATTGTTGCACTCGTGATTCGATGACCGAGCCATGCGAGTATTGCGACTCTCGACAATATGTATTTCGACAGCAGCCTG
The DNA here is from genome assembly GCA_944452715.1 of Ophion slaviceki. Taxonomy (NCBI): domain Eukaryota; kingdom Metazoa; phylum Arthropoda; class Insecta; order Hymenoptera; family Ichneumonidae; genus Ophion; species Ophion slaviceki. Next base: position 2,457,199 of record OX101793.1, read on the forward strand.
TGGGACAATTGGTCGAACTTGCTATGCAGCGTGTCGAGCATTTTTCGCGTACTATCTGTATTGCTCATAATGCCGGTGACTTTGACGCGCAGTTCATTTTGCGCTATTTAATTGAAGAAAAAAAGGTCCAACTGCCGAGTATAATTATGAACGGTACAAAAATCATTTCGATGCGTATTGAAAAACTTGTTTTTCTCGACAGCCTAAACTATTTTCACATGCCTCTCAGTGGGCTTCCTAAACCCTTCGGTCTCACAGGCGCTATCGTTAAAGGTGTTTTCCCTCATTTGTTTAACAGGCCGGAAAATCAAAATTATGTGGGCCCCCTACCAGCCGTAGAGTATTATTCTCCCGACACGATGCGCCCCGCAGAGCGCGAAAAATTCTTAGCCTGATATCACGAGTCTAAAGACAGAGACTACGTGTTTGACTTTTCGAAGGAACTCGCAAGCTACTGCACGGACGACGTCACGATCTTGAGACGCGCGTGTATGGCTTTTCGTGACAAGTTTATAGCCAGCGGCCGGGTTTGTCCGTTTGACGAGAGCACAACGATAGCCTCGGCCTGCTTCAGTGTCTTTCAGAAAAATTTCCTCAAAGACAATACGATCGGTATTATGCCGTTGGGCGGCTATAGGTGGGTGCATACCCAATCAAAAAAGGAAATTTCATGGCTTGTATGGATGGAGCTGTTGTGTCCGCAAACTTGTGCAATACAAAAGTGTTTGCGCAACTGCAAGAGTTCCACTTTGTTGCCCTCCTTGCGAGAGTTACACTTTCGCCAAAATGCAAACGTCAAAAAGACACTTTGCGACACGTCCTGACCAAGCATCTTATGATGCTTGATCTGGGGCTAAATTACGACAATCAGAGTCGACAATAAAGAGAAGACACCAGGGAACAGACAGTCCTTGGTTGGCTTTTGAACGGTTCGGTACTAAGTTACGACCGACACACTGTAAATTCAATTATAAGACCAGCCCAGTAATAAACTTATATTCCTATTCAACGAACTTGAGTTCAAACTCTTAATTTCGCAACGATCCCAAAAATACCTATCCCGGGTTCTCGAGCCGGGGATACAACATTGGTGGCAGCGATGGGATCTGCCGAAAAGTTCGTTCATTGTGCGTGGACACGCACAACAACCACTCAAGCACCATAAGCGCGTGACCGAGTTAACCCGTGTGCTAGAGTGAGACATCCCAACCAAGTCGGAAGAGGAATCCAGAGGAAAGGCTACAGCCAAGCAGAGCCAATCCCAGAAAACCCGGACCCCGAGGGTCAACGGAAGAAGGACTCAACAATCAGGAAAATCGTACCCAGAAGCAGAGTACGAAACGGAGGAACGAAGACCAGGACGATCAGCAGATCATCTATCAGCATGCATCTTGCGATCATCTACCTGTAAGTGACGGAACATTTATTAAATAAACTCCTCCAAAGCCAGAGAATTCGTCTATATCGGACGAAGAAAAAGCAGACCGGTATCGATTGCCCGGGAGAGACGAACTATCGCGATCGTTAGATTCGTTTTTTAATACTGTCGTAAGTTACGACGGTGAAAGTGATTTAGGCCGAAAGCGTCGTAGGAAAAATCCAAGCACAGAAACACTAGATTTGACTCCCGTAACGTACGCGAAATATTTAAATCCGAAGCGTCAGCATAATCAGCCTTCGGAACACAATTCGTCAGACGCGTCGTCCAGTGCTGACGAAACGTTGAATCCCGTTGAAACCGAAAGAAATCGCGAATTAAATCACCAAGATTTTACGTTATTAAATCAACGGACAGTAACAATGGCCGAACACGACGACTATATGTCAATGAAAGATGCTCGAATGAGCACCCCCGTATTCGACGCATCCGAACCAGAAGCCGTTACAGATTTTATACGAGCAATAAAATACGCGTCAACTCGAGTCCGTCCCGAAAATGTCGCGGATTTATTACAAGCTATATTGCATCTCAAATTACAAGGCAAAGCCGTGGCAGACCTGCGTTACAAGACGTAGAGACGTTCGACGATTTGCTGACGTTATTAAAATCACTGTACGAGGCGAAGCGAACAGTCCCCGCGCTACAAATCGAATTCAATTCCTGTAGACAAAAACATGACGAGACTGTACAAGTTTACGCAAACCGCGTTGAATCTATAATGATGGATTTAATCAAGCGTTGCACGCCCATGGTCAATTCAGAAATTGGTCGAAAAGCAATCGAACAGTTAATTAGGCATTTTGCCCTAAATAATTTCGGACATGGACTTCGCAAGGACCTGCAGCTAATGGTAAGGTCACGCGGGTACCACGAGTTAGGGGAAGCAATCCGCGGAGCAATCGAAGAAGAAAAATCGGCCGAAGGAACAAAAACAATCGCGAAGAGCGTTTCCCACATTAGGGGACAGTCCGCACCGTCACATGCCCACGAGGGGCGAAAATCGTTCCTATTTGAAAGGCCCGGGTCGCATCAGGCGCAAACACAAGCGCGATATAGCTTGCCAGTGCCAACTAAAACGATTAATCAAGCAGAAATAATTTGCAATTATTGCAAAAAACCGGGTCACAGATACAACGACTGTAGAAGACGGCCAGGATGGCAAGGCCCGAGTTATCAACAGAAGCGTTACAATTACGCATCAAACAATAAGTTCCCAAGAAAATAAAACGAGTATAGGCCAAATGGAAAAACCCAAGAAAATACGCCCAAAAGAACCGTCAGTGCATTAGCAGTCGGCGTTCTCTCAATAGAGAGATACAAAATGCGTTCAAGTGAACGAGAAAAAATTATCGCAAAGAAAAATAATGGACATTCTACTCAGAAAGCCATATGTACACAATGACAATGCGCCGAGAAGAATTTACCACGTCAGCGCTCAGCTGCCGCGAGTACACGCCAGTGACCTACATATAACGTCAAAGCTGGCTCGCGACAAAATGCTGACGCTCCGTTGTGACACAGGGACCCGATGCAGCATAGTAAAAGTGAATGAGCTGGATCCGGAAACACCCATCGGGGACGAGATAATAGAACTTCACGGCCTCGGGGGCAAGGCATTCCGCACGCTCTGCACAGCTGAGCTGAAACTGGACACCCCGGCCGCTGTGATAACGCACAAGTTCCACGTGGTCGGCAAGGAAGTACCGTTAGCAGTAGACGGACTCCTTGGAATGGACTGTATAGTCGAAAAGGGAATAAACATACTAGGAGGAAAAATGATAGAAATTCGAGGGCACAAAATACCGTTTGTACACGGCACAAAATATTTAAAAATACCCGCCCGCACAGAATGTATTGTGCAGGCGAGGACAATGGGAAAAGGCCAAGGATTTACAAGGGAACAAAAAATCCAAAAGGGGGTCACGATGGGAAAGGCCATCGTGAAGGCAGAGGCAAATACTTGCCCTGTAATAATAATGAATGTGCTCGAGAAAGAGCAAATTATTAAAAGACCTACGGTCGAGCTGGAAAAAATGGATATCGACAAGGTTAGCCTGGGAAAAGAAAACTGCGACAAACAGAAGAAAGAAGAGGAAACTCATGAAGACGCCGAAAAAACCGCGGAAATACGAAAGAAAAGGATGGAAAAATTATGACGCGAGATTAAGGGGAACTCGCATTTGACCGCAGAAGAAGAAGCAATTTTGCGAGAAATCTGCGAGGAATTCCCCGACGTATTTCATCTCGAAGAACAACTACTTGGTTGTACGAAAGCAGTCGAGCGTCGGATACCGCTCAAGGACGGGACAATGCCGATAAAGGTGCGACCTTATCGACTGCCGGAGGAGCACAAGAAGAAAATTCAACGACAGGCACAAAAAATGCTAGATGAGGATATAATCCGCCCAAGCACGAGCCCATGGAATGCCCCATTGCTCGTAGTGCCGAAAAAACCAGATGCGGAAGGAATAATCCAAAAAAGGGTGGTCGCTGACTTTCGCAAGCTAAACGAGGCTACAGACGGCGACTCTTACCCACTGCCGAATATCGCAGAGATACTGGACCAGTTGGGAAAGGCAAAATACTTCACGACCCTCGACCTCGCTTCGGGATTTCATCAAATCCCAATGGCGGAGGAAGACAAACCGAAAACGGCTTTTTCAACGCCGTTAGGGCATTACGAGTATAATTGAATGCCATTTGGTTTAAAAAATGCACCTCCTACGTTCCAAAGATTAATGGACGCAGTATTGGCCGGTTTGCAAGGCCTAAACTGCTACGTATATTTGGACGATATTGTCATACACGGAGCCTCACTCGCCGAGCACGACAAGCGGTTACGTGAAGTGCTGACGCGACTAAGAGAGGCTAATTTAAAAATGGAACCCAAGAAATGCGAATTTATGCGAAAGGAAACGCAATATCTCGGTCATATTATAAAAGAAGTCGGTGTGAAACCTGACCCCGAAAAACTAAAAGCGGTAAAAAATTTCCCAATACCGAGAAATGTTAAAGAAATACAATCATTCCTGGGACTAGCCGGGTACTACCGCAGACTTATTAAAGATTTTTCCAAGATCGCAAAACCAATGACGAATTTGATAAAAAAGGGTGTCAAATTCGAATGGTCCGAATTATGCCAAAGCTCATTTGACCATTTAAGGGAAGCCCTGATCACGGCGCCCATACTCCAGTATCCTGATTTCACAAAACCGTTTATCGTGACAACCGATGTTTCGGATAAGGCAATTGGTGCAATCCTGTCTCAAGGGAAAATTGGAGAGGATTTACCCATATGTTATGCAAGCCGAACTCTCAACAAAGCCGAAACCAATTATTCGACTACAGAGAAGGAACTGCTTGCAATCGTATGGGCAGTACATCAATTTCGACCGTCTATTTATGGCACAAAGTTCACCATAATTACCGATCACAAACCATTGACATGGTTATTCAGCGTAAAGGATCCAGCTTATGAGATGGCGAATAAAATTGGAAGAATATAACTATAAAATCCAATATAAAACGGGAAAATCAAACACGAACGCACATGCGTTAAGCCGCATATATGCCTTAACACGAGCTCAGGCAAAAGAGGGAGAACAAATTACACAAAAACGCGATAGTAGAACGGAGAAAAATAACAAAGGAAAAAATATAAGGAAATGCGGTAGCGCGACAGAGAAAGAAGATAAAGAAAGAGTGATAGCACTAGGCAAAAGCGAGCAAGAAAAAATAAATAGAGAAAGAAAGAAGACTCCGCGCGGCAGCGCGAGAGAGAAAATAAAGGAAGACAGTATGGCCCCCAGCCGTTATGCAAGTGAGAGGGAAGAGACCGAGTCCGACAATATGGGCACGAGCGCGAGCGACGAAGAAAACTGCAGCATTGGCGTATCCACTCCAAGCAAGGAAGACCGAGCGAAGATAATGCAAGAATATCACGATGCCCCTCTAGGTGGGCACCAAGGCATCACACGGACGCTGCAGCGCATACGTCAACAGTATGTGTGGCCGGGAATGAAGTGAGACGTCACCGCACAAATACAGAAGTGCGACAAATGTCAGCGAAATAAATCGGGAAAAATTACGAAGATACCGATGGTCATCACAGACACACCGGGCCGAGCGTTCGAAAAATGTGCTGTCGATATTGTAGGTCCCTTGACTGTTACGGAAAAAGGCAACAAATACATTCTGACTTTCCAGGATTTATTAACAAAATATAGTGCAGCAATTCCGTTAGAAAACCAAGAAGCCAAAACTGTAGCAAAGGCCCTTGTAACGGAAATCATTTGTAAATTTGGTGCCCCGTCCGAAATCCTTTCGGATCAAGGCACAAATTTTCTAAGCAATATATTTAAAGAAATGTGTGATCTCTTACAAATAAAAAAGTTGCAAACCACGGCATACCATCCGCAATCGAATGGAGCCCTGGAAAGATCCCATAGGACTCTTGCGGAAAACTTAAAAAATTTTGTACGTGAGGATCAAAGGGACTGGGACAAATGGATACCATACGCCATGTTTACATATAATACCACGCCACACACGGCTACAGGTATTACGCCGTATGAATTGGTATTCGGTAAAGAGGCTAAATTACCGACCGCGCTGCGAGAAATACCGAGACCAACATATTCATACGACGATTACGCAGCAGAATTACGTGAACGCCTGAGGGCGTCGTGGCAACAGGCACAAGAAAAGCTGAAAAAAGGAAAGGAGAAATCGAAGCATCATTACGATCACATGGCCGGTAAAGTCGAGAACCGCCCGGGTGATAAAGTCCTCCTCTACGACGAGACCGTGAGGAGGAGCAGATCGGCCAAGCTCACCCCGAAATGGATAGGGCCTTACACGGTCCGAGGCCGAGAGGCAGGCGAAACCTACCGTATCGGCCGCGGACGAAAAGAAATACGCGTACACGCGAACGCCTAAAAAAATATATCACCCATTAGCCGTCTCGATGGCCAGCGGGTGGGCGGGGAAAGGGGGGTCCCGTCATCAGAAAAAGAGAGAGAAAAGAGGAAAAATAACATAGAAAGAAAACACACACACACACACACGCACGCACGCACACACACACACACACACACACACACACACACACACACACACACACACACACACACACACACACACACACACACATATATATATATCGCACACGAAGTGCGAAAGACGAAAACGCGAACAAGACGGAAAAAAAAGTTTAATATTATAATTAAGGGAGGCCACGAAGGCTCTCCCACAAGACGCCCTGAAAGGAGGAAGGGAAAAATAAAACACACAACTCAAATACATATTTGAAGGAAAGAAATGCAATATTTTGTTACAGTATTTATGTTATATGAATTTTCTCGCAAATCATCGGGTCAACCGAACACCCAAATGGGGTCCGGTTCCGACCCCGGGGATGGAAAGAGGGCTGGCAGCCACCACATGGTGAGCCGACCAACCCTCCTCCAGGCTGTCGTAAAAAAGCCGACACAACCCGAACAAGTCGGCCGGCTCCCAGCCCCACTCCATGGCCTCCAGACTTTCGGGATCCTCGGCCCAGAGCTGCAGTAAATTGGCCCGGACCCGGGCGCGTCGCCGGCGAACTCCGACAGCGTGCTGGATAAACAGCCGCCGCCACCACCCCTTCCGAGGAGGTACGCGTCCGTTTAGGAGTCCGCGCGGTCTAAAAGGAAAAAGAAACAAAAGAAAATACATTAATAGGAAGACATTTTCTTCCAAAGAACGGAAAAGGAGGGGGAATTGCTCTACTTACAACAAATTCGAGGCCATCCGCCTCAGCTCCGAAGACCACCGTTTCTCCCTCATACCGCGAGTAGTCCATTATAATGATCTGAAAAAAAAGAGAAGAAAAGTAAAATTATAATAAAGTAGTCGTGCAAAAATGTATGCAAAGAAAGAAGGGAAGCGTCAAACTCACCGATGGATCGTCGATTCCCGTTGAAAGTCGAAGTAACAATGAAAACGTCGCCGTTCAAGCACCGAACGAGCGACCCGATCGAAGCACGAAAACGCAAAATTGCAGAAAAAGAAAGGGCAATAAACTCAGGACTCAGCAACGAGCCCGAGTCAAAGTCTTCAATGAAAAGAATTAAAGAATTCTAAGGATAAAATAATAGGCTTACATGTACATCTATAGAAATTCCCTATTCAAAAAAAAAACGCCAGGTCCGAAGTATCTAACCACGCGAATTATTTTCGCAGGATACTACCTCTGGCTCTAGGGTCGCCTTAAAGGGACATGTGCAAATATTGAACTCAACAATAGATTTTTGTAATCGATCGTCAATCCGTTTGGAAGACAATCAGAAGGTGATTGTCAAGCTCTCGTGAAACAGATCGAACAACGGGTGATCAACCAGTACAACGACCAAAACACCCGGCAACAATTGGACGAACGAATAGCGGCTGTAAGCCTCATCGTAGAATCATTACTGAATGACGTACGACAAATAGTTAATTTTTTAATAGGACTCACGAGAGGAATGGTGAGCCCAAGCATACTATCTCCAAGACAATTGACAAACTATTTGACTGACGCTTTACCCAATTTGCCAATAGGGCATACGTTCCCTACCGCGAGAAATTACGCGCAAATGCCAAAATGATTGGAATTTGTCAGAAGTAGGCGCGTATAGTACGAAAACGTACATTGTACTTGTAATAAAAATACCGTTAATTGGCACTGAGGAATATAAAATCAGCAAAGCCTATCCTCTGCCTGCCAAAATAAAAAATCATAGTTATCAATTTGTAGAAATAAAAAATGACCTTGTCGCGGTCGAAGCCACAAGAGAATCGTGCTTACACATAACAAAAAATGATTTAGAAAATTGTAAAGCCGTAGCGTCACATTACTACTGCCAGCCAAAGCAAGCGGCGCGTCCCGCTCATACTTGCGCATCGTGCAAGGTGGCATTGTACATTGCACCTAAAGATAAATACGCGAATTTCGACCAAAGAGTTGCTCAGATAAATAGCACTCTAATTATTGCGTTAGAACGCCATAGTATGTGGCTATACGTTGCACCGGAGCCCGAAACGCTTCTCATCCATTGCGGAAAACAACCAACCGCGTACGCGACCCTTACGGGTGCAGGGACTCTGGCTTTGGACGGAAAATGTTCCGTCACCGCCCCTAGTTTTAGACTAGAAATCGTCGGCGAAATAAGACAGAACGTATACGCCGATATCCTACCGCAATATAATTTATCATTCTTGTCTACAGATATGAACATACTCGATCATACATCGACAAATTGTATTACCGCATGAAATCATAAACGATCCAAAATAATTAAACAGGATCAGCGAACGTTTAAAAAACATAAAAATTAAGTTAAACAAAGAGTCAAGTGATTCAAATACATATAGACATATAATAGGTAACTATTCGCTAAGCACAATCGCGCCGATAATACTCGGAATAGCCTATGTATGCTATTACCGCATAAAGCACGCAAGGAAACCTGTCCACGACGAGGACCACAACAGCGCCGAGTCGGCGCAACCAAGCGAAGCACAGTCAGCAAAAAGGAAGCTGCCCGTGCCCAAATTGACACTAAAAATCAAGCGAAACACATCAACGACGAGTTCCGTGTAAAATGATCATACGAAAAATGTATTGAAAAAAGAAAATGTTTTATAATTATGCGAGAATTATTTTAAGAAAAAAAAGAACTATATATATGGGATAATCATACGGGGACATGGATATATAGATTTGTAAACCGAAGGACCGACCATTGATGCAAAACAAATCCCAGCAGAGATTTGATCTTTTAAGGGGGAGGGATGTTGTGTCCGCAAACTTGTGCAATACAAAAGTGTTTGCGCAACTGCAAGAGTTCCACTTTGTTGCCCTCCTTGCGAGAGTGACACTTTGTTGCCCTCCTTGCGAGAGTTACACTTTCGCCAAAATGCAAACGTCAAAAAGACACTTTGCGGCACGTCCTGACCAAGCATCTTATGATGTTTGATCTGGGGCTAAATTACGACAATCAGAGTCGACAATTAAGAGAAGACACCAGGGAACAGACAGTCCTTGGTTGGCTTTTGAACGGTTCGATCCTAAGGTACGACCGACACCCTGTAAATTCAATTATAAGACCAGCCCAGTAATAAACTTATATTTCTATTCAACGAACTTGAGTTCCAACTCTTAATTTCGCAACGATCCCAAAAATACCTATCCCGGGTTCTCGAGCCGGGGATACAGCAGAGCATACTCTCGGAAAGCGTATTATACACGCTGGCCGTTCGCGCGAATTTAGACTACCTTAAAATTTACTAGTCGACGGTTATTATGAAACAGGCGATACCGCGTACGTACTACAATTTCATGGTTCCTATTGGCACGGTTGCCCTCAATGCTTCTCCCTCAATAGAGACTGTACACAACGCGGTGATATATCAATGGACGAGCGGTTAGAAAGAACTCTTGCTATAGCTAATGGAATTCGCTCGGGAGGTTATCAGTTAACGGAAATCTGAGAATGCAAGTGGGACAGGCTTTTGGAAACTAGTGCTGAAATTCGCGAACTCATACGGGATCATCCGTTGACGGCTGCGGAACCCTTAAACCCTCGTGATTCTTTCTTCGGCGGTCGCACGGAGAATATGGTAACGCTCTACGATGTTAAAGAGACGGAGCGCATACGCTACGTACACGTCTGCTCTCTGTACCCGTATATTTGCAAATTTGGTAAATACCCTATCGGACATCCGAAAGTATATATAGGCGGAGAATGCTTAGAGCTGACAGGACCCACTAGCGATCTAGCGCGTGTCGAAGGCATGGTGAAATGTACCGTTTGGCCACCGCGCGATCGCTACCACCCTGTTTTGCCTGTGCGTGTGCATCAGCGACTGCTGTTCTCTCTGTGCCGCACATGCACCGAGATGATGAATAAGGAAGAGTGTATGCATGACGATCCGGACGAGCGCGTGTTCGAGGGTACCTGGGTTGCCGATGAATTGCGAAAAGCCGTCTCATGCGGTTACACGATACTCCACATTGCCGAAATCTGGCAATACGAAGTAACGCAATTCAATCGTGACACGCAATCGGGAGGTTTATTCGTCGAGTACACTAACACCTTTTTGAAGATCAAGCAGGAGGCGAGCTGATGGTCTGAGAACTGTTTGGGCGATGAATCCGCCCAGGAGCGTTATATCGCTAGCTTTGAGCAATCAGAGGGGATTCGTTTGAATCGTCAGTCGATAACCAAAAACCCCGGCCTACGCTCAGTCGCCAAACTATGTCTGAATTCGTTCTGGGGAAAATGAGGACAACGCGAAAACCTGCCGCAAACAGTCGTAGTATCAACGCGCAAAAAACTTATGGAGTTATTAACTAATCCAGAATACGATATTACAAGTATGCTGCCGGTGAACAATGAAATTCTTTACGTCAATTATATTAAAACCGGTGAGGCTGTGGTACCCTCCAGTATAGCTAACGCTGTAATACCTGCATACACCACGGCACAAGCGCGTTTAAAACTTTATGGTTACCTGGAACATCTGGGAAGACGTGCGTTGTACTGCGATACCGACTCCGTAATTTATGTAACGAGAGAGCAACCTGATGCCTACGAGTCCCCGATAGGCCAATTGCTTGGCGATTTAACTAACGAGCTAACCACCTATGGCGAGGGCAGTTACATAAGAAGTTTTATTTCCGGCGGCCCTAAATTTTATGCATTCATTGTGCGTGCGCCTGACAGGACAGAGAGTGAGGTTTGCAAAGTTAAGGGTATCACGCTCAATTTTGCGAACAATGCGTTAATAAACTATGAGTCCGTACGATCCTTCATCGTGGGTGAGCGAGAGAATCCTATTGCACTGAGATACGACGCCATTAGACGTACAGAACTTCACCATGTTGTCACACGAGGTGAGACAAAAACGTGCAAGCCATCGAGCATTAAGCGAAGACGTGATGGACAATATGGATCGTTTCCCTACGGTTATCGCTATTTGTAAAATATACTGTAAATATATTTTTTACGTAAAAACCCGAAAATCTTATTTAACATTGCTCTGAGCGTAAAATTCCTCATTTACCGCGATGGACACGAGGTGGCAACATCCCTGGACTTCTATGATCTGCGGGCCGACAGGTTGCGGTAAAATGTATTTTGTTAAAAAAATTCTGAAATATATTACGCGTATGAACAGCGAGCGCTTCGAGAGAATAATATTTTATTATTCCGAGTGGTAGACAGTATATACGGAGTACGGTGATGCTATAGAATTTCGCGAAGGATTACCCCAGACTGCCGATTACTCAAACGACCCCCGCGCGAAGCTCTTAATTATCGATGATCTAATGCGTGAAGCATCGAGCAATACCGTTGTCGATCGATTAACCAAAGGAAGTCATCATAAGAACTTGAGCGTTATTTTTATAACGCAAAATTTGTTTCATCAGGGCCAAGGTCAGCGGGACATCTCTTTGAATGCTAATTATATCGTTATCTTCAAAAACCCTCGCGATCGTGCTCAAATACAGCACTTGGCGCGCCAAATATGTCCCGAAAATCCACGATTTCTACAGGAGGCTTATTACGACGCAACATCTAAACCGCAAGGATATTTGTTGCTAGATCTGAAGCAATCAACACCCGATAATTGTCGATACCGCACATGTATTTTCCCTGATGATACTCACCATTTCATTTCCGTACCACGAAAGAAATTAAAAAGCGGTAACACATATGAAGAATTACCAGTTCTACGCCTGTGATGGCACGCAGCAGATCGTCTCTTTGCAATAAGAGCGTTGCGATATTGAACGCTCTTCAATATCTCACCAAAGAACAGCGTGAGGCTATTTTGCGGAAAGCGGATTCTCGTATAATACGTTGCATTTGCGAGTGCGCTTTAAACGTTCTTCGCGGTAATATTCCTCTCAAAGCCAACCAACGGAAAAAATTGCGCCGCCACGTGCCCCTTCTCAGGCGCTTAGCTGCGAATAGAGGCTGCTGGAAAAGTAAGAAGAAGTTTGTCACTCAAAGCGGTGGATTTTTACCCATGCTGCTTGCCCCAATCCTCGGTACCATATTGTCAAATCTAATTGCCAAATAAAGGAGCATGCCAGGAAAATGGTTCTGGTGCCCGAGGAGCGTCTATTACAACTAGATTCTCAAAAACGCAACGTCAGCGATAGTGAGGCACGACCGATGAGCCAAACGGAGAAAACAATTACGGCGACTCTGAATCGCCTTGATATGGAGATGAGCGAAATTTTGAAATCTAACGCGTACGGCGACGACCGAGAAAAATGGCTAGCGTATTTGCGCGTTATCTATATTTCGTCGATGGCGAACGAGCACAACTGTATCATGATCTTGTGAAGGAACAAAAAAAAGACACACACCCCATGGAAAGGTCAGCAACAGTAGCAGCAGAAACACGAATGAACGATTCCATTATCGTTGAGAGTGTACCTGCGAAATTCCGCAATAAAGCGAAACTCTTATTGCGACGACTACATGATGCGCCGTCCTCAAATTTTTCTTGGGATGCAGCCGGTGTGGTTTCTGTCAATGGAGAAACAATCAAGCATTCAAACATTGTTGATCTTGTGAATGACGCAATGCGTGGGAGAAAGATGGCCAAACCAACGGGCCGTAGAGCCTTTGCAAATTTTTTAAGGGCTATACAGGCACCTCGTGAATTTGTGGGAAACGACGAACTGTGGCTGGAAACGCAAGCCAATTCAACATTACGCTCGCCCCACGGTAACAGCACCACCGACGCTGACGACGACGGTGACGACGAGGACATTAGCGATACCAGTCATTCCGAGTTCTACAGCGGTAGCGAGAGCAACAAATGAGCCGCACAGAGCGGGCGTGGTAAGAGAAGGCGGCTCACCTGGTCCTCTTTCAAACTGTCAGTATGAAAACACTTGAAAAATTTTACTTTGATCCTTCACATGAGGCGTCTTTTTCCGGTGCTACTAAACTGTGACGCGTAAGTCGTAAAAAGAAAATCTCCTCAGAAAAAACGATACAGTGACTCGAAGCACAGGATGCTCTCACCAAGTATAGAGAGATACGCCGGCGATTTCCCCGGTGCATCTACAATGTGCAGAACATTGACGATGTTTGGGAGGCTGATCTTGTAGACCTTCGTTCACTCAAAAGTTATAACGATGGCTATACCTATCTTCTTGTGGTCATAGATGTGCTCAGTAAGTACGCGTGGGTTGAGCCGGTGTACGACAAGGCTGCTTTAACACGTTGACTGCCGTGTCACCCGTATTCGGGTGACAGCAAAAGTTCTCATCAGGCCACGTCACCCGTATTCGGGTGACAGCAAGAGTTCTCATCGGGCCGTTCCCCCCTTACTTCCGTGACTCCTTCCAAAGGATTTCCGAACATATTTAGATAAATATTTAACAGGAGATAATAATACTGTTGAATTTTTTTAAAAATCGTTTATTAACAAAATTATTTACAGTGCAAAATATTGAAGCATTCACTGCAAAGTTGCGGTTGACCAGGGCAGCTTGGACAAAAAGTAGTAGGTTTTCTGAGATTTGCTCGTGCCTTTGATCGTTCCAGTTCTTCTCTTTGATTTGCGTAACACCGTTTGCATGCGCGTCTAAGGCTTTTCCCCAAATTATTTCTGCGAACGGCGATGCAATCCGTATTTATTCGAACAGAAGGCACGGTTAAATCTTCACTCAGTCCTAGTAACTTTGCCGCAATCAGTTCTCTAAATCACTAAGATTGCATTTATCGGTATCCGTATCAGAATCTGACGATATGATTTCATTTACTTTTCTTCTTTTGGGCAATCTGATCACTTCCTCATCGATGCTATCCGAATTTGAGCAACTAGCGTGACTAGTCTTCCTTTCACTGCGATGTGAATCACTGCACACTGACTTTTTCATCTTTCTCTTCACCATTGAAAAATTATAGACAGAGATTTTAAATAGTACTACTCAGTACACGGCAAAGATTACAACTGCTCGTGCAGAGTAATAACGTGATAAGTGAGGAACGTAGCAGATATCAGGGTGAGAGTACCGAAAGAAATGTAAACAGACATGTGGTAGCAGAGCATGCATCTTACAGTGGCACGGGTGGAGTGACGGGGGTTTCGCTGTAAACACGCGTGGCAGTCAACGTGTTAACAGTGGCTAACGTATACTTGTATACTCTCGCTAAAAAGCACAAACGGCCGATCTCCCGTTTGCCTACAATCGGACAAGGGTCGGGAATTTACAGGGTCAGTTTTTCAGACTTTCTTACAGAAGCATAATATTCAGTTTCGGGCGAGCCGCAACCCTGACGTAAAAGCAGATGTTGTAGAGCGCTTCAATCGAACGCTGAAAGAAAGAATGTGGCGATACTTCACGTATTCGCACCAAAAACGTTATATCGACGTTTTGCAGAATATAGTCTCCGCATACAATCGTACTATACATAGCGGCATCAGAATGACACCCGCATCTGTGAGGTTGCTTACATCCAGTGCAGCCAGATCGCGCGTAAAAGTTACCCCTTCTCTAGTCTCTTACGCGCCCATCACACAATCATAGTAGCGCGTGTCCGTGAGCGAGCGACGCTCGGACGTCTTCGGAAAGAGTCGAGCACGGTCGAAGTTTCCCGACCGCGCCTTCGGCAGCTACACCAACGCATGGACGCTGAGCACGTTCATGTGCGGCCAAGCCGAAACGAAGGCTTCGAGGGAAAAAGCAATCTGAGCACGACTCGCGCGTGTCTTCACCCGACGGCACGCGGGATGCTTTTAGATGATTTCAATGCTTATTTAGCCCTTGATTCCCTGCGGTATTAATGTATAAAAAAATGTATCGCCGCCTCTGTTCGCTTATTTTTTTAGTTTATACGTTAATTTAAATATAATAATAAATCTAAATTACAACTTATCTATCTTATATAAAATTGTTTACGCTTTACTCACACCCGTCCTTATGTCAAATAAATTATAATTCATGAAAGTAAGCGGAAATATAGTTATATTCGTATTGTTATATTAATTCTCATACTTTCATCAAGCGATAAAGCATTATCCCCAAAAACAAGCTAATCATCCATCCGGCCGCGAATCCTAAGTACCAGAAAGTGTACATATTCTACAAGCGATGAGATGATCCCGTTGGTAGCGTTCCTGACTTCGGTCCGCAGGGGTCCCTAGTGTAAATTTTTCTCCAAATTTTTCATAATTTCTCATATTTTATTCGTATTTGAGATTTTCGGAGAAAAAATGATTTAAAACATATTCAAGTTCTGGTCTATTTCCCAAAAACACATTTTCTTTTACTGAAAATTCACGATTTCTCATTTTTTCCCGGAAATTTCTCTTTTTCGTATGCCCTGAGTGAACGGGTGCGGACATATTCGGAGAAAAATTAAAGATGAGAAAAAATGAGATTTTCGTAAAAAAAAACTTATTTTTGTTATTTATTTCCGGAAATTTCCCTTTTTCCTATTACCTGAGTGAACGGCTGCGAAAATATTCGGAGAAAATTTAAAGATAAAAAAATGAGATTTTCATAAAAAATTGTTATTATTTTTTTCCGGAACTTTTTCTTTTTCATATTAACCGGTGCGATGGTCTAGTGGTTAGCGTTCGAATTCCAGTCGCGGACATTTCGTTGTGAAATGTTTTTCTTCGTCATTTCGCAGCGAAATAAGACTAGTTTCACGACTGGGGGGCGAACTCGATGACCGGCTGTATTGGTGTAGGTTTTCCGCAGTTTCCCTATACCCATGACAGAAATTTCATGATGAATATAATACAGAGGGGGAAGTCGGCTGCGGCCGCAAGAGGGGGGAACAGGGAGAAAGATGGAGAAAAAAGGAGTAAAAAACAGTAGAGGAAAGAAACGGGCACAATGAGGGGAAAGAATAGGTAACAAACGCGAAAAGCGTGTACCTAAGGAAAAAACCAATAACAAAAAAAATGAGATTTTCGTAAACAAAACTTATTACATTTTTTATCCCTTATAATTCTGAGAAATAATGAATTTCCGAAATGTTTGCAAACATTATTTTCCTTAAGGGGTAACACCACTGTAACGGCCTGCCACGAAGCGTTTTAGACAAATAATACTTGGGGTAATTATTAAGCATATATTGAAGTATATTGCAAAAAATGTTATGGGAAAATATTACAAAATTGCGACACTGCAGCAAATTCTTCCGAGACATGTTGAACTTAAGGTGCTCTGCGTCGCGCAGTATAACTTGTGCCAATTTTAATCTGGACAAAATATTTTTTAAAATTAAATCTAGATGAGTGTAGCTAGTGAACCACGTAAGGGATTTTAGAAATATTGATTTTTGAGTAATTGCCGGGTATTTGACAAAATATGTTCAATATGTTTTTTAAGACATTTAGTTGTTAATAAATATTGTTTAAACTAACTTATCAAAAATCCCCTACGTGGTTCAGTAGCTACACTCATGTAGACTTAATAACAAAAAATTCTTTTTTTTAAATTAAAATTGGCAGTTATCTGCGTGCCGCAGAGGTTCGACAAGCTTCGGACGAATCGCTGCAGTGGCGCCATTTTGCAATATTTTCGGATAAAAATTTCTAGCAATATACTTAAATATATGCTCAATAAATACCGCAAGTATTATTTGTTAATCACATTTTCTTCCGCCAAAAAAAATATCAAAAAATACGCTTCCTATAAGGCCGTTACAGTGGTGTTGCCCCATAAAGTCTTGATATAATTTCCAAGATTTTCCCGTGATCGTAATTAAAATGATGAAATATTCGGAAAAATTTGAAAAAATTCGGCGAAACTCGAAAAAAATTTGCACTAGGGGCGCGGGATCGTTCCCCGCGCTCAGTGCTTTTTTAAAAATTATTATTACTATTAATTCTTATTTGATTAGTTATTTTTTATTAGTTATCATTATTATTTGAATTAGTTATCTTTTAGTGTCGAAAAATGTATCGCGCACTCTGACCGCTTATTTTAATAGTTTGTACGTTAATTCTAATATAATAATAAATCTAAATTACAACTTATATTCTAAAAAAATGTTTGCGCTTTACTCACACCCGTCTATAAGCGATAAAGCATTATCATAATGCTTTATCGCTTGATGAATGTATATGAGAATGAATATAATAATACGAATATAAATATATTTCCGCTCGTATACTTTCATCAAACGATGCAGCATTATCATAATGCTTTCTCGCTTGATGAAAGTACATGAGAATGAATATAATAATACGAATACAAATATATTACCGCTTACTTTTATGAATTACAATTTATTTGGCATAGGGACGGGTGTGAGTAAAGCGCAAACAATTTTTTAGAAGATAAATAAGTTGTAATTTAGATTTATTATACAGGGTGTCCCATTATAATCTTACACCTGAATTTTCTCGAAAAATATTGCTCGGACGAAGTATTGTGTGGAACAAAACTTCTAGGGATTGAAGGGGGACGTTTGAAAAAAATTTATTTGAGGAGCCAAAATTCAAAATGGCGGCGTTACAAAGGCTGACATGTTTTTTTCAAAAGGAAACATAACTTTTTTTATTGCCAAAAAATTTGTCAGCTGAAAACTAAAAACTTTTGTTGAAAAAATTTTTTGATAAAGTTCATAGTTTTCAAGTGAGAACATCATTTTCAATTATTTCAGATGTATCCAGGATTTGTGTGTGTGTGGTGTTTTTTTTTTTTTTTTTTTAAGAGGTTTAGCGGGAAAATGCCTCCGCACCGTAGCAAATAATTGCCGTGTGTCGGGCTTGCACCGACTAAAAACCCCCATTCCTCTGTGGCCTTACAAATTCTCCCGCGGGACGACCGCTAGGTATTACATCGCGGGAGAGGCCTTAGCCGTAGCTCTTCCTGCAGTGTTGTCAGACGACCTTACATCCCCCGTTCCACTCTAGATGTTATGAGTGGTTTAGGGGTTCGTGTCGCTGATTTAATCTATGACTGCCTGGTTTTCCGGCGTCGTCTTCTTCCTCGCACGTTCTGCACGTCGCAACTCCTTCATCACTGCGGCAGCCGATACCGCTGTCCATGCGTCTGCTGACTTCAGCATCAACTCAACCAGGTTGTCCGGGGTGATGCGTGTCTCCAGCTGATCCTCGACTATCGCGCGGGAGGCACTAAAACGTGGGCATTGGAACAATGCATGTTCAGCGTTCTCCTCGACTGCTACACATGCTGGGCAGTCCGGGGAATCTTCATAATTAAACTTATAGAGATAAGCCCGAAAACAGCCGTGTCCTGAGATCACTTGGGTGAGATAATAGTTGAGCTCCCCGTGTAGACGGTTCACCCATATCTCCACCTTCGGGATTAGTCGATGTGTCCACCTTCCCTTGGAAGAAGCATCCCACATCGTCTGCCACTGGTTGAGACTGGTTGCTCTCGCTTCTGTCCTTGCATACCTGGGGTTTCTAGCTCCCTTCTGCTGGTACATCGATCTACGCTCCTCGGCAAGCACCTCAATGGGCAGCATTCCCGCGATAACGTTGATAGCGTCCTCGGAGACAGTGCGAAACGCACAGGCTACCCTCAAGGCGCTGACGCGATACGTTGCTGCAGCCTTCCTGCGGTACTCCTGGATTTTCAGTGCATCAGCCCATATGGGTATGCCATAGGTGAGCACTGAGGTCGTCACTGATGACAGCAGTTTCCTCTTCTTCTGTCTGGGGCCACCAACATTAGGCATGAGTCGCGCCAGTGTGGTAGCCACCCCAGCGGCCTTTCTGCTGATCTGCTCGGTTTGCTCTTTGAAGTTCAGTCTTGCGTCGAGAATCACACCCAGGTACCGAATGAACGGTTGGGATGTGATTTCGGAGTTTCCAACCCTGAGCGTCACCGTTTCCATCACCTTCCTGCTGGATACGAGGAGTACTTCTGTTTTATGGGCTGCAAGATGCAGTCCAACAGAAGACATCCATTCCTTTATCTTGGCGAAAGCGTCGCCGAAGAGTGCGGTGATTTGCTCCAGGAATTTGGCGATGACAATCAGCGCCGCGTCATCTGCGAACGCTACGATGGACACTCCTTTCGGCAATTTTAATAGCAGCAGATCATTGTACATGATGATCCACAGAAGCGGTCCAAGTACAGAGCCCTGAGGAACTCCTCCAGTCACCCTATACGTCTTTGATCCATCCTCTGTGTCGTACATGAGCCACCTATTACATAGGTAACTCGCCACTATTCTCCGTAGGTACCATGGTACACCTAATGTTTTTAGGGCATCCATGATACACTTCCATATCGCCGAGTTGAAAGCGTTTTGGACGTCGAGAGCGACAACTGCGCAGTACTTCTTGGACCCTCTTGCCCATCGTTTCCCCGCAGTCGACTCCTGCGCCTGCTTCACCACTGTGTTAATGGCATCCAGAGTAGAGCGCTCCTTTCTGAAGCCAAACTGGCCTTCCGCCAGTAGAGGGTCCACGACTTTCTCAATCCTGTTATGGATGATGCGCTCGAAGATCTTTCCGGTGGTATCCAGCATACAGAGTGGACGATAGGATGAAGGTTCGTCCGGTGGTTTCTTCCCTTTCGGGAGGAGCTTTCGGGAGGAGCTTCTGCCACTTCCACTTGTCCGGAAAGATTCCTTCCTTGAGACACGCATTGTACATGCCCAGGAATATTGCCGGTGCCAACTTGATCGCTGCCTTAAGTGCGATGTTGGGTATCCCATCCATGCCGGGGGCTTTATTGTTGCCCACCCTGGCAATCGCCGTAAGAAGCTCTTCTTCAGTAATGGCTGGGATGACCTCATCGACGTCCTCCTCGAGTTGGTAGTCCTCCTCGGGTTGCTCAGGGAACAGATGTGAAACAATCTTTTCTAGCAGGGCTGCGTCCACAGGCGATGGCATTGGCTGGCTTTTCAGCCGAGTCATTACTACTTTGTACGGCCTGCCCCAGGGAGCATCTTCCACCTCGCTGAGCAGTTCGCCCCAGCTTTCAGCTTTACTCTGCTTGATAGCCTTTTTAAGCTTCAAGCGCGCCTTCCTGTGCTGTTCTTCCAAATCGGGGAACCAGCGTTTGCCTCGAGCTCGTTGCGCTAGGCGGCGAGTTCGATGACACTCCCTTCGGAGGCCGGCAATTTGTTCGCTCCACCAGTGTACCGCCGGTCGGAAGTCGACATTACGTTTCCGTGGCATTGTGGCATCGCATGCTTCGGTGACCCTCTGCATGACCACCTCGACCTTCTCGGTTGCACTTTCCGCTGCGAGGGGGCTGGTGTCAAAATTTTCACGAAACAAGTCCGCGTCAAACATTTTCGCTTTCCAGCCCTTCCCGTTTGTCTTCGGTGCCTTGGCTGTTCCGCTGAAGTCACCGCGAATCTCCCAGAGAATCGCTTGATGATCACTGTGAGTGTAGATGTCACTGACTACCCAGTGGCACTGGTTTCCTCTTGCCAGGCTACTACTCACAAAAGTGAGGTCCACTATAGAGGAGGCTTCACCTTTAACAAAAGTGGGCTTTGTACCTGCATTAAGTAGTACTACATCCAATAAGGACATAGCCTCAAGCAGAGCTTGGCCCTTCCTGTTCATCACTTTACTACCCCATTCCACAGCCCACGCGTTGTAATCTCCGGCTATGGCTACCGGGAAGCGCTGTTTAGCGTCTGCGACTAAGTTGTCGAGAAAATTCTCAAACTCATAAGTCGTTAGACTAGGCGGTGCGTAACAACTGTAGAAATAAACTCCTTTGGCTTTTATTCTCACAAAACCAGTTTCCATCCGACTCGCAAGATCCTGAAATGGAAGCTTTCCGCAGGACCAAATTGCGGCCTTCCCACTTGCGTCAGATTCCCAAGGTTGCGTGTCTAGATGTCTATATGGCTCCGAGAGTATCGCCAAGTCAGGCTTCAGCTCGCGCACAGTCTGCATGAGCAGGTCCTGTGCTGCTTCACAATGGTTGAGGTTCAACTGGAGTACTCTCATTTGCATCGTTTTTGGAGTGCCTGGAGAGCCTGGAGAGCCCGCGTATACGCTGGACACCGGCTGCTACCTGCGATGTGGGCTGTGGGTGCCCCATCTCCCGCTTCTGCACATATGACACACTTTGCGCTTGCTGTGCATTCGGCAACTTTGTGGCCGGTGTTACCGCACTTGATGCAGTCTTTAGCCCGGTCGACGTTGCTCTTGCAGTTCCGTGATAAGTGTCCAAATTTCCAGCACTTGAAACACTTTAGTGGTCTCACCACCTCTCGGATTCTGCAATTACACCAGCCGACTCGGATGATTCCTGTATCCAGAAGTTTCCGGGCAGCAGGCACCATGAGTCGTATTACCGCGGTCTGAGTTCTGCCATATGCTTTACGCAGAGACTTAAGAGAGTATTCCGTGACGGAATAGTCCGGTTCCAAGACTCTCTGCAGGGCCGCCGATATCTCCTCCTTCGTCGCGTCCTCTTCCAGGTCCTTGATCTCCAGATCAACTTCCTGGACTTTACTCTGGACCGTTGCTGATTCACCAAGAACACCTTCGAATTGGCTTCGCAATTCCGGTGCTTTGGCTGAGCTCTCCTTATTCAGAACGATCAGCAGATCTCCCGCGTTCGTTCTGCGTACCTTTTGGACGCATTCACCTGCATCCTTGAGCGCCGGATCCTTCTTTATACGACTCAAGATCTCCGCATAGCTCAAGTCACCCTTTTTGTGGATGACGAGAGCGTTGGGCAGAGTCGGCCGTTCGCGAGGTTTCTGCGCCTTCTTCTGAGGCTGCTTCTCGGATATCTTGTGCGATATTTTCTTCTTTCGCACAGTCTGCCACTTCTGCTCTGATATCTCGCCCTTATCCTCGGATTGACCAGCCAATGGCTCCACCAGCTGCTTCTCCTTCGGCTCCTTTCCCTTGGTCGACGTCGGTGTAACCCGCTTTTTCCTCTTCGCCTTGTTTACTTGCGTCGAGGTACCGCCTACGTCCATGCCTTCATCGTTCCTCTCCTTGTTAGGGAGAGTCGATTTCGCTTGGCTTATGGTCGGCGTGGTTTGCGTTCCTCCAGTCAACGTTGCCGCCTGTGGCTTTGCGCTCCACGTTACGAGGTCCTCTATACCTTTCCAAGTACTGGTAAGCATAGGAACCCACCGCTGGATCTCCTTGTGGAGGTTTTTCTTCTGCTGGATAAAAGAGGCTAGGCTCTCCAGCGTCTTTCCGTGCCTCTCCACCAACTTCAAAATCTCCTTTCGGTTTCCATCTGTCTCTTCCTTTTCTTCACTTGAAACATTATGCGCCATGGAGGCCAAGTGGCCCACCTCCGTGGTACTGCGGTTGTTCGATGACGACGCCCGGGAGCCCGCTTGGTCACTCCCTGAAGGCGCCGGTACTGGGGTTCCGCGCCCCTGCACCCTAATCGGTATATCCTTTATTGGACTGCCCATAATCATTTGGTATCGAGGTTTGTTCCCCGTGTCTGTTGGTCCACGGGAGGTATTTTAATTGCCTCCTGCCCTGTATATCTATATAGACATTTCAATATCCATATCTATATCCAGATAGATATCTCTATATGTATATCTATATCTATATAGATATTTGTACATCTATGTCTATATTTATATACGAGGGCTTCCCCCTATCCGCCGCCTGGGGACGCGCCACGTAGGGGTTTCAGACTCCCCATGTGGTGTGTGTGTGTGTGTGTGTGTGTGTGTGGGTGTGGGTGTGTGTGGGTGTGTGTGTGTGTGCGTGGCGTGTGCGTGTGCGTGTGCGTGTGCGTGTTCGTGTGCGTGTGCGTGTGCGTGTGCGTGTGGGTGTGTGTGTGTGTGTGTGCGTGGCGTGTGCGTGTGCGTGTGCGTGTGCGTGTGCGTGCGTGCGTGCGTGCGTGCGTGCGTGCGTGCGTGCGTGCGTGCGTGCGCGTGCGCGTGCGCGTGTGCGTGTGCGTGTGCGTGTGCGTGTGCGTGTGCGTGTGCGTGTGTGTGTGTGTGTGAATGCTAGACAGACAACCTCCACGTGGTGTATTCTGGGTAATGCGAATGGTCTGCAACGGACTCAGCCATGCAACCTCCTACGCTTTGGCTAACGCAATTGCCGGTGGTAGGGACAATTAGACTGAATATCTCACGGCAAGCCGCTCAATATTGTATTTTCGAATGTATGACCACTTGAACAAAAAAAGAACCAAATTTTTTTTTGAAAATATTTTTTTTTGTTTTTTTTGTTTTCAAATTTGGACGATAGTTCATGAGAAAATTTTGGAGGAAAATCGATGAAAAATAGTTTTTTTCCATTTTAATAGCGTTTGTGCCATTTTTAGGCCCAAAAACGTGTTTCTTTAAATCCTTGACGAACTTTGATCACGATGGGTAGAAAAACACACACACACACACACACACAAATCCTGGATACATCTGAAATAATTGAAATGGATGTTCTCACTTGAAAACTATGAACTTTATCAAAAAAATGTTTCAACAAAAGTTTTTAGTTTTTAGCTGACAAATTTTTTGGCAATAAAAAAAGTTATGTTTTCGTTTGAAAAAAACATGTCAGCCTTTGTAACGCCGCCATTTTGAATTTTGGCTCCTCAAATAAATTTTTTTCAAACGTCCCCCTTCAATCCCTAGAAGTTTTGTTCCACACAATATTTCGTCCGAGTAATATTTTTCGAGAAAATTCAGGTGTAAGATTAAAATGGGACACCCTGTATATTTAAATGAACGTACAAGCTAATAAAATAAGCGGTCAGAGTGCGCGATACATTTTTTGACACTAAAAGATAACTAATTAAAATAATAATGATAACTAATAAAAATAACTAATCAAATAAGAATTAATAGTAATAATAATTTTTAAAAAACACTGAGCGCTGGGAACGATTCCGCCCCCCTAGTGCAAATTTTTTTCCGAAAAATTCCGATTTTTTCCGGCAAATTTTTCCGAATTTTTCTATGAATTGGAACAAATATGAAGAATTCGGAGTTTTGCGGGCAATTATTTTTACGCAAACATCCGAGTTTCTTCGAACTTTTTCGAATTTTTCCGAATATTTCATCATTTTAATTACGATCACGGGAAAATGTCGGAAATTATATGAAGGTTACACCCCTTAAGGGGTAACACCACTGTAACGGCCTTACAGGAAGCGTAGTTTTCGATATTTTTGTTTGGCGGAAGAAAATGTGATAAACAAATAATACTTGCGGTATTTATTGAGCATATATTTAAGTATATTGCTAGAATTTTTTATCCGAAAATATTACAAAATGGCGACTCTGCAGCAATTCTTCCGAAGCATGTCGAAACTCTGCGGCACGCAGTATAACTGTGCCAATTCTAATATAAAAAAAGAATTTTGTTTTATTAGGTCTAGATGAACATTTTTAGTTAAATACTCGGCAACTACTCAAAAATCAATATTTATAAAATCCCCTACGTGGTTCACTAGCTACACTCATCTAGATTTAAAAAAAATTTTCTCTATACTAAAATTGGCACGGGTTATACAACGTGCCGCATAGAACCTTAAGTTCAACATACCATGGAAGAATTTGCTGCAGTGTCGTCATTTTGCAATATTTTCCCATAAAATTTTTTTGCAATATACTTCAATATATGCTTAATAATTACCCTAAGTATTAATTGTCTAAAACACTTCGTGGCAGGCCGTTACAGTGGTGTTACCCCTTAAGGAAAATAATGTTTGCAAACATTTCGGAAATTCATTATTTCTCAGAATTATGAGGGATAAAAAAATGTAAGTTTTTTTTGCGAAAATGTCATTTTTTTCATCTAAAACTTTTCTCCGAATATTGTTACATCCTAGCGAATGTGCTTTCTCTCGGTTATTCCCAATATCCTCATTTGCCGTTAAAAGCTTATTATTAAATGAATAAATCTAAGAATAAGACGCGTAACAGCGTAAAAAGGAACGTGCGTACGTTTCGCACGCATATTCAACCTACAGCGATATATATACGATAGCAGCACCGCCACAGTCATCGACTTTTCCTATCCCATTGGCTGTCAACAAGAACACGATCTCAGGCGCATATTCCAAGAAGAGCTGTCGAACGAAAAACCAACCATCAACTCGATCAACAGACTCCAAAAATCCTACGCCGGCCCAACTGCAAGAGAACCAAGGAAGCCTCGACCCTAGATTACTTCATCATAACATAGCCTAGACGGCTCCGACAAATTTATAACTCTCACTGAAAAATAAGACATCCGGTCTCGCAGCGTAGCCCGATATACAAACTTTTCGATATGAGAAGTCACCATAGCTATAAATTCACATAACACCAACCATGCGCATGTTTAGGTCTCAGATATCGAACTGTATTTCCCATGCGCTTGTTCGCCGGAACACGAGACAAAGATCTCTTTTCTTCATACGCATATTAGTCAGAACCGATGCCCTGAAATAAGGTCACACGCGTGCCTAGGAAATCTGTAACCTACACGCACATCGTACCGCAACCAACCACGCTAATCAACCGATATATTCATGACCAGTGGACCAATCCCCGAATAGCTAGATGACCAAGAGCACACTCTCCCTAAAATTCCTTCGCCCACTATCGAACCCCTCCTAATTTTGATTTCAAGAAAGACTTCCTTCCTGAAGTCAGTCTCCCGTCAACTACCATCAAATCAAGTTCTTCTATCGAGTCTCAATCCCAGTCTCCCGACAATCTTCATCAAATTCAGAACTTAGTCTTCCGTCAACCAATATTTGCGTCAACCGAACCACTCCTTATATCAAGTCTTAACCCAGAAGCCTAACGAATATCTCCGATTATCCTTCATACGAACCGTCTTCATTTTTCGAGTCACAAAAGTTTTATTTTACACTTGTATAATTTCTATCATCGGTCCGTGATTATCAATCTCAATTCATCGACCTTGCGCGCCGTCCATATTTCTATCTACGCGTAGTGCCCGTTGTAGTAAACACGTCGAGTATAGACACGACCAGCGTAAAATCCTGCGAGCGTCTTACCAGCAATTGTACCAGCGAGCGCACCAGGCCAAGAGCGAAGGCCCTTGTAACGCGAGCGACAACAAACATTCACGCAAGCGAGCGAGCGAGCGACCGAACGTCAAACACAACCAATGTAAGCTAACCATATCTTTTTCTTTTCTGTATCATTCATCGTAGGCCTGATCGCTTTAACCCGTCTAGTAGTCTTATAATAAATAACATATTGTCAATCGTACACCAATTCTGTCGAATTATTCCTCAATATCGAAATATCGCGTCAATTCCTTAACTCTATTCTTTCCCACGCACTACCCCTTTTTACCCTCATCCCGTGCTATTGCGCTAGGCGTAGGCAACAAAGAGGGAAACAAAAATATTATGTTCGCGTCCCTTCCGGATGTGACAATATCTACGTAGCCGTTCACTCAATACGAAAAAGAAAAAGTTCCGAAAAAAAATGTTAAGTTTTTTTTACGAAAATCTCATTTTTTTCCTCTCTAAATTTTCTCCGAATATTTTCGCAGCCATTCACTCAGGTAACAGGAAAAAGGGAAATTTCCGAAAAAAAATAATAATAATAAGTTTTTTTTTACGAAAATCTCATTTCTTTTCATCTTTAACTTTTCTTCGAATATGTCCGCAGCCGTTCACTCAGGTCATAGGAAAAAGAGAAATTTCCGGGAAAAAATGAGGAATCATGAATTTTCAGTAAAAAAAAATGTTTTTGGGAAATAGACCAGAACTTGAATCTGTTTTAAATCATTTTTTCTCCGAAAATCTCAAATACGACTAAAATATGAGGAATTATGAAAAATTTGGAGAAGAATTTGCACTGGGGGCCCCTGCGGACCGAAGCCAGGAACGCTACCAACGGACCATCTCATCGCTTGTAGAATATGTGCACTTTCTGGTACTTACGATTCGCGGCTGGATGGATGATTGGCTTCTTTTTGGGGATAATGCTTTATCGCTTGATGAAAGTATGAGAATTAATATAATAATACGAATATAAATATATTTCCGCTTACTTTTTTGAATTATAATTTATTTGGCATAAGGACGGGTGTGAGTAAAGCGTAAACAATTTTATACAAGATAAATAAGTTGTAATTGATATTTATTATTATATTTGAATTAACGTATAAACTAAAAAATAAGCGATCAGAGTGCGCGATACATTTTTTTGTATCCATTAATAAGGCAGAGAATCAAGAGTTAAATAAGCATTGAAATCATCTAAAAGCCTCCCGCGTGCCGTCGGGTGACGTCACGCGCGAGTCGTGCTCAGATTGCTTTTTCCCTCGAAGCCTTCGTTTCGGCTTGGCCGCACATGAACGTGCTCAGCGTCCATGTGTTGGTGTAGCTGCCGAAGGCGCGGTCGGGAAACTTCGACCGTGCTCGGCTCTTTCCGAAAACGTCCGAGCTCCGAGCGTCGCTCGCTCACGGACACGCGCTACTATGATTGTGTGATGAGCGCGTAAGAGACTAGAGAGGGGGTAACTTTTACGCGCGATCTGGCTGCACTGCTTACATCTGCCAAAGCGCGCGATAATCTAATACGGCGATACAAACAACAGCATCCTGTACAGCGGTCGCCTCCTAAATGTAAGTTGGGTGATATTGTCCGCATCAGTAGCGCGAAGGCTGCCTTTGCTAAAGGATACGAGAGCGGCTGGAGCAGTGACCTGTTTAAGATACATCGTATATCCGTGGGTAGCCGACCTATCGTGTACATTCTGCATGGTCTCAACGGCGAGGAGATTGACGGCATTTTTTACGAACCTGAGTTATCTAGAGTCCAAAGGCGGGGAAAGAAAAAGTAGGCGCGATGAGTGATACCGAATTTTTTGTAGTTCTACCTAGCAATAGCAGTATGAAGTACTACCCTAATAACCGGACGACGCAATATACCACACACTTGCCACAAAGTGTAAATTTACGCGGTACATGGGGCGTTTCCTTAGCCGAAATACACATACCGATGACTGTTCTACACGTGCCGCCTGAAGGTGAAAAAAAGCTTTATCAGTTTAGTGACGAACCCAGTGACCCCGGGCGTTGAGGCCAATGTCGATTTTAAAAACGAGCGTGCTTGCGTACCATCTGGGGTCTACCGTAGCGTCTCCACGCTACTCGAAGCAATTCACGAAATTCAATATATCGCAGGACATTTGAAATTCCAGCACACTCTTAACGGCTATGTCTCGGTAGAGCGTGTCTGCACCGAGTGCAAAAAACTAGAACACGCTTTCCACTGCTCCCCCATAATTAACAAAATTTTAGGCTTCACTCATAGCGCGGGTCTTGTGGTAACGAATCAGTATATTGCACCGCAGCCGGCTAGCCTCATGAACGGTATACCCAATATGTTATTTGTTTATACGGATATTTTCGAGTCCTACATAACCGGTGATGTACACGCGCCATTATTATGTGTCGTTCCCTTTGACATTGATAATAATTATAACTGCGGCTCTGTGAAAATCAAAAGTCTTTCGCCACGGCGGTACATTCCTCTTCTACGTACCAGCTTTCAAACGATAGATATCGATATAAGAGATGAATTCAGGTATTGGATGCCATTCGAGGGTGGCACGCTAACCGTGACACTCCAGTTCAAACGCCTAGCTTAGTTGTGGTAGAGAAAAAGAGAGAGAGCAACATGAATTACTGCGATGCGTACTTTGACGCACAAGTGGGAGGAGGTAGAACAGGGTACGGGGGAATTAGCCAAGTATATACATAGGGTACATACTTGGTATATATAGGGTATATACATAGGGTATATACATAGGGTACCCTATACACTATGTATATACCCTAGTATATACATAGGGTATATACAAGTATACATAGGGTCGCCGAACCAGCGGGGTCACGGTATTGGCAGTTTCCTTGGCGGCCTTTTCCGTCGCATTTTACCCCTCTTAAAACACTGGGCACGAGCTGTCGGTAAAGAGGCTATATGGTCAGGCCTCAATGTGGCGAGCGAAATAATGGATGCAGGAATTCAGCCTAGGGAAGCCTTCAAATCACGTTTGCGCGAATCGGGTGTGAGCTTGAAGCGAAAAGCTGAGGAAAAACTCAATAGTCTTATGCAGGGCTCAGGATACAAGGCCTCGAAAAATCACAAGCTTGCGCATTCGCTCAGTAGCTACAGCGCGCGTAGCATCGGCCTAAAAAAGAAAACCGCCGCGTTGAAGAAAATCGTACAAATTGTGTTAAAAAAAAGAAGAGAACAGCTAGAAAGAGAACGCCGAAGAAGAAGAAGAAGTCGCGAGCTAGGACCGTATCAGATATCTTCTCGTGAAAATGGCGTTCTTGCATGCCCATTCGTGTGAGTGTTTGAAGTCTGAGTTGGAACTATTCTCGCTACCACCAACTCAAACAACCATCGAGGGAATGCAATGGGTGCACTATAAACCGATCTCATCTCTGACGGATGATTCACCAATCGAATTTGTGGTATCTGGTCAAGGTGACGAATACATCGATCTTGCTCATACCATGCTAAGCATACGTGTCCAAATACGCTCGAGTGCAGTGAAACTCGACCCTACCATTAAAGTGGGTCCCGTCAATAATTTACTTCATTCGCTGTTCAATCAAGTCGATGTATTTCTCAATCAGAAGCCCGTATCTCCGCCCAATAATGCTTATGCATACAGGGCATATATTGAAAACTTATTGAATTATGGGCAGGGTGCGAAAAGCTCTCATCTTTCAAGTTGCCTGTGGTACAGTGGTACAGCCGGTAAAATGGACGATGTAGCAGAAGCTAATGTAGGCCTTGCTAATCGTCGAATGGTCCGCAATGGGCGCAATGAGATCGATCTCCTCGGCCACCTCCATTGCGATATTTTCAATGAAGAGCGATTTCTTATAAACGGCGTGGAGATGCGATTACGTGTTGTACGTACCAGCGACGCATTCTGTCTTATGACTTCCTCGAAAGATTTTAGCATGCATATTACCGAGGCATCGCTTCTCGTACGCCGCACTAAAATTGCCCCTGGCATACTTTTAGCTCACGCGCGAGCATTATCAAAATCTACAGCAAAATATCCTTTGACACGTGTCGAGGTTAAGTCTATATCGATGCATGCAGGAGTGCATGGCGACACTCTGGACAATGCTATACTGGGCCAACGACCGAAGCGCATAATTATAGGGTTTGTCGATAATAAAGCATTCAACGGTAACCGTCCGTTGAATCCATTTAACTTTCAGAATTATAAAATTAATTATCTCGCGTTATATGCTGACGGTGTGCAGATACCATCGAAAGCACTCCAACCTAACTTTGACGACACGCATCTATATGTGGATGCGTATCATACATTATTCTTAGGGACTGGCATTTACTTTCTCAATCAGGGTAATTCAATTACCCGCACAGCGTATCCCTGGGGCTATTGTCTTTTTGCGTTTGATCTAACGCCCGATCTTTCGGCGAACAGTAACAGTAATTGGAATTTGGTGAAACACGGTAGCGTGAGGCTCGAAGTACGCTTCGGCGAGGCAATAACTTCAACGGTAAATTGTGTCGTGTATGCGGAATATGATAACGTGGTGAAGGTTGATGCTTCCCGGCAAGTTATTGTAGATTTCAGCGGTTGAGCTCTCCAGTTCGAGCAGAGCGCTCACAGCAGAACCATCATGAGTATCGCGATAGACATACAAGGCTTAACGGATAAGCACTACAACTTTATACCGAAAGAAGTGGTTGTTGCATCAATCGGTTCATCGTGGCACGATCATTGGATCGTCGCTCCACCTCACACATACAGACAATTACCGTCGGATGAGAAAAGAAGCAGGTGACGCTGGAGCATCACGGTATAAAATGGTTCGAGGGTCATACACCATTGCGCTGTATTGAGAGAATTTTGAAGGCAATCGCTGCCAATTCTACGCGGATATTTGTACGAGGTGTCGCTAAATCATCCTATTTAGCGCAGCTCACCGGCTACTATATTATAAATTTGGAGGAGGACGAGGATAATATCTCATTTCAGCATCTTCCGGAGGCCGATACACATTGCTCACATCACGTCGCGATACGGAAAAATCAATCGTATAAGTGTGTGCTGGATAATGTGATGAGGATTAAAACGCTGCTCTGTCAGAGTGAACGTCGCGAGTCGCTATGGGAATATAGGACAACAACAGCGTTATCGGTTGGCTTGACCTGCGGCGAGTCTTGCTATGAACAGCCTTCAAATCCTCGACTCTCTACGTGATATAAAAAAGCACGCTATTGGTGTATACCCCGCAGATCGCATACCAAGAGTTTGGACTAAACCAGCGGCTATGTCGTGAATACTGATGGATATAAACAGCCCGGTACCCACTGGATCGCCATGTACGTCGATCGTGACGGACGTGGATGGTACTTCGACAGCTACGGACTACCACCAATCATCCCGCAGCATCTCCGACGACTCCGAGGAAACTGTAAACTCTTCCGATACAGCACTGATCAGCTTCAAGCTGCGGATTCGCAGTGCTGTGGACAGTATTGCATTATGTTTCTTCATTATATGTGTACTGGCTTCGGTATGCATAAGTTTAGAAGCGTATTTTCAAATGATCTATCACGCAACGATAAAATAGTTGGCTATTACTACAAGACATTTACCCGTAAGCAGAATAAAGCTACGCGTAAAATGTTCAATAAGGGTCTGCCCACAGGAGGCAGCAATTCCTTTAATCATAGAAGTTTACATTGTGTACAGGGCTGCTGCTCCCGTAATCGCTAACCGTTCAATAAAATGATGACACTTGGAATATTTCTCTGTGTCTCGATTTTTATTCAGCGGCGCATGGCAACGACATCGTCAGCAATTTTGCTAGAGGCTCCGCCTGGCGCTCTTCGACATCAGCCATTTTGTTTTGCGCGACTCTTGGTGAAACGCGGTGGGGGAAGCTGCGGGTATGGTAGGTGGGTGGGTGGGTGTAGCAGAGCTATAAGGGATCAGTCGTTCCGCATTGTCAATTCTTCTCGGGCGGCAACAGCAGAAGCATATGCAGAGGAAGCGGTGCGAGTTAAAAGTACGCGTTGAACCATTCTTGCAAAACTTAGCTGCTCTTCAAACACTCATCCAGAGAAGAACAGCGTTACAAATTTTAACCCGTGAAATTCAAAAGCTCAATATCAGCGATGGACTTCTCCCAAATCAACAAGATCGGAAAGTTGTCGGACTTCTTGCCGGCGAAAAAACTGTCGAAGCTTTCGCTAAAAACCGACTACAAGATTTCTGATATACGGCCAGTAAAAACACGCTTCGGGCCCCGAATCATTATTGAAGTGGACAGGGAGTTCACGTGCTTTCTACCATCCAGATTCACCAAAGTTCTGCAAAACGAAACACTGTTCCAGCAGATGGTAACGGCTGCGCGCGAGAATAATCTTCTTATGGAGTTCTTCCGGGACGATTTTAACAGTCTGGAATTCAAGCCAGCCGCCGAATAGTGCAGTGTCTGCAGTTCCCGCGAAAGACAACGACATCTCGCTTGCGTGATTCAGTCTACCGAGAGCAGCCATGGCAAGCGAGGCTTCCGATAATCGCTGCTATAAACCATGCCCGCTGCTACTACAAATATCCCATAATCTCAACAATTGCTTGACAAAAAGTGTGCGGTTGGGTATTGAAGTTATCGGTGGTAATCAATTACACCCCGTCATGCGTTTCACATGCGACAGCAACGGCTGGACAACGCTAAATACTCCGTCGTCGTTGGATTTTCGCGAACGTCTCTCTACGATCACAGCGTATCTCAACGGCGAGGGAAACACTCCTACGGTCCACACCGTGGTTTCCTGCGATAGTTACAATTTAGAATATGGTGAACATCTCAACCGGCCCGCCGTAACTATCCAAAACTGCAACGACTACGGAGCAAACGCTATACACCATGCGGCGCCATTCTTCACCTTCATAAAAGATGACTTCTATGACAGCTATTGGAAAATGATCCTAAAATTGGCGCACTTTTTCAATGTCCTTTAATTCTTTTGCCTAGTGTATATACATACTCTATGACCTCAAAGTCCTCATGAACCATTCGTTTACTCATATGCATACTTCGAAGGCATCCTCGAAGGCATCCTCGAAGGTCCTCGAAATAACTTTAGTGAATATCTATACTGAGACTTACGGGGACGTCTTATAAATAAATAACCCCCACCATGCAGTCAGAAGCCAACCGAACGTCAGGATAGGAGCAGGAGAGGGGTTAATAACGGACTACCGAAACAGAAAAATAAACAAAACTATAAGCGAACAGAAAGACAGTGGAGGGAAAAACGAAAAAAGGAACAAAAACAGAGTACACGTAACTAATCTAATTAAAAGAAAAAAGTCAACAATAACAAAGCGTAAGGGAAGGGAAAAGGCCCAACAGCCAAGCAAGAAGGAAGACAGGGAAAAGAAAACAAAGGAAAACACAAAAAGAGATGAGAAGTAAAATTTATTTAAGAAAGGAGAAAAAGTTAACAATAAAGGCAATTAGGGCAATTAGGGAAAAGTAAGAAAAGGGGTATGAAAAGGTGGTAAAAGATGGGTATATAAGGACAGGAATTTTGGAAGAAAGGCTCTTCTTGCTCTGGAGAATCGAGTAGTACGAAGTGACGCGATTACTAACCCCAAGGGTAGGGAAAGTGTCACCGAGGAAAACCGAAACGACAGAACAAGTGGAGTCATCTGTTTGTAAAAAGCACTCTCACATTCCGGGACTTGGACGATTACTCCGGGACACGATTACTAACACCAAGGGTAGGGAAAGTGTCTAAGGAGGAAAGAAAAAGAAAGGAAATCTGAAAAGAGCCAAAAGAGTATCAAATCAGAAAAGTAGGAGGAAGCGCAACAAGAAAAGAGATAATTGATTTATGAAACTTCGCACGATTATTGGTTCAAGGGAGAGGGAGCACGAGAGGAATACTAGGGAAAAGCATACAAAAAATAATTAAGTAGGTAAAAATAGGGAATCTCTCGTGAATACCGACCCGCGGATCAAGAAAACAACGAGTTAAATAAAAAGGATTATTGAATAATTAGTTAATAGCAAAAGGGAGCGATTTATTGTAAGTTAAATAGACAAATAGTATCAGGAGAAAACAAAGGGACAGGAGGTAACAAGAAGTGCGAAATTATACACACACACACACATATCCGCGAACACACCGATATCCCAATTATTATAATCGAATTATAAAAGGCAAGAAACAAACAAAACAAAAAACGGACCCGTGCGAGCGACATTAGAAGGCACGCGTACGCCGAGTTTGTAAACAAAGGGCGGGCAGCGACCGTGACGAGCCAGCGCGCCGCGATCTACCGCATCACTATCCATCACGCCCATAACGTCGGTAAGGAAGGCGTTACGGTTACCGACGCATGGTAATCGATACCGGCCGCGCTCGACAACGTTACCACTCGGGTAACTCCGGGAATCTTTATCGACCGACACATCAGTTAGGGACGAATTACATGAAAACAACACAAACAACACATTATACTCACACACGGCATTAAATAATATTGTATCGCATCCATAAAACGGAATAAACAATTTTTTTTATGAATTACCACCAAAATACCTGAGTCTCAATTAATTTATTCCCTGATCGAGTCTCGAACAAACAAATATATTGTGACGATATTTCGACCCGTTACATTTGGCTCCCGAACAGAGACTCGATCATAATAAAGAAAGACTCATAAAAAGGTGGTAATGATTTTTTTTAACACGATGGAACCGCGAAGCAACGAAAACCCCCTCCACTGAGAATCAACGACAATGGACGGATTAGTAGAGGAGGCCCGCCAACGAGATCGGCGAAATATTGGCCGATTATCGGCAATAGGATCCAGGGAAGAGGAAAGAGCAAACGAGGAAACATTTGACGTTAGCCAAAACACCGTCGACCTTGATGCGACTGGAAATGAGGACAGCGAACTTACAAAGGCCCTGGTGGAGAACGCGTCACCACCAAAGCGGAAATTAAACAGCAAGATGATCGATGCATTGTGAGGTCGCGTCAACTACAGGACGAAACAAATGAAAAAGCGGCCAAAGAAATTAACAAGATCGAAGAACGGACCGAACGGAAGCTCGTTATTGCCCAGAAAATAATCGAAAGAACCCAATATCAGATAAGAAAAGAAAGTCAAGAAAAACAGGATGATTTTGACACCCGAGTGGAAGACGTCAGGAGGACGATATCCAACCTACTTTATTCATCAAAGGAGGTGGGAGAAGTCGTCACAGACCATTCGAAGCGAATCAAGGAATGCGAAAAAAACATACGAGCCCAAACGTCGGCAACCATGTGCAACATGGGGAACAGGGCTCAACGTTAGCCGGGCCTACGTTGCCAAACAAAAACCGCCCACATACAATGGCGACGGCAGAGAAAGGCCGATCCGATTTTTGAAGGATTTTGTAGAATTCTGGAAAATAACCGGAAAGACTGACCTCCACTAACTCATCAGCCAATCACTTCAAGGAACTGCAAAGGATTGGTGGATGATTGTCGAAGACAGAGTACAGACCATCGAAGACTTCAAGGAAAAATTCCGGGCACGATATTGGAGTCAAGAGATCCAGGATAAAATTCGCAGAAACTGGGAATTCGGGGCGTATGAGTGGGATGGACATCGAACGACCAGAGCGGAATATGCAACCCAAATCTTTGGGAATGCCAAGGATCTCAGCCAAGGCCTGGAAGAATAAATGATTATCCGGAAATTGGCAAACCATTTTGACGAATCGATCAGGATGGCGGTGCGTGTCAGCGGAGTAAAAACGATCGATTCTTTCCTGGAATTACTGGAAAGTATGGACGGCGCAGGACCGTCAAATGCCCAAAGATCTATGCCGCGTCGACAGGAACCCATCATTCCTACGTGGCAACCAAATAACCCGTGGAAGAACAACAGATTCGGGACATTCGGGGGACCACATCCGCAGGAAGCATACCAGCGAGGGAAACCTGAGCATCCAAGATGACAAGGATCACAACCACCCCTTCAAAATCAACAACAATGGGGAAAAATATTTGGGACCGAAGGAAGAACTTTCAACCCCGTGCCGCCCCCATTCCAGAGGCAACTGCCGTGGCAGCAAGAATATGAAAACAGCAGGACTCACCTCAACCCTGGTGCATCTCCATGGAATCCAGGTAATCCCGAGGGACCAATGGGCAGGAATATGCCCGCGAGAGACCAACCGGAAGCACTAACTGCCAGCACGCAGAATGGAAAATTAACAGAACAATCACAAAAGCAGGGAAACTGCTAGACGTTGCGCCCGAAACGATGGCAATTACAAAAATGATCGAACCATCACGAGGCGCAACGGAAGAGGAAGAGAAAGAGATCCGAGAGGCAATGGAAGAAGCAATCTCCCGGATGAAGCGAAACAAAAAGAAGAAGGAAAAAAGAAGGAGAAGAGCAAGCCCGCCGACCCTCCATGTCGACTAGGAATGATCACCACCACTGACAACGAACAAATTCGGGCATTAGAAAGGCAACGAAGCGAACCGAGAGAAGAGACAAAAATTGACCGGAAACCACCCTGTGAAATTAAAACAATTAATGAGACAAGGAAGGAACTACAGGAAAGCCAAGTCGGAATGGAACAAGTAACAACCGAGGAAAGTATACTGGTAAAATCCAAGACGACGAGGAAGACAACGGATGACAAAAAAATTCTAGCAACATATTTAAGGGACTACGAGAATTTCTCATGGAAGACCCCGGAGAAGGAAGCCTCAAAAAGAAGATACAGCCACGATACTCGACACTACCCATAAAGAAGAAGGGATCACCATAGAGATTATCATCGACAGTGGAAGCAAGGTTTCGGCGATATCAGAGGACTTCTATGAACGATACAAAAATGAATTGGATAACTGTCCACTAATCCCGGTCACCGGCATCGAAGCCATAGGGGCATTTGGCGGAAAATCAAAACGAATAAAAAAAACATAATGATCGACGTAGAACTCTACAAAGCCAGAGGAGTGCTGCAGTTATTACTCATACCGAAAATGAGCAAAAATGCAATTTTAGGTATCGATGGGATAGTAGAACTCCAGGTGGAAGTAGATGCGAATCAAGGAGCCATCCGTATACAAAAGGAGATCGTCGCCGAACTAGATGAGGGAAGATGGATTTGGCAGCGAGAAAGATCCGACACGAAACAAATACGCGTAGCGGCAATAGAAAACCATACGGACAATGAACTCACCGAAAAAGAAGTCGACTAAAAATCAAGGGAGTGCACAAATCTGCCAGCCATTGTCGGAAACAGCTTTAAAAGCCTCATAAGTGACTACAGGCACATTTTCAGCCGAAAACTGGACCGCATGGAAGTCTACACTCACAGATTAGTGCTAAAAGACCCAGAGCCATATATGCATCGGTCATACCCGGTACGAATTCAATGTCGGGAGAAAGTGGAAGAAGAAATCCAAAAGATGCTGGCGCACGGGGTAATCGAGCGGGCAAAAAGTCGCTTCATAAACCCTCTTGTAACGGTAATAAAAAAAGACGGGTCCATCAGACTATGCTTAGATGCGAGACAATTAAACAAATTCTTGGTAGAAGACCACGACACGGCGCCTCCAACCGAATAAATATTCCAGAGATGTGGAGGTACAAAGGTTATGTCAAGCCTTGACATGACAAACAGCTTCTGGCAAATTCCGTTGGACGAGGAATCGCGACCATACACCGCATTCCTCCGTGACGGCAAATGCTACCAATTCACGGTAACGCCCTTCGGGCTCAAAACGAGCACGGCCAGCCTAATAAGAGGACTCGACATTGTCCTACAAGACCTGGGAGGATCAGTGATCAATTTTGTAGACGACCTCCTATGCCTATCAAGGGACGAAGAACAACATTTGAGGCATCTTTAACAGCTTTTCAAAAGAATTAGCGTGAACAAGATGACACTGAACTTCAAAAAGTCGAAATTCTTCCAACAAGAAGTCGCGTTTCTCGGACACATATTAACAACATCAGGAATAAAGCCGCAATCAGAGAAGATAAAAGCGATCCATGAATACCCGCGTCCAGTAAATATAATACAGCTCCGCGGATTTTTGGAGCTGATCAACTTCTACCGCAAATTCACGAATAAGAATGCCAAAGAAACGGTACCGCTGTTGAACCTGTTAAAGAAGGGACAAGAATGGAAGTGGAATGAAAAACAGGAGAAAGCATTCGGAAGGATTAAACAACTCTTCATTGAGACGGTCATTCTGAGGCACGCAGACCCTAAGAAGAAAAACGTACTCACCACAGACGCAAGTGATTACGCTGTTGGAGCAGTCCTGAGCCAAGAGGACAAGGATGGAGAAATGGGCTTCATATCTTTCGCAAGATGCACGTTGAAAGGAGCAGAAATCGGTTATACAACCACAGAAAAGGAGTTCCTGGCGATCATATGGGCGCTCCAAAAATTCCGGACCTATTTATTAGGAACGAGAATAAAAATCATCACCGATCACAAGGCACTAACCTTCTTAAAAACGTGCCGCTTTATAGGAGATCGGATGTTAAGATGGGCTCTACTAATTCAGGACTACGATTTTGAAGGAGAGCATTGTCCAGGCAAAAGAAATGAAGCAGCGGACGCATTGAGCAGGCCACACGAGATCGAGAGCAGTGATCACCAGAGCACAGTGGGGAGGGTGGCTCTCACAGCCATACTCGCCAGAAAACCAGCAGGAGAAATCAAGCAGCAATTTCAACGAATCGGACAAATTCAAAAAGAACAACCAAACCTACAAGCAATATGGGAAATGTGCGACGAGGGAGAAGGTAATAAGAAATACCGCCATGACAAGGGATGCCTACAAAAATATGACAGGACGGGAAAATGGAAGGTCGTACTACCAGAAGAATTAATTAACCCTCTCGTAAAAGAATGCCATGAAATATATGGACATCCAGGTGCTCGAAAGGTTTTTTACATGCTAAAAGAAGACTTCACTTGCCCTCGAATGGCGAAAAGAATAAGGCAAGTCATCGCCGAGTGTGACCTCTGTCAAAGGGTCAAAGTGGCGATCCAAACGAACCACGCAGAGATGCAGACGATCATGCCAGAGGGTCCGGGCGATCTAATCTCCATAGATTTCTATGGACCATTGCCAAAATCCGTCGGGGGAGTCCAGCACATTCTAGTCATGATAGACGGCTTCACAAAAATTGTGAAACTGTACCTTTTTAAAAAGGCAAACACGGCGGCAACAATTTATAGGATTTTTGACGATTACGTGCCAAAATACGGAAAACCAAGAAGGATCCAATTTGATCATGGGACGCAGTTCACCTCTAAAATTTGGCTCGAACGGCTAGAAAAAGAAAACATACAAGGAGTATTCTCATCAATTCGACATTCGCAAGGAAACATCGTGGAACGAGTGAACAGAAAACTCAGTCGTTTTTTAGAACCTTCTTGCAAGATAAGCACTCCGCATGATATAGATGGATACCGGTAGTCCAGGACTGCATCAACGAAACGCAACATGACACGACTGAATTCACCCCAATGGAACTGCAGCTAAAAAGAAAGCCATATCGAATATGGAGGGAATGGATCCTGGCGTTAAAGGAGGACCAAAGCGAAGACGTCACATTCGAAAAAAAAATGGAATTAGTACGAGAAACAATACAGCGAAAAGGAAGAAGACGAGCAAAAAAATTTAATGCAACGCATAAAACAACCCTCTTCGCAAAGGGAGAGCTAGTCTTGGTACGAGCATTAAACGTTTCAGATCCCGCAAAACAAAGAACAGCAAAATTCATGCCGCTATACGAAAGGCCATATCGTATAAAAAAATATGATAGGCGAGCAACATATTTAATTGAAGATCCGAAGACAAAAGGAGAGCGAGGAAAATTTCATGGAAATCTCATGAAAAGCTGTCTATCGGCAAGTCAGGAAAATAATACAGAAAAAATTGTACAGGAGTAAGACAATCTCGGAAACGCAACAATCGAAGAAAAAAAGAGTATATAAGGAAGGCCCGCACCTCGGAACGATCTTCGAGCATCAACATGGGCAGAAACCAGAAGAAAGCGTAAGCGAGCAACACGGAGACCGCCGAGAAAAAGACATCACGAAGAAGAAAAAAATAACGCGCTAAGACGAGCCCAGAGAGACTTACCGAAAATCGAGGAGAATAATAATCACAGTGAATACGGATTATTCAAGGTAAATGATGGAAATTTTAAAGGTTGGTACCCCGGAAAATCGTTGGGATATTAAAGAGAGGGAAGGACCAACGTATCGGAAATCGAAGCTATCGCTAATCAGTCAACAGCCAAACGCGAAACCAACATGTATCGAACCTACGAGACGGAGACACTGAGGGAGGAATATGAGGGAGTGACGGTGGCGGGAGTGGTCCACCCGAACGAGATGTATATCCAATTAAATAACGGAAGAGAAACGGCCATCATCCGGATGTCGCAGCAGATGCCGCTAGGAGAACCCGGAATCCACCCGATTCTTGAAGAAGAGGCATATCCATGGCGAGCGATCCTCTACAGGCAGGAACAGAAATTCCACCGAGCCACCCTGGAGTACGTCGACAACAACGGGGAATGAAAATTGTGGCTGGGTGATTGGGGGATGTGGGTGACCGCCACCCAGGACGAGTGTTTCACAGCCTCGAGAGCGGCACTTGTATGTTCATACCAGGCAGTTCCCGCCACCCATGGGGACCTCGCTCCACGAGACGAAATTTGGACAGACGAGGAATTATTTTATGCAAGGGCGGCAGTTGAAGGGATAACGTGGGCGATGAAGGTCTGGGGAAAGGCGGCCAACCGGAATATGGTCGTAATCGACCTCTATCTGGAAAATGAAGGCCCAAATAAAGGCATCCGGTTGGCCGACATGTTCCTGAAATTCTAACTGGCGGCGAGAATCACCAATCCGGGACCACCAAGGATCGAGGCGAAAGGGAGCCGTTACGGGGACACATACATCATAAGAGAGACAGAACAACAATATAGGAGCAGCAACAACCACAACACCAGGGACAGTCCATCGACAAGCACCACCAACAAGGACATCGAGGAGTACGAGGACGACGACAATGAAG
This sequence comes from Ophion slaviceki, assembly GCA_944452715.1. Lineage (NCBI taxonomy): Eukaryota > Metazoa > Arthropoda > Insecta > Hymenoptera > Ichneumonidae > Ophion > Ophion slaviceki. The sequence goes on from OX101793.1 coordinate 2,498,710, forward strand.
ATGACGAGACGCTTATCAACGACCATACCAGCGACAACGGATACGACAGCAAGGAGGCCCAATTTTGGGTCGACATGGGTCTACAAGACGACAACGACAGCGAGATAGAAAGCGACGATAACCGTTCCATCGCGTCAATCGAATAAAAACAAAAACAAACAAATACCCATGTGTCAAAAATTTATTTGCGAGTGAGCGAGCGAGCGAAAAAGCAATGGGAGTTAAGGGGAAGGGAGAAGCCGACAACAAACGGCAGCCAACCAGATGCGGGAGTTCCAAGGATGAGGTGGGATAACCGCGAAAATAAAAAGGAAAGAATAAAGATTACTTAGGTCGTTTTTTTTGCTCTTCACAATTTGAGTTACCGAGGAAGTAACGCTAAATGCAAAGAGTCCCGGGGGACAATGAGACGTACGGGGACGTCTCATAAATGAATAACCGCCACCATGCAGTCAGAAGCCAACCGACTTCAGGATAGGAGCAGGAGAGGGGGAATAACGGACTACCGAAACAGAAAAATAAACAAAACTATAAGCGAACAGAAAGACAGTGGAGAGAAAAGGAAGAAAAGGAACAAAAACAGAGTACAGGTAACGAATCTCATTAAAAGAAAAAAAGTCAACAATAACAAAGGGGAATGGCAGAACAGCCAAGCAAGAAGGAAGACAGGAAAAAGAAAACAAAGGAAAACACAAAAACAGATGAGAAGTAAAATTTGTTTAAGAACGGAGAAAAAGTTAACAATAAAGGCAATTAGAGTAATTAGGGAATAAGAGAAGGGGTATGAAAAGGCGGTAAAAGATGGGTATATAAGGACGGGAATTTTGGAAGAAAGGCACTCCTCTTCTTGCTCTGTAGAATCGAGTAGTACGAAGTGACGCGATTACTAACCCCAAGGGTAGGGAAAGTGTCTATGGAGGAATGAAAGAGAAAGGAAATCTGAAAGGAGCCACAAGAGTATCAGAAAAGTAGGAGGAAGCGCAAAAAGAAAAGAGATAATTGATTTATGAAACTTCGCACGACTATTGGTTCAAGGGAGAGGGAGCACGAGAGGAATACTAGGGAAAAGCATACAAAAAATAATTAAGTAGGTAAAAATAGGGAACCTCTCGTGAATACCGACCCGCGGATCAAGAAAACAACGAGTTAAATAAAAAGGATTATTAAATAATTAGTTAATAGCGAATGGGAGCGATTTATTGTAAATTAAATGGACAAATAGTATAAGGAGAAAATAAAGCGACAGGAGGTAACAAGAGGTGCGGAATCATACACACACACACACATACCCGCAAACACACCGATATCCCAATTATTATAATGGAATTATAAAAGGCAAGAAATAAACAAAAAAACGGACCCGTGCAAGCGTCATTAGAAGGCACGCGTACGCCGAGTTTGTAAACAAGGGGGCGGGCAGCGACCGTGACGAGTCAGCGCGCCGCGATCTACCACGTCATTATCCATCGCGCCCCTAGCGTCGGTAAGGAAGGCGTTACGGTTACCGACGCACGGTAATCGATACCGGCCACGCTCGAGAACGTTACCACTCGGGAAACTGCGCGAATCTTTATCGAACGACACATCAGTTAGGGATGTATTACACGAAAACAATACAAACAGCACATTACACTCATACACGGCGTTAAATAATATTGTATCGCATCCATAAAACTGAATAAACAATTTTTTTTTGTAAATTACCACCAAAATACCTGAGTCTCAATTAATTTATTCCCTGATCGAGTCTCGAACAATCAAATATATTGTGACGATATTTCGACCTGTTACGGCCACGCTCGAGAACGTTACCACTCGGGAAACTGCGCGAATCTTTATCGACCGACACATCAGTTAGGGATGCATTACACGAAAACAATACAAACAGCACATTACACTCATACACGGCGTTAAATAATATTGTATCGCATCCATAAAACTGAATAAACCATTTTTTTTGTAAATTACCACCAAAATACCTGAGTCTCAATTAATTTATTCCCTGATCGAGTCTCGAACAAACAAATATATTGTGACGATATTTCGACCTGTTATAATACATACATACATACATATATTGAGACGTACAGGTCCGTCTCATCAACAAATAACCCCACCACAATTTCAAAGAGTTAACCGATTTTGGGAGACAAAAGAGAAGGGGAAAGAAAAACCGGTCAAAACCGGATAAGCCTTCTAATTGAAATAAGGGCGGGGTAAAGTATTTAAATTTTTTTTTAATTTTTTTAAAATTTTTTAAATGAATGCATAATATATCAAGAATATTGTATTAAAATTTCAAGTCGATCGGAGTAAAATTGACGAAGTTATGAGTATTTGAGCGTCTATTGCTCCATGCCGGGTTTTATACCTGGGCGGCAGCTGCGCGGCGCGCTATTGTATTTTTCGACCCCGAATAAATTTCTTGATAAACGGGCCTGTTCCGGTGTATATTAGTATACACATTAGTCTGTACATCAGTTGACCGCTGTATGCCGTGCTGAGCAGTAGCAAGTCACACTAACAGTTTGAGTCCGTTTTCGTTCGTGTTCGTACCTCGAAAAATGCCTCGAAAAATAAGCAGACAAGATCGTGAGAACGGTATTGGGCAATTGTGCCGACCGAAAAAAAAGTGCCTCCTCAAAAGCGTAAAAACGACGAACCGTTAGCTAATAGCGCGTCAGCGAAAAAAATTAAAAATAATCCCGCTGGGGTGGTAGAAGACATCCAAAAACATTATCGAATGATAGATTTCGTTCTTGTTTTTTCGATTATTGCTACTGTAGTCAAATGTGTGAAGTGTGATGGAAAAATTACATTCCAAACATGCAAAAAAGAAGGTCTTGGTTTCAAGATCAAGGTTACATGTGAAAAGTGTAAACAGCCTCACTACATTCCATCGAGTGAAAGAATAGACAGTGGTGTATACGATGTCAATTATCGATTTGCTTTCGTAATGCGAGTGTTAGGCTTAGGTTTAGCCGGATGCAATAAGGTCTGCGGACTAATGGATTTGGCGAGTGCTTTCTTATCGAAACCAGCCTATAATTTATATATGAAAAAACATTGTGAAGCGATACAAAATGTGGCCAAGAAGTTCTTCGCATCGGCTGCACAAGAAGAGAAAAAAGCAATGTCTGAAGCAAATAATGTAGAAGAAACGTCAGAATTGACTGTATCAGGCGACGGCACTTGGAAAAAAGAGGATTCTCTTCGTTATTCGGCGTTGCTTCTCTAATTGGATATTGTACTGGAAAGGTACTTGACATTTTTGTGAAAAGCAGTTACTGCCACGGTTGTAAGACTTGGAAAAACAAATTGGATTCTGCCGAATACGAAGCGTGGTACGAAGAGCATGTGGATAGCGGTGATCGCAAAGCCAACCATGAGGGACCCTCTGAAAACATGGAGGTATCAGCAATTATAGAAATGTTCGAACGATCGGTGGAAAATCTTGGGGTGAAATATCGTAACTACATCGGAGACGGTGACTCAAAGACGTACAGCGGCGTTGTCAATGCAAAACCTTATGGTGAAGATTTTGTGATAAACAAAAAAGAATGCATAGGGCATGTCCAAAAGAGAATGGGAACACGTCTGCGTGGACTAGTAAAAACAAGCATAGTTGACACAAAAACCAAGGTCGGAAAGATCGTAAAAAGAAAAAGCCTTTCTGGCAAAGGAAAGCTCACTGCTAAAATGATTGATAAATTGACTGTTTACTATGGACTAGGTATTCGACGTAATTATGATTCAGTTGAGAAGATGAAAAATGCCATACTATGCCAAATGCCAAAAATGCCAAAAATGCCATGAAAAATGCCAACTTATCATCACAGTGTTCAACCGACGAGAACCCACAGCACGAGAAATGCCCAAGCGGCGAAGACTCCTGGTGCGAATGGCAGCAAGCTGTAGCTGCAGATGCTCTAGAATCATTCAAACACAGCTACACAGCCCTTCCTACTGACGTTCTGGAAGCCATTGAGCCTATTTATAGTGACTTGAGCAACGACGCACTTTTGCAGCGATGTCTTGGAGGTTTCACGCAAAATAATAATGAGAGTCTCAATCAACTTATTTGGAAAATCTCTCCAAAGTTAGTCAGTGGCACCTCTACAATTGTGGACATTGCAGCTTATGTAGCTGCATGTACTTACAATGAAGGTTCTTTCGCTTTGTTGGCCTTTATGGAAGAGATGCAAATCAGTACAGGGCCAAGTGCTCACGAATGGGCCCGACAAGCCCACGGACCTGGCATCGACGAATTTGAGTGAGTATAAGAAAATTATCGAGTTTTATTTTGAATTTCTAAAAATTCAAAGATAATTGAAAAATCTGAAAAAATGCATACGTATTCAGAAAAATGAACGAATCACGAAAAAAAATTGGGTTGCGGGGAAATTTGTTGACTAATTTTTTTTTTCATCATTTTGTTAATAATATTTTGGAATTATTATTATGCAGAATTAATCTTTTGAGTACCTTTAATATACATGAATTTTCTCAGATTTTTATGCAATCGAGAAGTGTTCTCAAACTTATGTGCAATGAGCGCTAAGCGACCAAACTCTTCTGCGTTTTTCAAACCGATTTTCTGAGACTTGTCATATTTGAAGTCCGTGTGCACGATAACTCAAAATCTACTGGACCAATCGCTTTGAAATTTTGCTCAGTACTTCTTCACATAATTCACCAGGTATTGTCGAGAGCTTTTTTGTTTTTTTTAATAATTACTAATTTTTCATTTCATTTTTCAACAACAAATTAGCCGATTTTTTTTAGCGAAAATCGGGTTTTTGCTCCCAAGTGATACGAAAAATCGAAAAAAAAGAAAATCCTCCCGTCATTACCTCGAGAAACATCTCCTTTAACAAATGCATTTTGATTTTTTTGTTTCAGATGATTCTGTTGCGAGTTATGGTGCACACTGCAAACCAACTTTTTTTCGAGGCGCTTCCGGGGTTTAATTTTCACTCGCTCAATTTTGAATATTTTGCAATGCAAATTTAGGAGAATGTTGTTCAAATGTTACTTTATTATATGTAAATTTTTCAATAAACGAACACTATTCGTTACGCCAAAAAAATCTTAAAAACATGCCTTTTTTTCGCCGAATTAACTTTACCCCGCCCTTAAGGAAGAAGAAGCGGTAAAATCAGGATAACCTACTAATCTAATTAAGGGAAGACGGAGAAGAAGGGGAAATAAAAAGGGGTTAAATCAGAGTATAAAAGGACGGGAATTTTGGAGGAAGGACGCACTTTTTGAATCCCTCGTGGATCGACTAGTACTACTTGGCAAAGTACATCCCTAGTGGAAGGAAACGCTGAGAACACGGAACGTTGAGAAACAAGAGAAACAAGGAGTCGCGCCTAAAAGTATTAGAAAGAGCACTTTTTGAATCCCTCGTGGATCGACTAGTACTGCTTGGCAAAGTACATCCCTAGTGGAAGGAAACGCTGAGAACACGGAACGTTGAGAAACAAGAGAAACAAGGAGTCGCGCCTAAAAAGCATTAGATCTTTTTTTTTTCTTGTCTGGAAAATTAACTAGTACTGCTGGGCCTAGTACGTCCCTAGTGGATCGGAAACGCCTGGAAAACGGAACGTTAAGGAACAAAAGAGAAGAATTGGAATAATCTTTTTTTAGTCTTGAGTGAGAAAATCTTGGAAAATCAAATAAAAATAAAAAGAGAGATGCGGAAAGTCGATAAATAAAGCGCGAAAATTAGTTATCGCAAACTAAGTAGAAAAATTATATTAGGAAAGCATAAAGGGCGAAGATGTATTTTTAATCTGCGAGCGTCACGATACTCACGCAAAAACACAACAAACATACGCACATCTCCACCGATACAACGTAACCATTGAGCAAGCCAGTGCGTCACGATTCACCGCGCCGCGATCGATAGGGCCAGTAAGGGAGGTGGAAAAATTATCGGCCCATGATAATCAATGCGGGTTGCGCCCGGAAGGGTTTACCATCCGAGTAATTACGCGAAGTGAACATTTACCGACGGAGAAAAACATTGCGGAAAAGTACAAAAACAACACGAACAACACACTGCACTTATACATGGCGTTATTTTTAGATTATATCGAGCCATAAAAAAAACTGAATAAATCATATTTTTTTTGTTAAAAAATACCCAAAACACCTGAGTTTATATTATTTTACAATATATATATATATATATATATATATATATATATATATATATATATATTGTAACGGGTCATAATTCGTTACAAATAAACTTATAGGTTCGGGACTCGAACAGGGAAGAAATTAATATAAACTCAGGTGTTTTGGGTATTTTTTAACAAAAAAATATGATTTATTCAGTTTTTTTTATAGCTCGATATTATATATATATATATTGTGACGGTGTTTTCTAGCACCGTCGCTTGAAATAAAAGAAAAGTAAAAGGGAAGCTTCCTATCTCTCTCCGCTCGACACTTCGGCCACGCGACGCTCCCGCAACGTTTTCCTAGGGCATGAAATGTTAAGATTTTGATTATTAATTGCGTCCTGCGACCACGTTTGTTCCATGAGCCATTCGGGAATCCTGGAGTAAAGGGAAAGGGAAAAGGAAAGAACGAATTATCGAACCATCGAAAGTACAAGGAGAGGCGACCAAAGAGACAAGGAGGACGAAATATCGGGTAGCATCAGTGTATTTCGAGCAAGGCTCATACGCTTGTCTCGAGCAGCTCTCAAGGCCACGGCTTGGACGAAAGACTCAACACAAAAGGAAAGAGGGAAGAAGACAGCAAATAAAATCCGTTAAAACCCTGGAATTTTCGAGAACGAATATTCCGTTGTTCTCGCGCGGGCGCCTCTCCTTCGAAAAACCAGGGCAGTAGGAAAAATTAGCCTTCTCCCGTCATTAAATTTATGTCATCGCCAATTCCTGCTTCGGAATGTTTCTCGACATGTTACGTCGCCAATTCCCTTGAAACCATTGTAAAATAGCGAGCCAGGGGTATAGGGCGTCGTTGAAGACTAGTAGCCTTTTTCAATAAAAAAAAAGAAATATTCACTCGGTGCCTCGTCTCACGCTCGCGTTGAGATCTCAGGAGACGGAGCTGTCAATCATCGGGGAAATATTCGAAGCAAGTTGAGGGGAGGGAGGGAGAGTCCACTGCCCTGCTCGCGACACGGAATTCGGGGAGATTTTCGTGAAGTATCGAGCGGAGAGGACGTCTAATCGCACTATCGGAATTGTAGCCGTGAGTTATATTTTCCAGCCACTTTCCCGTTTGGTCAGTGGGTCGCGATCGAATTTTCCCAGTCAAATCAATTGAATCTTTGTGACTTTAATCGTTCTTTCGAACCCGGGATAATTTAACGGCGGATTTTCCTTCTTAAAAATCCCGAGAAAACGCGGTCGCGGTGACGACTTTTCCATGTTTTGGAAGAATCGCCTAATAATTACTTCCTATTTTCCCGTGCTCTCGGTGCGCGGATAAATTAAGTAATTAAAATCGTGGCCGCACGAGAGAATCTCCAATTTTTTGTTAGTGATTATTCGTGAAAGCTCGGAGAGAAGAATCGCGAACGGGTTGCGGTACGTGTGTGTGAGTGTGAGGAGAATTGAACAAGTGGGCCGGTGATACAAATCCCCGCGAAAGACCAAGCTCGGCCGAGTAACCGACTATCGGGGGCTCGGTTATTTATTGGAACATCTTGCGATCTAATTAAAACAACTTTAATAAAGTCCCGTCCACGAGTAGCTCTGTGGCGGAGAGAAAACGAGCACGTGTTAGATTATAAAGAGTATAGGATCCCGGCCGAATCGAAAGAGCGCGCGTGTGTGAGTGAGTTCCCGATTTTTCTCTCGAGTTTCGATAATTGAAGCGCGTGATTTGCCTCGTAAATTCATGCTTTCGTGAGCAATCATCCTGGACAGATATTATTGTGAACTTTAAATTGTTAATAAACGACGGGAAGAATGTTCGTCTCGAAATCCCACCTGAAAGATTTATTTTAGAACTATTTCCAGTTTCGCCCCGCCCTTCCCGCTGAACAAAGCCGGTCAACCGTCTTTCTCTCTCTTCATCGTTGAGTCGCTTTGCGACTGGCGCCCACGGATTTTGGTAATCAAATAAAATCAGCGAAAAAGAGAAAGAGAGGCTTATGTGAACGTTGAGAAACAAGAGAAACAAGGAGTCGCGCCTAAAAAACAGTTAAAAGAGCACTTCTTTCATTCCTCGCAGATCGACAAGTACTGCTTGGCAAAGTACCTCCCTAGTCGAAGGAAACGCTGGGAACACGGAACGTTGAGAAACAAGGAAAAAACAGAGTTGCGCTTAAAAGCATTAGAAAGCTCTCTTCATTTTTTGTTAAAGTGAACTAGTACTGCTGGACCAAGTACATCCCTCGTGGATCGGAAACGTCTGGAACACGGAACGTTCAGGAATAAAAAACGAAGAAGAATTGAGATAAATTTATTTGAAAGAGAAAATATTGGAAAACCAACGAAAAATAAAAAGAGCAATAAGGAAAGTAAATAAATTAAAGATAGCAAACAATTAGCGCTAAATAGGTAGGAAAAGTATAGCAGGAGAAAATAAGAAGCGAGAAGGTATCATAACGAGCGAGCGTTACGACTAGATATGAGGGAAAATATTAAATTTGGAAAATACAAGAAATATTATATTAGGAGATAAGAAAGCATACGCTACAGTCATACGAAACACACACACACACACACATGCACACACACACACACACACACACACACACACACACACACACACACACACACACACACACACACACGCACGCACGCACGCACGCACGCACGCACGCACGCACGCACGCACGCACGCACGCACGCACACACACACACACACACACACACACACACACACACACACACACACACACACACACACACACACCGGGATCATCTATTAATACGGATCAGGATCACAGAAAGGGCAAATAGGTATTCCGAAATTACGGGAGCACCGAAACCTATGCAAAAAAGGGTCATTCGAGTGCTCGCGGCACATCGCTCGATTAAACTATCGTAGACAGGTAGGTGGCGACATCGTACGTCACGATCAAGGACCGGGCGATCCATTATCGACGCGCGATAATTGATCGGGAGAGAGCATCGATCACCGTTACGTGAAGGGCAGTGCCAGGGTAGGGGAATAGATCTCGACGCGCGAGGAGAGAGAGCGCGCGCCGGCGGCCTGTAGATCGCGATTTCTAGCGCCACGAGTGGGAGAGCGCCGCGACGCGACGAGCCCTAAGAGAAAGTTATAAAGGAAAGTACCGCACCGCTATAGGTCCAGCACAGATACCTATCTGTGATCTATTAATAGAGTTTCTATTAATTTCTTCCCTGTTCGAGTCCCCGAACCTATGAATTTATCTGTAACTAATTAACACCCGTTACATTTTGGCGCCCAACGTGGGGCTCGAACATAAGAAAGAAAAACTCATAAAAAGGTGTCAAAATAAATCGAATAAAAATAAAATAGATAAATAAAATAAAATAAAATAAGTCGAATCAGATAGAGCAGAATAAAATACAATAAAATGGCGCAACAAAACAATGATAACTCCCTTCATTGGGAATCAACTACTGCGGATGGATTATTAGAGGAGGCCCGTCAAAGGGATCGTCGAAATATTGGGCGACTGTCAGCAATCGGACGCAGACCGATAGAGACACCGAACGAAGAGACATTCAACATCAGCGGAGAGTCAGGCGAGACTGATGAGAGAGGTGCGGAGGAAAGTGACACAATTAAAGCCCTCATCAAAGCAATGAATAGTATCCGCAATGAGCAACGAAGGGAACGGATAACGACCAAAGCAGAAATCAAGCAGCAAAACGATAACTGCATCGTAAGGTCGCGACAACTGCACGAGGAAGTCAACACCAAAATTACAAACGAAGTGCATAAAATCGAGGAGCGCACGGAACGTAAGATTGTGGTTTTTCAAAAATTAATAGAGCAAAGCCATAATCAACTGCGAAAAGAAAATGACGATAAAATCGAAGATTTCGACACCCGAATGGGAGCCATTCGGCGAACAATATCCCAGCTCCTCCATTCTTCAAAGGATGTGGGACAAGTGGTCACGGAGCACTCTCAACGTATCACGGAGTGTGAAAAAATATCCGGGCTCAGAACTCAAATACATTGTGTAACACCACCTGGGGAGCGGGATTAAACGTGAGCCAAGCATACGCGGCAAAACAAAAACCACCGACGTATAATGGCGACGGCAGAGAACGACCAATGCGTTTTTTGCAAGATTTCAAGGAATTTTGGAGAATCACCGGAAACACGGACCTACATTATTTGATCAGCCAGTCCCTAAAGGACACCGCCAAAGGTTGGTGGAGAGTTGTCGAGGATAGGGTACAAACGATTAACGACTTCGAGGAAAAATTTCGCGGACGTTATTGGAGCCAAGAAATTCAGGATAAAGTACGTCGAAATCTCGAATTCGGGGCCTATGAATGGGACGGACACCGGATGACTCGAACCGAATACGCAACCCAGATATTCGGAAACGCCAAGGACCTGAGTGAAGGGCCAGCAGAAGAACAAATAATCAGGAAACTCGCGAACCATTTCGACGAGTCGATCAGAATGGCAGTACGCGTCAGCGGAATAAAAACGATCGATTCATTCCTCGAATTACTAGAAAGCATGGATGGGGCAGGACCACTCAATGCCAAAAGATCGTTGCCTCGTCGACAAGAACCCATGGGTGCAACATGGCAGCAAAATAACCCATGGAAGAACCAGAAATTTGGAACGTTCGGGGGACCACGGCCAATGGGATTCAACCAGCCATGGCGGCCAGGGAACCCAGGGTACCAGGGAGCACCACCACCACCATTCCAACATCAACAACAGGGTAATCGAGGATTTGGGAATAACAACGCGATGCCAGCGCCATTTCCCAGACAACAACCATGGCAGACAGGATACGGGAATAGCAGACCTCCTCTTAACCCCGCCGCTAAACCATGGGCTCCGCATCAGCAAAGCGGACTCGGCACCAGCAATATACCAACACAAAACGAAACACCAAGGGCCAACAATCAGGACCAGGGAAACGAGTAAACGTTGCGCTCGTACAGATACGACATGATGAAATATCACGAGGCGCAGCGGAAGAAGACGAGGATGTACGAATCGCCATGGAAGAGGCCCTGCAAAGAGTGCATCGAAACAAGAAAAAGAAGGAAAGAAGAAAGAAGAAACTGGAGTCCGAAGATAATAAAAATTCTGAGCAACCCATACCTATGGGAATGATCCGGATAATTCGTAATAGCAACATCGAAAAAGGAAGTTGGAAGACGGGGAGCCACGAGGAAAAACAAACATCCAAGAATAATAAGGCCCTGAAAGTAGCAACGAACGACACATACGAGCACCCAAAAGAATTCCTCATGGAAGAACCCGGACAACGGGGAATAATACGAGGAATCCACCCACGATGCCCTACCTTACCGATCGATCTAGAAGGAATTACCGCCGAAATATTGGTCGACAGTGGGAGCGAAATATCTTGTATTTCAGAAGACTTCTACCACCAACACCAAGAAGACTTAAAAAACTGCCCAGAAGTACCGGTAAGGAGCACAGAAGCCATAGGAGCGTTTGGTGGAAAATCTGGCCGCATCAGAAAACAGATAATAGCCGAAGCAAAACTCTACGACGCAACAGGGATACTACAACTGCTAGTAATCCCAAAAATGAGCAGACCGGCCATATTAGGCGTCGACGGGATACTAGAATTACAAGTTGGAATCGACGCACACCAGGGAACCCTCAAAGTAAAAAATAAAATCGTCGCGGAATTTGTGGAAGGCAGATGGGTGTGGCAAAGGGACAATAAAGAATTGGTAAAAATTTCTGTAATCGGAAGTGTCACAAATTACGAACTGGCCGAAGACGAAGTTGATCAGAAATTAAAAAATTGTCTGAATTTACCTGAGAATACGAAGAATGAATTCAAGGCATTAATCGGGCAGTACAGGCACATCTTCAGTAAAAAACCAGGGCGGATGCACGCATACGTCCACAAATTGGTACTAAAGGATCCGGAGCCATACATTCATCGCTCATATCCCGTACCAATACAATATCGCGAGAAAGTACAAGAGGAAATCAAGCAAATATTGGGCCATGGCGTTATCGAACGGGCAAAGAGCCGTTTCATCAATCCACTGGTAACTGTCATAAAAAAAGATGGGTCGGTACGACTACGCCTAGACGCCAGACAACTCAACACGTTTCTCGTAGAAGATCACGATAATTCCCCACCAACCGAGGAAATACTCCACAGATGTGGAGGGGTAAAAATCATGTCAAGTTTGGACATGACTAGTAGTTTCTGGCAAATTCCACTGGATGAAGAATCTAGACCTTACACCGCTTTCCAGCACGATGGGAAATGTTACCAATTCACGGTAACGCCCTTCGGGTTAAAAACGAGCACGGCAAGCCTTATCAGAGGTTTAGATATCGTCCTCCAAGATCTTGGGAATTCGGTAATCAATTTCGTAGATGACCTTCTATGTATGTCAAAAGACGAGACGAACCATTTGACACATCTACACCAATTGTTCGAAAGAATCAGCAACAACAATATGACCTTGAACTTCAAGAAATCAAGATTCTTCCAGCATGAAATATCGTTCCTGGGACATATTCTGACAACCACGGGAATACGACCACAACCAGAGAAAATCCAAGCCATCAGGGACTACCCTCCACCAAGGAACATAAAACAATTACGCGGATTTCTCGGGCTAGTCAATTTTTACAGCAAGTTTACTGACAAGCATGCGAGGGAAGCGGTGCGTCTCCTAGAACTTCTCAAAAAGGGTCAAAAATGGAGATGGGGGACAGAGGAAGAAAGGGCATTTACGCGAGTCAAGCAACTTTTCGTAGAGACAGTAATGCTCAAACATGCCGATCCGAAACAAAAATACACCCTGACAACCGATGCAAGCGACTACGCGATTGGAGCCGTCCTAAGCCAGGAAGATGCGAAGGGCGACGCAGGGGTAATATCATTCGCGAGCCGCATATTCAAAGGGGCGGAGATAGGATACACAACAACCGAGAAAGAACTGCTGGCAATTGTATGGGCGCTTCAAAAATTCCGAAACCATTTATTGGGCGCCCGGATCAAAATAATAACCTATCACAAGGCATTAACATTTCTAAAAACTGGACAATTCATCGGAGATCGCATGCTGAGATGGGCTCTATTAATCCAAGACTATGATCTGGAGATCGAGCACTGCCCTGGAAAAAACAACGAGGTGGCCGATGCCTTAAGCAGGCCGTACGATTTCCAGGGGGGACGAGCACAAAAATACACCGGGAAAAATCGTACTCACGGCAATCCTTGCCAGACAACCGTCAGGGGACATTAAACAAAAATTCAAGAAAATTGGACAAATACAACAGAGTCAAGAGAATCTCCAAGAGACTTGGAAAAACTGCCAAAATCAGGAAGAAAACAAGAAATACCGGATCAACGAAGGATGCTTACAAAAATATGACCGAACGGGCAAATGGAAAGTCATATTGCCGGAAGAATTAGTATACAATTTCATAAAAGAGTGCCACGAGATCTATGGTCATCAAGGAGCACGAAAGATCTTCCACCTGATCAATGAAGATTTTACTTGTAGCCATATGGCTAAAAAAGTACGGCAAACAATAGCTATGTGTGACGTATACCAAAGGGTAAAGGTTGCAGTCCAAACGAATTATGCCAACATGCAAACGATAATTCCGGAAGGCCCAAACGACCTCGTCTCCATAGATTTTTACGGACCCCTGCCAAAATCTGTAGGGGGAGTGCAACACATCCTGGTGGCCATTGACACGTTTACCAAGTTCGTCAAATCATACTCGTTAAAAAAGGCAAATACGGCAGCGACCATTAACAGAATATTCAAGGACTATATCCCAAAATATGTTAAGCCCAGAAGAATTCAATTCGACCATGGAACACAATTTACTTCCAAAATTTGGTTGGAACAACTAAAAAAGGAAGGAATTCAAGGGGTATTCTCATCGATACGACATCCCCAAGGAAATATGGTCGAGCGGGTAAACAGAGAGCTCGGACGATTTTTCAGAACTTTCCTCACTGAAAAACACTCAGGATGGTATCGATGGGTACCTATAATACAAGACTGCATTAACGACACGCAGCACGAAACCACCGAGTTCACGCCGACCGAATTACAATTAAAAAATAAGCCTTATCGTATTTGGAAAGAATGGGTGCTCGCGTTAAAAAAGGAACAAGAGCACACCCTCACCTACGAAAAAAAAATCGAACTAGTCCGGGAGAGGATCAAAAGAAAAGGAGCAAAAAGGTCCGAAAGGTTCAATAACACACATAAGACGATCACTTTCGAAATCGGTGAACGTGTGTTGGTCCGAGCGCTAAATGTCTCTGATCCAGCAAAACAAAGGACCGCGAAATTTATGCCCCTAAAGCGGTATCTAGCGGAAGAAAAGAAAACTGAAACATAAATAATTTCGAAGGAAGTGGAGAGTCTTACGAGGAAATAGTCACGGGGCGAGGAGTATATAAAGAGATGTCGCGCCAACGAATAATTAGTCGGCGAAGAAAATGGAAGGAAATAAAAAAAAATACTGAACAGTCCTCGAGTAAAAAACCTGAGAAGAGAAAACGGTAGTCAAAGTCGCAGCGAGAGGTCAAAAAGATAAAACAGGCAGAAATTCAACGAGAAAACGCAAGAGACCAATCAGCAACAGGAGATAGGAGAATTCAAACCAGCGAAAATCGGATGGCAAAACAGAATCGATACAGCACGCCCGACGACGATGAATTTGAATTATTCGAGGCAACGGATGAAAATATCAAAGGATGGCACCCCAGAAAATCAGCAGGATGGTAAATGGAGGGGAGAATAAATCTATCGAAGACCAACGCTATCGCTCGCCAGTCAACCGTCAAACGCGACAATAAAATGTACCGAAATTTCCCTACTGAGACACTGCGGGACACATATGAAGGCATAACGGTGGCGGGCGTCACAACCCCAAATGAAGTTTTCATCCATCTGAATAATGGAAGGGACAACGCCATAATCAGATCGTGGCAACAGATGTCTATGGAAGAACCGGGTATATACCCGGTTCTAGAAGAAGAGGGATATCCCGGACGAGCCCTGCTATACAGGGAAGGAGGAAGTTTCCATCGGGCGACCCTCGAATATATCAAGGACGACGGTGAGTGGCACCTATGGCTGGGTGATTGGGGTATGTGGGTGACCGCCAAACAAGAGGAGTGTTATACGGCACCTCCGGCGGCACTCGTATGCCCCTATCAGGCGATCCCCGCCACTTACGGAGATCTCGTGCCCCGGATGAACTCTGGACGGAGGAGGAACTCCACCTTGCCCGATCAGCAGCGGAGGGAGCAACCTGGACGCTAAAAGTATGGGGTAAAGCCGCCAACCGGAAAGTCGTGCTGGTCGACCTCTTCCTGGAAAATGAAGGACCTAATAAAGGGAGGCGGCTAGCCGATATGTTCGTATATTTCAATGTGGCGGCACGAGATGTAAATAGCGGCCTACCGATGATCGAGGCGAAGGGCAGCCGTTTTGGGGACATGTTCATAATCCGGGAAACGGAGGAACAATGGATCCGATGCAACCGACAACCGTCACCCACCAACCACCACGCTGAAGCAAACGCCAACCGAGATGGCAACCCCACCGAGGGCGACGTCACCGACGACAACGACGACGAAACCCTCGTTCTGGACCATAGCTACGACAGCGACGAGGACCGCTTTTGGCGGGAAATTGGCCTCCACCAGGAGGTGGAGGAAGAAGAGTCGAGCGACGACGGCAATAGCATCGCATCGATAGAATAAAAACTTTTGAAAAACCCAAAAAAGAACCTGCGTTAAGAAAAATTTTTTATCATTAGCGAGCGATGGGCAGCGGCCCGAGTAACAAGCGAGCGGTTAGATGAAGGGGCAGGGGGGAAAGAAGAAGGAGACAAGGCCGACTTTCAAGACACAGCCCGGTAGGAACGAAGCGATTCAATACAAAGGGAAGTATAGACTTTGGTTTAAAAATTTTTTTTTGACTCTTCGTGAGTCAAAAAACACAAAGAGCCAAGGGGGACAATGAGACGGAAAAGACCGTCTCATATACTAACCAACAGACTATCGCCCCAAGCAGACCACGGAGTCAACCGATTTCGGGAAAAGGAAGGGGTAAAGGGAAAAACAGACCAAGACCAAGTAGTCCGCCACGCTAATTAAATTAATGGCTGACAATAACACAGGGAAACTAACGGTCACACAAGAAAAATTTATTCAGACGTTACACTAATTGAATTAAGGGGAAAGAGAAACCGGCAGAAACCGAACAAACCAACTAATTTAAATAAAGACGGAGAAGAAGGGGATTTGAAAAGCGTTAAAATCCGTGTATAAAAGGACGAGATATTTGGAGAAAAGGCGCTCTTTGAATCCCTCGTGGATCGACAAGTACTGCTTGGCAAAGTACATCCCTAGTGGAAGGAAACGCTGGGAACACGGAACGTTGAGAAACAAGAGAAACAAGGAGTCGCGCCTAAAAAACAGTTGAAAGAGCACTTCTTTCATTCCTCGCAGATCGACAAGTACTGCTTGGCAAAGTACCTCCCTAGTGGAAGGAAACGCTGGGAACTCTCTTCATTTTTTGTTAAAGTGAACTAGTACTGCTGGACCAAGTACATCCCTCGTGGATCGGAAACGTCTGGAACACGGAACGTTCAGGATTAAAAAACGAAAAAGAATTGAGATAAATTTATTTGAAAGAGAAAATATTGGAAAACCAAAGAAAAATAAAAAGAGCAATAAGGAAAGTTAATAAATTAAAGATAGCAAACAATTAGCGCTAAATAGGTAGGAAAAGTATAGCAGGAGAAAATAAGAAGCGAGAAGGTATCATAACGAGCGAGCGTTACGACTAGATATGAGGGAAAATATTAAATTTGGAAAATACAAGAAATATTATATTAGGAGATAAGAAAGCATACGCTACAGTCATACGAAACACACACACACACACACACACACACACACACACACACACACACACACACACACACACACACACACACACACACACACACACACACGCACACGCACACGCACACGCACACGCACACGCACACACACACGCACACGCACACGCACACGCACACGCACACGCACACGCACACGCACACGCACGCGCACACACACACACACACACACACACACACACACACACACACACACACACACCCACACCGGGATCATATATTAATACGGATCAGGATCACAGAAAGAGCAAGTAGGTATTCCGAAATTACGGGAGCACCGACACCTATGCAAAAAAGGGTCATTCGAGTGCTCGCGCCACATCGCTCGATTAAACTATCGTAGACAGGTAGGTGGTGACATCGTACGTCACGATCAAGGACCGGGCGATCCATTATCGACGCGCGATAATTGATCGGGAGAGAGCATCGATCACCGTTACGTGAAGGGCATTCCCCTACCCCTGCCAGGGTAGGGGAATAGATCTCGACGCGCGACGAGAGAGAGCTCGCGCCGGCGGCCCGTAGATCGCGATTTCTAGCGCCACGAGTGGGAGAGCGCCGCGACGCGACGAGCCCTAAGAGAAAGTTCTAAAGGAAAGTACTGCACCGCTATAGGTCCAGCACCGATACCTATCGCGCCGCCAGCGAAAGCACGTCGAAACCTTAGGCCGACCGAAGCCACAGAACTAGAAGAGAGGGGGAAATCGATATCGATCCCTGATAAATGATCCCGCCCGACTTCATTATACCATGCGAGTAACGAGTAGTTGACCGACCGAGAAAAATCTTGCGAAACACACTATAAAACAACACAAACAACACAGTACACTCATACATAGCGTTATTATTATTATTATTTTTTATTATATCGAGCCATAAAAATTGAATAAATCATATTTTTGTTAAAATTACCCTAAACACCTGAGTTTCTATTAAATTCTTCCCTGTTCGAGTCCCCGAACCTATAAATTTATCTGTAACGAATTAACACCCGTTACAATATATATATATATACAGGGTGATTCAGTTCAGGTCGTGCATCCGGCAACTACCGATGCGGGACGATGTTCGGAACAAAGCTACTTAGCCGAATTTTTTAATTCGCAATAGCTTTTAAATGGAAAGCAATAGAATTCTGGAATTCTAGGCCAATCAGAATCGCCGTTACGTACGCGTTGGGCGACGCCTCAGTGTCGGGTTATCAAGGCACCGATTCTAAACATTTGAAAAAGTGGCAGAGTTCAGACGGAATTTCGTATCGCGAACGCGAAAGTTCTTTTGTTCGTACCGAAGTTTACTGTCCTTCTCTATCAAATGATGAAGCAACGAGTGATCGGCGTTTGTCACATGTGCAATGAATTATGCTGTAACGTCCAGTTCTTTTATTAAAACAATATTTTTATCCAAACATACGTAGATTTTAGGTTCTCGGATAATTCGAATGGGATAAATAAGTCATATGATGTAACGCTCGGTCCCGGCGATATATTTGATGAACTGCCACCGCCGATTAAACCTTCGTGAACAATTTAAAAAAAAAACGCATCTAGAAATGTAGAGTGCGCATTGCTCAGCTTTAAATGTTTCAGAGAGTTGAAAATAATTACTCGACAAAATAGGAGGGAAGGTTTTGCCTAAAAAAATACACAGAAAAAAGTTGGCTACTAACGGATAATGGGAAAAAAGGAATTGAAAAAGACTCGGAAGTTAAATGGAATACCCTCTGCAATCATAGATCATTGCGCAAAACATTGGCTTCATTTCGTTACGTAGCCGAGTGCAATGGTAGCTGTTCGGAAGAGCTCTTTTGAGCTTTGAGCCGACCACTGTAAATATGATTCCAATAAACAAACGTGAAACATTATTTGAACGAATGGTCTTGCATATTGGATTCGTCTCGACACTGGAAAAAAATTATTGTATGCGTATTTATCATACTTAAAGAAAAATTAAAGTCGTATCTCATGGAAATCTCCGTTTGGATCAATATTTTTTACAGTTGGGAATGAATACAAGTGCGAATGCAAGAGGTCTCGTTGTGGAACAATCTCTACAATCAGAAAACATTGAGCAAGACATTGGTTTCATTTCTTTTCATAGTCCACTGCAGCAGTAGTAGTTCTGAAACGATATTCTCGATATCGAGGGAGGTAGAATTTTAGAATCATGCATAGGAAACGAATCCAAACAATGAGAACCTTTTGAGGTTGATGATGCGGCTCGAGCCGATAAAAAAACGGTTGAAACAGGCGTATTAATCAACGTTAAATCTCATGTGAATTTATCGTCGAATCGACGACTTTCAAATCAGGAAACGGATCCGAGTCTGCATGCAAGTGGTTCTGTTGTGGAATAATCCCTACAAACTGAGAACGTCGCGGCGAGCATCGGATTCGTTCACGTTCATAGTCCACGGCAGCAGTAGCAGTCCTCAACGGCTATTTTCGTGGCGAGAGTGAAACATTTAAAAAAATCACCCACTGGGAACGAGTCCGAAAAGTCTCAAGGTTATTTCGATAATGAAACACAAAACAGAATTTGAATGGACCGTTTTACATGTTGGATTCGTCTCGATTCGATCAAAAACAAACGGTTGAAACAGGCGTATTTATCAACGTCGAATCTCATGTGAATTTTCGTCCGAATCGACGACTTTTAAATCGGGAAACGAATCCGAGTCTGCATGCACGTGTTTCTGTTGTCGAATAATCACGACAAACTGAGAACGCCACGCCGAGAATCGGATTCGGTCACGATCATAGTCCACAGCAGCAGTAGTAGTCCTCAACCGCTATTTTCGTGCCGAGGGTGAAACATTTTTAAAAATCACCTTCTGGGAACGAATCCGAACAGTGTCAAGGCTATTTCGATAATGAAACACAAAACAGAATTTGAATGGACCGTTTTACATATTGGATGTGTCTCGAATCGATAAAAAACAAACGGTTGAAACAGGCGAATTTATCAACGTCGAATGTCATGTGAATTTTCGTTCGAACTGATGACTTTTAAATCGGGAAACGAATCCGAGTCTGCATGCAAGAGTTTCTGTTGTGGAATAATCCCTACAAACTGTGAACGCCGCGCCGAGCATCGGATTCGTTCACTTTCCTAGTTCACAGCAGCAGTAGTAGTACTCAACGGCTAGTTTCATGCCGAGGGTGATACATTTTTAAAAATTACCCACTGGGAACGATTCCGAACAGTCTCAAGGTTCTTTCGATAATGAAACAAAACAGAATTTGAATAGACCGTTATCATTTTGAATCCATCTCGGTCCGATAAAAAAAAGCGGTTGAAACATACGTATTTATCAACGTCGAATCTCATGTTAATTTCTGTTCGAATCAACGACTTTTAAATCGGGAAACGAATCCGAGTATGCATGCAAGTGTTTTTGTTGTGAAATAATCCCTACAAACTGAAAACGCCGCGTCGAGCATCGGATTCGTTCACGTTCATAGTCCACAGCAGCAGTAGTAGTCCACAACGGCGATTTTCGTGCCGAGGGTGTTACATTTTAAAAAATCACCTTCTGGAAACGAATCCGAACAGTCTCAAGGTTATTTCGATAATGAAACACAAAACAGAATTTGAATGGATCGGTTTTCATATTGGATTCGTCTCGATCTGATTAAAAAAACCGGTTGAAACAGGCGTATTTATCAACGTCGAATCTCATGTGAATTTCTGTTCGAATCGACGACTTTTAAATCGGGAAACGAATCCGAGTCTGCATGCATGTGTTTCTGTTGTGGAATAATCCCTACATACTGGGAACGCCGCGCCAGGCATCGGATTCGTTCACGTTCATAGTCCACAGCAGCAGTAGTAGTCCTCAACGGCTATTTTCATGCCGAGTGTGATACATTTTTAAAAATTACCCACTGGGAACGATTCCGAACAGTCTCAAGGTTATTTCGATAATGAAACAAAACAGAATTTGAATAAACCGTTTTCATTTTGGATTCATCTCGGTCCGATAAAAAAAGCGGTTGAAACAGGCGTATTTATTAACGTCAAATCTCATGTTTTCTGTTCGAATCGACGACTTTTAAATCGGGAAACGAATCCGAGTATGCATGCAAGTGTTTTTGTTATAGAATAATCCCTACAAACTGAGAATGCCGCGCCGAGCATCAGATTCGTTCACGTTCATAGTCCACACCAGCAGTAGTAGTCCTCAACGGCTATTTTCGTGCCGAGAGTGAAACATTTTAAAAAATCACTCACTGGGAACGAGTCCGAAGCATCTCAAGGTTATTTCGATAATTAAACACAAAACAGAATTTGAATGGACCGTTTTACATATTGGATTCGTCTCGATTCGATAAAAAACAAACGGTTGAAACAGGCGTATTTATCAATGTCGAATCTCATGTGAATTTATTTTCGTATCGACGACTTTTAAATCGGGAAACGAATCCGAGTCTGCATGCAAGTGTTTCTGTTAAGGAATAATCCCTACAAACTGAGAACGCCGCGCCGAGCATCGGATTCGTTCACGTTCATAGTCCACAGCAGCAGTAGTAGTCCTCAACGGCTTTTTTCGTGCCGAGGGTGAAACATTTTTTAAAATCACCTTCTGTGGACGAATTCGAACAGTCTCAAGGTTATTTCCATAATGAATCAAAACAGAATTTGAATAAACCGGTTTCATTTTGGATTCATCTCGGTCCGATAAAAAAAAGCGGTTGAAACAGGCGTATTTATCAACGTCAAATCTCATATGAATTTCTGTTCGAATCGACAACTTTTAAATCGGGAAACGAATCCGAGTATGCATGCAAGTGTTTTTGTTGTGGAATAATCCATACAAACTGAGAACGCCGCGTCGAGCATCGGATTCGTTCACGTTCATAGTCGACAGCAGCGGTAGTAGTCCTCAACGGCTAGTTTCGTGCCGAGGGTGTTACCTTTAAAAAAATCACCTTCTGGAAACGAATCCGAACAGTCTTAAGGTTATTTCGATAGTGAAACACAAAACAGAATTTGAAATGATCGGTTTTCATATTGGATTCGTCTCGGTCCGATTAAAAAAGCGGTTGAAATATTTATCGGCGTATTTATCAACGTCGAATATCATGTGAATTTCAGTTCGAATCGACGACTTTTAAATCGGGAAGCGAATCCGAGTATGCATGCAAGTGTTTTTGTTGAGGTTCCCTACAAACTGACAATGCCGCGTCGAGCATCGGATTCGTTCACGTTCATAGTCCACGGCAGCAGTAGTAGTCCTCAACGGCTATGAACGTGAACGAATCCGATGCTCGGCGCGGCATTCTCAGTTTGTAGGGATTATTCCATAACAAAAACACTTGCATGCATACTCGGATTCGTTTCCCGATTTAAAAGTCATCGATTCGAATGAAAATTCACATGAGATTCGGCGTTGATAAATACGCCTGTTTCAACCGTTTGTTTTTTATCGAATCGAGACAAATTCAATAGTAAAACGGTCCATTCAGATTCTGTTTTGTGTTCAATTATCGAAATAACCTTGAGACTGTTCGGAATCGTTCCCAGTGGGTAATTTTTAAAAATGTATCACCCTCGGCACGAAAATAGCCGTTGAGGACTACTACAGCTACTGTGGACTATAAACGTGAACGAATCCGATGCTTGGCGCGGCGTTCCCAGTTTGTAGGGATTATTCCACAACAGAAACACATGCAGGCAGACTCGGATTCGTTTCCCGATTTAAAAGTCGTCGATTCGAACGAAAATTCCAACGAGATTCGACGTTGATAAATACGCCTGTTTCAACTGTATGTTTTTTATCGGATCGAGACGAATCTATTTTGTGTTTCATTATCGAAATAACCTTGAGACTTTACGGACTGGTTCCCAGTGGGTGATTTTTTAAAATTTTTCACCCTCGGCACGATCAAAGCCGTTGAGGACTACAATTGCTGCCGTGGCCTATGAACGTGAACGAATCCGATGCTCGACGCGGCGTTCTCGGTTTGTAGGGATTATTCCACAACAGAAACACTTGCATGCAGACTCGGATTCGTTACCCGATTTAATAGTCGTCGATTCCAACGAAAATTCACATGAGATTCGACGTTGATAAATACGCCTGTTTCAACCGTTTTTTCAAAATCGGACCGAGACGAATCTAATACGAAAAACGGTTCATTCAAATTCTGTTTTGTATTTCATTATCGAAATAACCTTAAGACTGTTCGGATTCGTCCCCAGAAGGTGATTTTAAAAAATGTTTCGGCCTCGGCACGAAAAAAGCCGTTGACTACTACTGCTACTACTGCTGCTGTGGACTATGAATGTGAACGAATCCGATGCTCGGCGCGTCGTTCTCAGTTTGTAGGGATTATTCCTTAACAGAAACACTTGCATGCAAACTCGGATTCGTTTCCCGGTTTAAAAGTCGTCGATTCGAAAATAAATTCACATGAGATTCGACGTTGATAAATACGCCTGTTTCAACCGTTTGTTTTTTATCGAATCGAGACGAATCCAATATGTAAAACGGTCCATTCAAATTCTGTTTTGTGTTTAATTATCGAAATAACCTTGAGACTGTCCGGACTCGTTCCCAGTGAGTGATTTTTTAAAATGTTTAACTCTCGGCACGAAAATAGCCGTTGAGGACTACTACTGCTGGTGTGGACTATGAACGTGAACGAATCCGATGCTCGGCGCGGCATTCTCAGTTTGTAGGGATTATCCCATAACAAAAATACTTGCATGCATACTCGGATTCGTTTCCCGATTTAAAAGTCGTCGATTCGAACAGAAATTCACATGAGATTCGACGTTGATAAATACGCCTGTTTCAACCGGTTTTTTTTTTAAATCGGATTGAGACGAATCCAATATGAAAAGCGATCCATTCAAATTATGTTTTGTATTTCATTATCGAAATAACCTTGAGACTGTTCGGATTCGTTCTCAGAAGGTGATTTTTTAAAAATGTATCACCTCGGCACGAAAATAGCTATTGAGGACTACTACTGCTACTGTGGACTATGAACGTGAACGAATCCGATCCTCGGCGCGGCGTTCTCAGTTTGTAGGGATTATTGCACAACAGAAACACTTGCATGGAGACTCGGATTCGTTTCCCGATTTAAAAGTCGTCGATTCGAACAAAAATTCACATGAGATTCGACGTTGATAAATACGCCTGTTTTAATTGTATGTTTTTTTATCGGATCGAGACGAATCCAATATGAAAATCGGTCCATTCAAATTCAGTTTTGGGTTTCATTATCGAAATAACCCTGAGAGTGTTCGGATTCGTCCACAGAAGGTCATTTTAAAAATTGTTTCACTCTCGGCACGAAAAAAGCCGTTGAGGAATACTACTGCTGGTGTGGACTATGAACGTGAACGAATCCGATGCTCGGCGCGGCATTCTCAGTTTGTAGGGATTATTCCATAACAAAAACACTTGCATGCATACTCGGATTCGTTTCCCGATTTAAAAGTCGTCGATTCGAACCGAAATTCATATGAGATTCGACGTTGATAAATACGCCTGTTTCCACCGGTTTTTTTTATCGGATCGAGACGAATCCAATACGAAAAACGGTCCATTCAAATTAAGTTTTGTATTTCATTATCGAAATAACCTTGAGACTGTTCGGATTCGTTCCCAGAAGGTGATTTTTAAAAAATGTATCACCTCGGAACGAAAATAGCCATTGAGGACTACTACTGCTGCTGTGGACTATGAACGTGAACGAATCCGATGCTCGACGCGGCGTTCTCAGTTTGTAGGGGTTATTTCACAACAAAAACACTTGCATGCATACTCGGATTCGTTTCGTGATTTAAAAGTCGTCGATTCGAAAGAAAATTCACATGAGATTCGACGTTGATAAATACGCCTGTTTCAACCGCTTTTTTTTATCGGACCGAGACGAATCCAATATGAAAACCGATCCATTCAAATTCTGTTTTGTGTTTCATTATCGAAATAACCTTGAGACTGTTCGGATTCGTTTCCAGAAGGTGATTTTTTAAAATGTAACACCCTCGGCACGAAAATCGCCGTTGACGACAACTACTGCTGCTGTGGACTATGAACGTGAACGAATCCGATGCTCGACGCGGCGTTCTCAGTTTGTAGGGATTATTTCACAACAAAAATACTTGCATGCATACTCGGATTCGTTTCCCGATTTAAAAGTCGTCGATTCGAACAGAAATTCACATGAGATTCGACGTTGATAAATACGCCTGTTTCAACCGCTTTTTTTTATCAGACCGAGATGGATCCAAAATGAAAACGGTCTATTCAAATTCTGTTTTGTTTCATTATCGAAATAACCTTGAGACTGTTCGGAATCGTTCCCAGTGGGTAATTTTTAAAAATGTATCACCCTCGGCATGAAAATAGCCGTTGAGGACTACTACTGCTGCTGTGGACTATGAACGTGAACGAATCCGATGCTCGGCGCGGCGTTCACAGTTTGTATGAATTATTCCTCAACAGAAACACTTGCATGCAGACTCGGATTCGTTTCCCGATTTAAAAGTCATCGATTCGAACGACAATTCACATGAGATTCGACGTTGATAAATACGCCTGTTTTAATTGTATGTTTTTTTATCGGATCGAGACGAATCCAATATGAAAATCGGTCCATTCAAATTCAGTTTTGGGTTTAATTATCGAAATGACCTTGAGATGGTTCGGAATCGTTCCCAGTGAGTAATTTTCTAAAATTCATCACCCTTGGCACGAAAATAGCCGTTGAGGATTACTACTGCTGCTGTGGACTATGTACGTGAACGAATCCGATGCTTGGCGCGGCGTTCCCAGTTTGTAGGGATTATTCCACAACAGAAACACATGCATGCAGACTCGGATTCGTTTCCCGATTTAAAAGTCGCCTAAAACTGTATGTTTTTTATCGGATCGAGACGAATCTATTTTGTGTTTCATTATCGAAATAACCTTGAGACTTTTCGAATTCATTCCCAGTGGCTGATTTTTTAAAATGTTTCACCCTCGGCACGATCAAAGCCGTTGCGGACTACTACTGCTGCCGTGGACTATGAACGTGAACGAATCCGATGCTCGACGCGGCGTTGTCAGTTTGTAGGGATTATTCCTGAACAAAAACACTTCCATGCATACTCGGATTCGCTTCCCGATTAAAAAGTCATCGATTCGAACAGAAATTCACATGAGATTCGACGTTGATCAATACGCCTGTTTCAACCGCTTTTTTTATCGGACCGAGATGAATCCAAAATGAAAACGGTCTATTCAAATGCTGTTTTGTGTTATTATCGAAATAACCTTGAGACTGTTCGAAATCGTTCCCAGTGGGTAATTTAAAAAAATGTATCACCTCGGCACGAAAATAGCCATTGAGGACTACTACTGCTGCTGTGGACTATGAACGTGAACGAATCCGATCATCGGCGCTGCGTTCTCAGTTTGTAGGGATTATTGCACAACAGAAACACTTGCATGGAGACTCGGATTCATTTCCCGATTTAAAAGTCGTCGATTCGAACAAAAATTCACATAAGATTCGACGTCGATAAATACGCCTGTTTCAGATGTATGTTTTTTATCGGACCGAGATGAATCCAAAATGAAAACGGTCTATTCAAATTCTGTTTTGTTTTATTATCGAAATAACCTTAAGACTTTTCGGATTCGTTCTCAGAAGGTGATTTTAAATAATGTTTCACCCTCGGCACGAAAAAAGCCGTTGAGGACTACTACTGCTGCTGTGGAATATGAATGTGAACGAATCCGATGCTCGGCGCGGAGTTCTCAGTTTGTAGGGATTATTCCTTAACAGAAACACTTGCATGCAGACTCGGATTCGTTTCCGGATTTAAAAGTTGTCTATTCGAAAGGAAATTCACATGACATTCGACGTTTATAAATACACCTGTTTCAACCGTTTGTTTTTTATCGAATCGAGACGAATCCAATGTGTAAAACGGTCCATTCGAATTCTGTTTTGTGTCTGATTATCGCAATAACCTTCAGACTGTTCGGACTCGTTCCCAGTGGGTGATTTTTTAAAATGTTTCACTCTTGGCACGAAAATAGCCGTTGAGGACTACTACTGCTGCTGTGGACTATGAACGTGAACGAATTCGATGCTCGGCGCGGCATTCTCAGTTTGTAGGGATTATTCCACAACAAAAGCACTTGCATGCATACTGGGATTCGTTTCCCGATATAAAAGTCGTCGATTCGAACCGAAATTCACATGAGATTCGACGTTGACAAATACGCCTGTTTCATCCGTTTTTTTAATCGAATCGAGACGAATACACTACGAAAAACGGTCCATTCAAATTCTGTTTTGTGTTTCATTATCGAAATAACCTTGAGACTTTTCGGATTCGTTCCCAGTGGGTGATTTTTAAAAAATGTATCACCCTCGGCACGAAAATTGCCATTGAGGACCACTACTGCTGCTGTGGACTATGAAAGTGAACGAATCCAATGCTCGGCGCGGCGTTCACAGTTTGTAGGGATTATTCCACAACAGAAACACTTGCATTCAGACTCGGATTCGTTTCCCGATTTAAAAGTCATCGATTCGAACGAAAATTCACATGAGATTCGACGTTGATAAATTCGCCTGTTTCAACCGTTTGTTTTTTATCGAATCGAGACAAATCCAATATGTAAAACGGTCCATTCAAATTCTGTTTTGTGTTTCGTTATCGAAATAACCTTGACACTGTTCGGATTCGTTCCCAGAAGGTGATTTTTAAAAATGTTTCACCCTCGGCACGAAAATAGCCGTTGAGGACTACTATTGCTGCTGTGGACTATGATCCTGAACGAATCCGATGCTCGGCGCGGCGTTCTCAGTTTGTCGGGATTATTCCACAACAGAAACACGTGCATGCAGACTCGGATTCGTTTCCCGATTTAAAAGTCGTCGATTCGGACGAAAATGCACATGAGATTCAACGTTGATAAATACGCCTGTTTCAACCGTTTGTTTTTGATCGAATCGAGACGAATCCAACATGTAAAACGGTCCATTCAAATTCTGTTTTGTGTTTCATTATCGAAATAACCTTGAGACTTTTCGGACTCGTTCCCAGTGGGTGGTTTTTTTAAATGTTTCACTCTCGCCACGAAAATAGCCGTTGAGGACTGCTACTGCTGCCGTGGACTATGAACGTGAACGAATCCGATGCTCGCCGCGACGTTCTCAGTTTGTAGTCATTATTCCACAACAGAACCACTTGCATGCAGACTCGGATCCGGTTCCTGATTTGAAAGTCGTCGATTCGACGAGAAATTCACATGAGATTTAACGTTGATTAATACGCCTGTTTCAACCGTTTTTTTATCGGATCGAGATGCATCATCAACCTCAAAAGGTTCACATTGTTTGGATTCGTTTCCTATGCATGATTCTAAAATTTCACCTCCCTCGATATCGAGAATATCGTTTCAGAACTACTACTGCTGCAGTGGACTATGAAAAGAAATGAAACCAATGTCTTGCTCAATGTTTTCTGATTGTAGAGATTGTTCCACAACGAGACCACTTGCATTCGCACTTGTATTTATTCCCAACTGTAAAAAATATTGATCCAAACGGAGATTTCCATGAGATCCGACTTTAATTTTTCTTTAAGTTTGATAAATACGCATACAATAATTTTTTTCCAGTGTCGAGACGAATCCAATATGCAAGACCATTCGTTAAAATAATGTTTCACGTCTGTTTATGGGAATCATATTTACAGTGGTCGGCTCAAAGCTCAAAAGAGCGCTTCCGAACAGCTACCATTGCACTCGGCTACGTAACGAAATGAAGCCAATGTTTTGCGCAATGATCTATGATTGCAGAGGGTATTCCATTTAACTTCCGAGTCTTTTTCAATTCCTTTTTTCCCATTATCCGTTAGTAGTCAACTTTTCCCTCCTGTTTTGTCGAGTAATTATTTTCAACTCTCTGAAACATTTAAAGCTGAGCAATGCGCACTCTACATTTCTAGATGCGTTTTTTTAAATTGTTCACGAAGGTTTATCGGCGGTGGCAGTTCATCAAATATATCGCCGGGACCGAGCGTTACATCATATGACTTATTTATTCCATTCGAATTATCCGAGAACCTAAAATCTACGTATGTTTGGATAAAAATATTGTTTTAATAAAAGAACTGGACGTTACAGCATAATTCATTGCACATGTGACAAACGCCGATCATTCGTTGCTTCATCATTTGATAGAGAAGGACAGCAAACTTCGGTTCGAACAAAAGAACTTTCGCGTTCGCGATACGAAATTCCGTCTGAACTCTGCCACTTTTTCAAATGTTTAGAATCGGTGCCTTGATAACCCGACACTGAGGCGTCGCCCAACGCGTACGTAACGGCGATTCTGATTGGCCTAGAATTCCAGAATTCTATTGCTTTCCATTTAAAAGCTATTGCGAATTAAAAAAATCGGCTAAGTAGCTTCGTTCCGAACATCGTCCAGCATCGGTAGTTGCCGGATGCACGACCTGAACTGAATCACCCTGTATATATTGAAACGTTTCGCGTTTGGCCGCGAAGGGTTTTATTCGTTTTCCCCGTTCGTTCGTGAGGTTACGACGAAAACGATATTCAACGGCGAATATTCGGCCTAACGATGGAATTTTTTGGGTTTCCCGTAGCCTCCTGAAGGGCGATGTACGTAACGTGGGCCGGAATTTATAATCGGGATTTAGAAGGTATTTTGGAAGATGCCTCAGTGGTTTTGAGGGTCTCAGGGACACCTGTCAGAATCCGTCATCATCGGCATTGATGTTTCGGATTTTCGTATTAAATAAGGCTGATAAAAATAACAAGAGAGTGTTAGTTTTGTTAGTTCCGTGATTTGAGATTATTTAATTGAGGTATCGACGTTTACCGGGATGTGGAGCAGGTCGCGAGAAGCGCGGTCGTGTTTAGAGGGACAGAGATGGAGATAGTCGGGAGAGGTGTCGCGCGCACGTGTCTCTCGAGCGCGCTCTCTTATTCTCGTTCGTTCGCTCTCTCGCTCGCGCTCGCACAAACCGCGAGCGTCGTCGTCCACGCGTTACGCCGGATTCGGGGTCGCTTCTGTAACAGATGCGATCGCCCGTGAATTTACTGGGATCGGTTATTATATGGCGGTACAATCGGTTGGCACTAGTTGCAAAGTGCAACGTAGTACACGGTTGCCAGCCCGTGATACTCACGCGCTAGAGAGCTAGCGTACAAATAATGTGCTTGCTCGAGGCGGATTCAATCCCCTCGAGTGCACATAGCGGGGCCGTCCGGAAGGGACGGCTGACCTCCTCGGTGCCAAGCAAGGAGGACGAAAAACCAGAGAAGCTGGTTGTAGAAGTTCCTCTCGTGCAGCGAAGCGCGATCGGCGCTTCTCGGACTGCACGCTCCGAGTTTTATGTGGGAGAAACGCGTAGCTTGGCGATTGATTGTCGGAGTGACAATCAATCGGATGTTCGTTGCCTTTCCCTAACTAGCAATCACCACGACGACTCTATTTCGAGGTCCGACTTCCAGCGCAATGCTGGGGCTTCCCACGAAATAGAGTATCTAACCCGAAGCTGAGGTCGTCCTAGGATGGGACCAGGGCTACGGCAGCAAGGCCTCCATCCTGCGATCCGAGGTCTCGGATGACGGTGACTCCACGTAATATGTTGAATAATTTGCGACAGAGTGCCTCTCCGGCTCGCGCTCGCCCTTAAATAGCCCAAGGCCCGTCAGGAGAAATTCCATTTCTCCCGCGATTCCGGAGACCTAAGTGGGAAATCACGCCGCCGAAGAACACTCCGTTGGTGGGATTGACTGCGTTGGTTAGTTCGAGGACGTTAGCACATTGTACTCATATCGAGGGGTAAAATATGCCCGATGGTGTCTCTCTAGGATATTAGGCGCGCACGCGGTACGAAGAGGCGTCATGATGAGTTTAAATCACGTCCTTAGCAAGATAGGAGTGGTCGAGCGCGGAAGGCGAGAAATTCTATAAGACGCGGCGATTCGCTTGAGTCCGCGGTGGTCTTGTCCCTCGCAGTGGGCGGGGCCCCTTGCGAGGTGTCGCGGGCTTGCCCTGATTTCTTGACTTGAGTGACATGCCCGGCCGGCGGCATGGCCTATGGTTAGATGCTATCGCATTACGTGTGACGGTGGCTTACCTATGTGGCCGAAACGTTACAATATATATATCGCGTAGCTTCGAGTCGTACCTCTGAGGACCTGTGTATTTTTATAGCGCGTTTTACGAAATCGCGTTTCAAGAAAACTCACGTTTCACGAATCGCGTTTACGGCGCGTTTCTGTCCATAAAGCATGTGACAATCCACTGTGTATCGTGTTTGTATCGCGTCGTTCATTATTCTAAAAGATTAGAAAAAATATTTTTCTGATTTCTGACTGACGTACTTGCGAATATATATTTTCGTACATTAATAAATATAATATATATAAACAGTGTCACAACGATTTTTATAAACAGTGCTACAATTACAATGGTGTTTACGGCCCTAACCTCTTACGAGGGTTAGGCCGTCAGTGCAAATTTTAAATCATACGGCTCTTTTGAGGGCTAATTTAATTTCCAGTTTATCAGTGTTGCGAATTTGAACTTCCAAAAGTTCTTCGAATATGCCAAACCAACGGTCCTTGTCAGGGCCAAAGATTAATTTGACGAAGGTTCACATACTGCAAATTCTGTCATCAAAATTCTTCATACTGCAAATTCCAACATCCAAATTGTTTCGAAAACGTAAATATGGCAGCAGGCTGAAACAGTGAGCTCATCTACATCGAACTTTACATCGAACACAGGTAAGGAGAAAAATATGACCTTTCACGAGGACATGGGTGTTCCTGTAACTGTACGTCTGAAAATCCGTGTCGCAAACAATCTGAATCCAAAAGAACAAGACTACGAAGTTTTGTATGAAGGAAGGATCAGTGTACCATTGAAGAACGACGCTGGTTCTGCCTCTACAAGGAAATCCATTTTTCTCATTTGGGAATGATCACTCGCAATCCCAAAGCTGTCCAGGGAAAACGATTGTCCAATAAGTAATCCTCTTAACAAACTTCCAAAGTCAACAAGAAAAAAAGGGCAATGGAAAGAAAACATCAGCTCGCTAAATATCATTCAATATTATAGTGATAATAGATTTTTTATAAACTATTGTTTGGTTGAAAAATCTTAAGACATATTTCTTTATATATATATATATATATATATATATATATATATACACCAACAGATAGAAATATTAATTCAAAAGATTGGACAAAAAATATTTATCTTTGGATACTGCGATCTAGGTATTCGTTCGGAGACAATGAAACATATGTATTTTCTTCGCTTCAGCAGGATCAACAGGTGCATCATCCAAAAGTATCAAGTCCTTCTTTCGGATGCTCAAATTGTCACACGCTGAATAGGCAAATAGTAAAGAAACTATGGTACTTAAAAATAATATTTTAAATTTTTATTCGAGGGCTTGATACTTCATACGTTCCCGTTTTTGCAAATAAACAGCTTTGTTTTTTTTTATGTTTTTTTCCAGAGTTCAGGCAGCTCCTCCATAGCCACGACCGTATTCGCCCCGCCTGTGGCTGTTCCCCCAGGGGCGTGCTGATCTCATATTTCGGCGCCAATAATGATGAACCTCAAACGAATTCATTTGGGCCATCATGTTTAGCACCCGGTTCTCCCGCACACGACATCCAGCGCGATTCCCGCATCCTGCAATGAAAAATATTGTTTTTATTAATTTTCATCAAATACAAATGTAAAATATATCACTAGAAGCTTCTTTTGATCGAGCCTTTTGTATACAGAGCCTAAATCGAAATAAGAATATTTTTTATCATTTGAAGTAAAAAAATGTATATTTTCAGGTATCAAAAAGCCAAAGATATACATTTTTCTTGTATACAACTCTTTAAAGAATTTGTCTGTCGGTATTGAAGTGCTAAGAATATGCATTCATTTTGCATTAAGGATATGTACAAGATCATTAAAATCTCACAAACTTACCAATCCAGTTTTCTCATAGACAGTTGAGTTTTTTTAGAAAAACAAATCATGAGTTACCCTGAACATGATTCATCTTTGAGAAATCTCTGTATGCAAGTTTTTGCCATTTCTCTCACTACTTTCATAATAAAAGCTGTACCACGTAACATATCACGCGGTACACGTAGTTCGCCTTATGTTACATCCTAGCGAATGTGCCTTCTCTCGGTTATTCCCAATATCCTCATTTGCCGTCATAAGCGTATTAAATGTATAAATCTAAGAATAAGACGCGTAACAACATTAAACGGAACTTGCGTACGTTCCGCGAGCATATTTTTCATTTATTTTATTCAGTCGGTTCGCCTCGTGTTATAACCTCGCATTTCTTCAAGGCGTAAATATCGAACTCCCAGAAAGAAATACGAGGCACCACTCGAACGAGATGAGAAGACTTTGCGACTAGCCTAAATAAGTCCCGACCGATAATTATTTAACATGGTGCCGGCAGGAAACGAGAACTCAACAACGCTCGATCTCTTCGCGCACCCAATATAATCTTTTGATATGAGAAGTCACCATAGCCATAGTTTAACATAACACAAACCATGCGAATGCTTAGGTCTCAGATATCGAACTCTATATCCCATGCGCGTTTTCGCCGAAACACAGGACAAAGGTCCCCTGCCTTCGACACGTGCGATTCTAAATAAGGAATGATCGAGATCCATTCTGCGAATCATGAATATCGCGACCAATCACGCTAAACCTTAAAGTTCTTTCTCCCACAATTCATCCCCACTTAATTTTCTCGTCAAGAAAGACTTCCTTCCTGAAGTCAGTCTCCCAACAATTGCCATCGCGTTCAGATCAAGTCTCCCAACAATTGCCATCGCGTTCAGATCAAGTCTTCCAACAGTTTCCATCGCGTGCAGATCAGTCTCCCAACAATTGCCATCGCGTTCAGATCAAGTCTTCCAACAGTTTCCATCGCGTTCAGATCAAGTCTCCCAACAATTGCCATCGCGTTCAGATCAAGTCTTCCAACAGTTTCCATCGCGTGCAGATCTCAGTCTTGCAAAATCGTCTTCGCTTCTTAATCTTGTTCTGACAGAATTCGAAGTGCAGTAGCGATATCATAGAGCTTTGAATATTATACATCTTCGGGTTTTGACCGAAGTGTCGTATAAACGTTTAGTCGACTCTCGCGGGCTCGAGTCTATAAAATAGTTCAAGTGCTGTTTACCACGCGTATATACATAAATACTCTCAGCGCCCAAGAGTCTGGTGCTGGTGACCGCTTTCCGAACGCTAAGCGTGGCGTCCATCAACGAGACCCTTATCTGCGAGCGACAACCGATATTCTTGCGAGCGAGCGTACCTACACACCGATACACTCACGAACACAGCGACCAATGTAAGCAACCAAATTTCATTTTATGTTAATCCGATTGTTCCCCCGACTTCATAGTTATTTTCATTGTCATTTTGTCTGTATAAGTAACCTTATTCATCCGATCACTTAGTTGTAATAAACCTTTAGTTTAGTTTGTACAAATTTGTCGGATTATTTCTCGATACCAAATCACTGCATGATTTCCTAATTTCAACTCATTCCAAGCACTACCCCTTTTTACCCTCATCCCGTGCTATTGCGCTTGTCGTAGGCAAAAAAGGAGGGAATCAAAAAATATATGCCCACGTCCCTTCAGGACGTGACATATTAATTTTTGGTTATATTGGGGGCACTCGATCCACAGTCGTACCCCATCATGCCAACGGCGGAATGGAATAAGCATAATGCCCAAAATAAATGGATGCCAATCATCTGGGAACAAGTAATGAATGATTATTCTTCAGTTATTGGAGTCGGATCTATCGACTCGAGTCGACTTAGGTTTCCTATTGGGCTATTTGAGTACTCCCGTATTTGTGCATTTCTTCGCAAGTGTCTCGCCTCGTGGTCTCGAGATATTCTATTTGACCATTACTAACGACGGACACATGCGACGACATGCCACAATAATATATGATTCGCAATATTTCGACCTTATGCGGTCCGGTGTATTGATCTCCGAGTTTACCGGGTTTAGGACCCTTCTGTAGATAGACGAAGTCTCCTACTTTGAAATTTTTTGGATTCGCGTTTCTGTCGTAATACTTTTTTGAACGATTTTTGGACGAGACCAAATTTTCGTAAGCGGTGTTTCGGATTCCGTTAATACGTGTGATCAATTCAATTAAATAACCACGATATGTTGGGAGACTTGATCTGAACGAGATGGAAACTGTTGGAAGACTTGATCTGAACGCGATGGCAATTGTTGGGAGACTTGATCTGAACGCGATGGAAACTGTTGGAAGACTTGATCTGAACGCGATGGCAATTGTTGGGAGACTGATCTGCACGCGATGGAAACTGTTGGAAGACTTGATCTGAACGCGATGGCAATTGTTGGGAGACTTGATCTGAACGCGATGGCAATTGTTGGGAGACTGACTTCAGGAAGGAAGTCTTTCTTGACGAGAAAATTAAGTGGGGATGAATTGTGGGAGAAAGAACTTTAAGGTTTAGCGTGATTGGTCGCGATATTCATGATTCGCAGAATGGATCTCGATCATTCCTTATTTAGAATCGCACGTGTCGAAGGCAGGGGACCTTTGTCCTGTGTTTCGGCGAAAACGCGCATGGGATATAGAGTTCGATATCTGAGACCTAAGCATTCGCATGGTTTGTGTTATGTTAAACTATGGCCATGGTGACTTCTCATATCAAAAGATTATATTGGGTGCGCGAAGAGATCGAGCGTTGTTGAGTTCTCGTTTCCTGCCGGCACCATGTTAAATAATTATCGGTCGGGACTTATTTAGGCTAGTCGCAAAGTCTTCTCATCTCGTTCGAGTGGTGCCTCGTATTTCTTTCTGGGAGTTCGATATTTACGCCTTGAAGAAATGCGAGGTTATAACACGAGGCGAACCGACTGAATAAAATAAATGAAAAATATGCTCGCGGAACGTACGCAAGTTCCGTTTAATGTTGTTACGCGTCTTATTCTTAGATTTATACATTTAATACGCTTATGACGGCAAATGAGGATATTGGGAATAACCGAGAGAAGGCACATTCGCTAGGATGTAACACCTTATAACAAACGAGATTCTCTCTTTTTTTTAAAATAAAAAGCAACCTTACAACCAGCAACATTTTCACTTTTTTAAGGGTACTAATATAAGGCAAAAATACTCGTTTTTGCTTCAACCACTTGAGGTTATGAAAACAAAACAAAATACGTAGCAAACACCCAGCCCAACTATTTGAGTGTGGCTAGTTGTTTGCTACTACATATTTTGTTTGTGTCAACAGGACTTACGTTTATTTTCGAGTTGCGGGCCCGACGTCGGTTGGTCCGGCTGAGGCGGTGCCGGTGTCTCCTCGGGATTTTTGTTCTACTCCGCCTCATCAATCGGCATCGACTCGTTTTCGCTCATTTTCTGGAAAACAGCGAATTCACATATTGCAAAATTCAATATTCAAATCTATAAACTTATTATCAAGAATAATCGAAAGTTACTACTTGAAAATTCGCTGCTGAATCCGAGTTAATGAAGTCTGCACGACTTCGAATGCACGACTTCGAACACCGATGAAAGGCGCGGATTTGTCCATTGGCTGGACGACTAGTTCCATTGGTCATCGCAGGCCACCTATCGAGCGGGACATCCGTATTCGAACCACCAGGCAGTGTTACCGACCGTATAAAATTGATAGCCGCGGTGAGGTTTGAATTGCGCTGTAAACGCTCCCAGCGCAATACCGGTCGGGATTGGACCAATCAGATCGACGGTAAGCACGCTATGTACACGTTAAGCATAATTCGCACCGCACCCCCGATCGCTAGCGTACTCGTGTAAACATAAAAAATTCGGATACACAATTATTAAAATCAGATTCTAAATAGTAAGCAAAATGGTAATAAAACAATTACAATGGCATTATAAAATCTTCTGTACATTGGCTTTATAAAGTTTGTCGCCCAATCTTTGATTTTATTATTTATTCACCTCGGTCACGTATGAAGTTTTTCCCCTTTAATTGTGCAATAACATAGAACATTGTTTTTGTTAGGCATAAAACAATTATAATATGTAAAAATTGCTCGCCTTAAAGCGTCTGCACACTGTACGCGATGAGCGATATTCAATAGGAGTTATGGTATTCCAGAAAACCTCTAGGAAAGTGAAGCTCCCATTGGATATCGCCGATCGCTCGTCGCAAATCGCGCGCAGGGTCCAGAGGCCATAAGTCGGGCAAATTTTTTCATATTATAATTATTTGCTGCTTAACAAAAACAATGTTTTATGTTATTGCGTAATTAAAGGGAAAAAACTTAATACGTGACCGAGGTGAATGAATAATACAATCGAAATTTGTTAATTGTTTTATTACCATTTTGCTTACTATTTAGAATCTGATTTTAATAATTGTGTATCCAAATTTTTTATGTTTACACGTATACGCTTGCGATCGGGGGTGCGGTTCGAATTATGCTTAACGTGGACATGGCGTGCTTACTGTCGATCTGATTGGTCCGATCGCGGCTGGTATTGCGCTCTGAAGGTTCACAGCGCAATTCGAACCGCATCCCGGCTATCCATTGTATACGGTCGGTAACACTGTCTGGTGATTCGAATACGGATGTCCCGCTCGATAGGTGGCCTGTGATGACCAATGGAACTAGTCGTCCAGCCAATGGACAAATCGGCGCCTTTCATTGGTGTTCGAAGTCGTGCAGACGCGG
This sequence comes from Ophion slaviceki, assembly GCA_944452715.1. Taxonomy (NCBI): domain Eukaryota; kingdom Metazoa; phylum Arthropoda; class Insecta; order Hymenoptera; family Ichneumonidae; genus Ophion; species Ophion slaviceki. Next base: position 2,536,619 of record OX101793.1, read on the forward strand.
GAAAAACTCCATTAACTCGGATTCAGCAGCGAATTTTCAAGTAGTAAGTAACTTTCGATTATTCTTGATAATATGTTCATATATTTAAATATTTAATTTTTCAATATGTGAATTCGCTAAGTTTTCCAGAAAATGAGCGCGGACGAGTCGCTCCCGATTGATGAGGCGGAGGAGAAGAAAGGTCCCGAGGAGACACCGACACCGCCTCAGCTGGACGAACCGACGTCGGGCCTGCAACGCGAAAATAAATGTAAGTCCTGTTTACACAAACAAAATACGTAGCAAACAACTAGCCACGCTCAAATAGTTGGGCTGACTGTTTGCTACGTATTTTGTTTTGTTTTCATAACTTCAAGTGGTTGAACAAAAAATGAGTATTTTTGCCTTATATTAGTACCCTAAAAAAGTGAAAATATTGCTGGTTGTAAGGTTGCTTTTTATTAAAAAAAAAGAGAGAATCTTGTTTGTTGTAAGGCGAACTAGGTGTACCACGTGACATGTCACGTGGTACATCTTTTATCATGAGAAAGTGGGAGAAATAGTAAAAACTTTCATAGATTTCTCAAAGACGAATCATCTTCAGGGCAACTGACGATTTGTTTTTCTAAACAAAAATCAACTGTCTATGAGAAAACTGGATTGGTATGTTTGTGAGATTATATTATACATATCCCTAATGCAAGATGAATGCATTTTTTTATATCTCCCATACCGACAGACATAAATTCTTTAAAGAGTTGCATACAAGAAAAATGTATACCTTTGGCTTTTCGATACCTGAAGATATACATTTTTTATCGCCTTCAAATGATGAAAAATATTTTTATTTCAATTTTGGCTCTGTATACAAAAGCCTCGATCAAAGGAAGCTTCTATTGATGAACCTCAATTTTTTTATTTGATGAAAATTAATAAAAACAATATTTGTCATTGCAGGGCGTAGGAATCGCGCTGGATGGTGTGTGCAGGAGGAACGGGAGCTAAATTTGATGGCCCAAATGAATGTGTGTGCAGTCCATCATTATATGCGCCGAAATAATAGATCAGCGCGCACCCGGGGAAACCGCTACAGGTGCGGTGGACGTGGCTACGGAGGAGCCTGATGTCTAGAAAAAAATTCCATTAAAAAACCTCTATTGATTTGAAATGGGGAACGTATGAGGTATAGCCCACGAATAAAAATTAAAAATATTTTGTCAAAGTACCAAAGATTCATTATTATTTGACTGTTCAGCGTGTAACAATTTGAGCATCCGAAAGAAGGACCTGATACTTTCAAATGGTGCACCCGTTGATCCTGCTTAAGCCCCGCTAATGAAGATATACATACATTTTTCATTAGTGGACGAATATTGCAAAGCGGCTGAAGAAAATACATATTTTTTATTGTCTCCAAACGAATTCCTAGATCGCAGTACCCAATGACAAATATATTTTGTACATATTTTGAATATATTTCTATCCGTTGGATACTTCTAGGGATTCCATATTCAATACTATATTAATAATTTTGATCCTAAAATACACTAAGGATTTTTTATTGCCTACGTCGATGCAAGACAAATTCTTATTGGTGACCTTCCGATGAATCTTTCATCATCGCTGATCGATCAACGTTGGTCTCCAGTTGTACACTGATCTTTCCTTCATACAAAACTTCCTTGCTTTGTTCGTTCGGATGCAGATTGTTTATGACACCAATCTTCGGGCCTAAGGTTACGGGAACATCCGGCATGTCCCCGTAAGTCGGACTTCCGTCGCAGTGGTCCTCGCACAATTTTCTTTCTACGCCCAGGCTTATTTTACTGGCCAGATATATAGGGTATATGCAAGCGATCTGTACGGGGCATTAAAAGTGGGATTAGCACGGCGAAACAAATTGATATGCATCCATTGCGTTTACATCAACATATGTCAGATGCTAAGAGCGCATTTCTTAATTGGGGGCCTATTAACTCACAAAATATGTACTTTATTAAATATGCCATTCAAATTACTCTGGATAAATTAAGTATTCTTTTCAGTCGCTGTGTTTGTTTGACAGATCTCAGGTGTGCGCTATCACTATACAATCTACACGATGCTTGACGATGCTTAGCCTTTTTTACTTAGTGTGCTTGATGCAAAGCTAAGTGATATGTTCAGGTGCTCGATACCTATGGGTACACATCAATGGTGGCCAATGCATCGACCATGGTCAACCGGTCGACCGCCTAGATGATTTCAGAAGCCCGTCAGAGTAAAATAAAAAATCAATTACGCAAAAGGTTTGGGTTTGTTTGGGTTTAAAACTGTTGGTGGCGGTAGACCACCAGGTATATTTTGGACCGTAGTGGCGACTGTACACTTCAAAAGTTTCGCCACCCCTGGTATACATCTGTAGTTGTCTTTGAGTAACGAAAAGTTCATATTTTTTTCCTTAGCTGTGTTCAACACAAGAAAATTCCATACTTTCAGCGGTTTCTTCTCTTCAGTGTAAAGTTCGATGTCGATGAGCTTGCTGTCATATTTACGGTTTCGAAGCATTTTTTCATGTTAGAATTTGCGGTACGAAGAACCTTTGTCAAATTAATCTTTGGCCCTGACAAGGACCGTTTGTTTGACGTATTCGAAGAACTTTCGAAGGTTAAGATTCCCAACATTAACAATCTTTGAAAATGGGAATTTAGTCCTAAAAACTGCGATTTGTTTTATTTGCATTGATAAACGCTTTAACCATGGTGAACGGCTAGAGCTGTTTAAAACTATTGTAACAGTGTTAGTATATGTATATATATCCTATTTATCACAAGCACGTCGTCGTCAAGTAGTACGTTTAAGGAGGGCCGCTGCATGTCCGGGCTACGGCTTGAGCAGGAAACTAGCATTTTTCAGAATGTTTGCCACGCAAAATATCCTCTGCTTGTAGTGTCCTACTCTGCCACTTGTAGCGCTAGTTCTTCTCGAGCAATCCTGAGGCGCGCGCAGGAGCTATGTATATATATACACACGCACACATATCATTCGAAGACTTTCGAAGACCATAGCTTCGAATGCGAGGATCGGATAGTACGGTGAAAAATGTACCTTTTCAGGATTACTATTTTAATTTCGTTAATTTCATCAATTCCGCACCGCTGCTTAAGGGAGAATATCAGTGTGACAGGCTGAAAAATGAGGCATTTTTTGGGATTTTTTTTTAAACGGCTCGATCAAATTATTTGAAATTTTGTGTGTTAATTATTGAAGTAATGAAGCACACAAGGAATTTTTTGGGATTTTTAGTACATATTATTAAGCAGAGGAGCGGTCGCAAAATGGCGTCTCAAAAAAGACTCCCCGACAGTTGACAGCATAAGGGCCACAGCAAGCATGCGAAATCAAAAATTCAAAAAGATTATTAAATTATAATAGTATAGCTATCGCAGCATCGTAAGAAATTTGAAAATTTTGCACGAATTTTACACGAAAGTTTTGCAGTAAATTGTTAATAAAAAAAGTAAACAATTTAAAAAAAACTCTACGATGCGACGATAGCGATAAGTTTTCTGAAGAGAATCCTTTTTGAATGAAGTCGATTGGACAAAATTTGACAGAGTTATGTTGTCAACCAGGTAAAAAAACATGGTTTCGAGAGAAACGCATTTAAAGTATAGAATGGCCCGTATAGAAGGCTCTGAGAGCGGCGACGCTTGGCGCCAATTTCGAATACTTCTAAGAAATTCTATTTCTTCTAAGAACTTCTAAGATTTCTAAAAGAAATCGATTTTTTCACACTGATATTTCTCCTTAAACTCCAAACATCAAAATAGTCGTATTCGGCGTCTGGGTGGTTAAGTACCCCGTGCGGGCCTCGCGCCTGCGCAATAAGAATATTGTCAGTGACCTACTAGCGCCACGGGGAGAGGTAGAACTAAATAAAGCGGTCAAAAAGCGTACCTTTTATTTATATATGGTAAGGGATAGGAGGTGCCAGCCCCCTGGTCTTGAGCAGCCCCCTGACACTGCCCTACTATTCACGAAAGCACGTTTTGTCGCGGCTTTTGAGTTCTTGATCTTCTTCAGCTGAACGATTAAATACTTTCGTGGCTTTCGTCCTGCTATCGTTATTGCGACGTTATTTAATTGTTCGAATGGAAAATCATTCCAAATATATCAATAGACTTTTATTCATGTAAAATATTCGAAACACCGGCGCAACATACATATATATGCATGCCTGTCACATGACGACTAGCGTCACAGACACTTTGCGAACAGCATGCCTGTCACATGACGACTAGCGGCAAGGACACTTTGCGAACAGCATTTATCGGGTGGGGATCGGAAATTCGAATGATCAATATTCAGAAGAACCGAAATTTCGAATTCAGCAATGACGAAGGTTCCAATATAGATAGATCAATTTTATGACAGTCTGTAAAATAGTTGATCGAAATTAGGAATACAAAAATCTCGAAGTTGATTTACAGCGAAAACACATATCAGATTTAACAAAATAATGAGAGCTATAATATCAATTGTAAATTGATTGTCGAATTGTAAATTCCTCGAATTGTAAATATTACGACATTTTGCAATTTCGAATTCATTAAACGAAGGACCAAAAAGTCGATCAGTTAAAATAGCGATGGGCCAAAATGACGAACGATCCCGATAGCGAAAACGTGGGATCAAGCAATGCTACTTGGGCTTCAGAATGAATATGGCAGATAGCGTTAGTGGTATATTAGGTCCTTGAACATTTTGACCCCACCCCATTTATCTACAAGTGACAGGGGGCTGATCTTGAGCACGGTCTTACTAAAGAGCATTAGATACCGTAGAGGCTGACCGTATACAATTTTGCGTGCCGTCTGTAGTTTTAGTCTCCAAGTGAACCAAGTAACCGACGATTTGCGCATGCGCTTTGTCTGAGGGGCAGGCGCATGCCCAGCCCCCTGTAACCATCAGTCATGTATGGCTCTCGTACAGGGTGACACTCGTATATATTTCCTTAACAGTCGGTGGCCCCGTTATTGACACCACGGAAAGCAGCCTATCATGCGGCGCTAGTAGTCACTCGCGTTACTCCCACTCCGCAAAACGCCGCGTCCCATTATTTTATTATATCTAACCTCCGCAATCTTGACATTTTTTTTCCGTTTTCTCGATCTCGATTTTTTACTGAAAAGTGTCGAAATTTTAGAACGTGTGCTGCAATTTGGTGTAAAAATAAGTCGATTTGGTGTAAAGAAAGTGATTCGATAAAGAACACTTTTGGTGGTTTTCATTTTTATCTTTATCAATGCCTGTGTGCATCGTTCGTGGCTGCGCGTCGGGTTTGTAATTTTTTTGGAAGAGGAACACGGGATGTAAGGAACAGGAACGCAGCAATATTCTTCACGTCTCAACGCTGAGCAAAAAGGAAGATAATCTGGATTTTAAAAAATATCCAAGTAGTGTAGTTTGACGTAATGAAAAATTAATTTAAAATTAAATCATCGTTATTTATTTTCATTCAATAAATATTTTAATAATACAATAATACTTTGATATGTGTAAATATCCTATCCCGTCCCTTGTAAAAATGTACTCTGGAATTGTAATGATGAAATAATAATGAATAATGCAAACGCGTCGTATGCGTCGAAAAAGTCGAAAAGTCAAAGTCGTACGGCTAACTTCACGGCGGTGCTCGACAAGCACTCTTGCAGCACTCATCATGCAATTGTGGTGGCATCCCTGGCAGTGCCTTAGTACTTCCCGGTAGTTGGCTGCATTCTATCTTTTGTTTACCTTGGGTATACGATTTTCGTACGTATACGATATAAGACGTTGCGCCGTGACGCGATTTATTTGGATTAATTGTTCATCGTAAGGAATACGTGTCTCTTAATACTACCAAACTTAAAAAATAATTGTAACCAGTGCAGTGTAAGGAAATAGAAAAAAAGCAACACGTCGAAATTGTCTTGTTTTAATTTTTTTATATTTTTCAGCGTCGTGAAAAAAGTGATCGGTGATTTTTTTCAGTGTGGCGAAAAGAACGATCTGTTGACGATAGCATTTTATCAAAGAAAGCCCGTAAGTCTTTTATTTATAGTTAATCGAAGAAATATTTGAAGTTTTTAACGTTGCTTTGAATATTTTGTGTTTGCAAACGCGTTTCTCAGAAGAGCCTGTTTTTGGTGACTACACGAGAGTGGAAAAAATCTTTATGATGCGTTTTAAAAGATTGACATCGTTGCTAGATTCTCTGAAAATCCAAAATCTATGAGAAATGCCTTTGCTGAGACATTTGGAACATTCCCTCAAAGAACTGTCTCGGGAAAACTTTAATGAGACTTGAAATATTTTTTAGTGGGAAAATTCTTTTATGGATAAATATTTGTGGCCTCCATAAAGTTTTTTTTGTGAGAAATCCTGCGTTGGTTTAAGGAAAAAAATGTCAAGGTAAAACCTTTTAAAGCTTCTGCAATGTTTTGTGTAGAAGTCATTTTGAAAAAAATGTTCTAGGCTTTATCTCACTAAAGGCATTTTTCACCAAGTATTATTTCCAGAAATATCAACTGCAAAGGCCAAAAAATTATTATTATTCTCATATGTATCGTGATCAGTTGTGAAAATAGTAATTTTAAAATAATGCATTACTCATTACTTTAAATAATGTGTATTGGATAAGTTCTCCATTACAAATTACAAAAGTAATGTGTAATGGATGTGTGTTTCATTACAAATGAGAAAAGTAACGTGCAATGAATGCATGTGCCATTACAAATTTCAAAAAGTAATGTGTAATGGTTGCATGATCCATTACAAAGTTTGAAAAGTAGTGTGTAATGGTTGCATGATCCATTACAAATTTCAAAAAGTAATGTGCAATGGTTGCATGATCCATTACAAATTTCAAAAAGTAATGAGTAATGGATGCACGTTCCATTACAAATTTTAAAAAGTAATTTGTAATGGATGCATGTTCGATTACAAATTACAATTGATAAAAAGTAATCTGTAGTGGAGAATATTCCATTACACATAACAAAATTGCCGTGCTTGCATTAGAAATTTGCACATTTGCTAAAAGTTGCTGTCTTATTATTTAATTTCGCTCACTAAAAGTTCTTTCAAGACTAATTCATTTTTTTTGCTTGAAACTCAATAATGCAGACGAAAAACGTTCAAATTAGAAGTTCGCACATTACTTTCACCTTGCTGTTTTACACAGACAAAGCTATCTACATGAGAAAGTCGATACTTTTAAAGACATGGACGAAGTTGCAAGCAAAGGATGGTTACAAATAATGAAAAAAACTGCATATTGAAATTGATCTGATATGATATATGGTCTCGCATGATTTTTCGAAGTTTTGAGATATATAAGAATTTTTCGAGCATTAACATTGAAAACTGGAAAACAAATTCTTTTTATCACAAAGATTCCTCTTTAAAAAAGCAAAAATTATGTGTAATGAATGCGTGCCTCATTGAGCATTGAAAAAGTAATATACCATTAATAAATGCAAAGAGCAATTACTATTATTATTATCAATTGATAATGGGTATCGATTATAAAAGCAACGTGTAACAGATTACGCGTTGCAAACTTATAAAACTCCACTTCAAATTCAAATAGATCGAAATTGTTTGGTCTACTGAACAATCCATTCAAGGAGTTATAAATTTCAAACGATCTATATAGTTATCTGAAATAATAAAATAGGTATATAATGCAGAAACTATATAAAGCGACATGTTTTGTTTCAGTAACTTGTATTCATTTTTGTTATATTACTTATATTATTATTTACATCTTTTATTATTAGCTAGGTTACGTATATTTTATTAGAATGCTTATAATTGTGTTAAGTATAATTTCTTCCGCCTATTCTGCGGATTCGTGAGATACATGAAATATCATCTCAGCCACTTTTTTCTCTTTCTCTCTCGATCTTTTTCTCGCTTCTGTCGTTATAATTGTAACACGAGGTTTTTTTAACGGCCATATTTATTTTTCTAATGCACAAAACTCAATTTTGACCCCGGATTCTGAAAGAGTGCACATAAAAGTATGGGAGATCATGACTTTGTATTGAGAAGTAATTTTTTTGATGATACAAATCTGGCTTGCATAAACCTTTTTTTTGTGTTGTCGAGTTTTATGCAGAAGAAAAACGAATTTACTCAAAACAAATTTCAATTAGCGAAATAAAATAATGAGATAGCAATGTGCAAATTTCTAATGTGAGCACGGCAATTTTTCTATTTGTGATGGAATATTCTCCGCTACGAATTACCTTATTGTAATTGTATTTTGTAATGAAGCACTCATTAATCATACATTACTTTTTCAATTTGTAATGGAACATGCGTCCATTACACATTACCTTTTGAAATTTGTAATGGATCATGCAACCATTACACATTACTTTTTGTAATTTGTAACGGAACATGCATTCATTGCACATTATTTTTCTTATTTGTAATGGAACACACATCCATTACACATTACTTTTGTCATTTGTAATGGAACATATGTCCATTACACATTACTATTGTAATTTATAATGGAACGTATATCCATGTATGTATGTTGTTTTATTTGTTCCCTGTAGGGTTACAAAGACCTTCCATTTCTCCTCCCTTTACATGCCATTTTTACAGGATTTGCGACTCTTACACTACACTTAACTACACTACACTCGCCTCTCCCCTCTCTCCCTCGCCACGCTCCAACGCCTCCTCCCACCGTGCCATCTCTCTCCCCCTCCTCCTCTCCCCGACTTCCGTTTCCTCCTTTTATTCCATTCCTCTTTCATTCCATTCCCTATCCATATCCTCCTCCCCCGCCCTCCTCTCCTCTTCTCTTCTTTTCCTTTTTTCCTCCAAGGCCCTCATCCAGTCCTCTCCCGTTCCCTTTTCGTCCAGTATTTCCTTTATCCTTTTCCCTATTCCTCTTTCTACCTCCTCTCCTCCTCCGCATCTATCCAGAATGTGCTCCCACGATTCAATCTCTTCCCCACAGCACCTACACGCCCGTTCCTCTTCCGTCTCCCAGTACCTCCCTTCCCTTATCTCATTTCCCATCCTAAACCTGGCTACTCTTCCGTATCTTCTCTCTCCCCACCCCGCCTTTAGGTATCCTGGTAACCCCTCCACTCTCACCTCCCTATACCATCTGTTATACCTAGATTCCGCTATTTTCTCTCCCCTCTCCCTTTCCTGTTCCCTTCTATCCTCCCTTTCCTTCCTTTCGTATCCCCCTTCTCCCTCGTCCTGCACGTATCCCTCCCTCTGCTCCCCCCCTCTCCTGAAATCTGTCCTTCCCCTTTCCCATTTTCCCCTCTCTCTTGCCCCTCTTCGCTCTCTCTCCCCTATCTCTTCCCAGCACCTCCTCGCCAGTTCGTTCCCTCCCCCCTCCTCAGCTTTTCCTCAAAATTCCACGCCCTCCTACCTGCCCTTGTCCTTATCTTTACCCTCTTCGTCTCTTCTCTCACCATGTACCCCGGCGTCCTCCAGTCCAGTCCCAATGTCCATCTCAAATACCTCTCCTGCATTCCCTCCATTTTCTCCCTCTCCTCCCAGCCCCACACCTCCGCCCCGTACCCCATCACCGTCCACACTAGCGTGTCGAACAGCCACCACTTTCTTAACACGTCATTCCCAAACAGCCTTTTCCCGATGCCCCAAGCCTGCTTCATCACCCCCCCCCCCCCCGCTTTCCTCACCCTATCCCTCACTTGCGCTTCCTGTCCCCCGTTCCTTTGGAAGACAAACCCCAAGTATCTGAACTCCCTCACCTCTTCCATCCCTTCCCCCTTCCATTTCCATTCCTTCTTCTTAAAGCGCCCTCCTCCTTTCCTAAACCTCATTATCTTTGTCTTCCCCACATTCACCTCCAACTTTTTCCCCTCAAAATATCTTTCCATCCTCTTAATCAGGTTCTCCATCTCCTCCTCCCTTTCTGCCAACACCACTATGTCGTCCGCGTACGCCAAGGAGTATATTTTTTCCCTCCCCACTTTCACGCCCCGCCACTCCCCCTTACCTAATTCCTCTTCCAGGTCCGCGGTCAGGATGTTGAAAAGCAACGGGCTTAACGGGCACCCTTGTCTCACTCCCCTCTCCGTCCAGAAGCTCTCCCCCACTTCCCCCCCTATCCTTACCCTGCTCTTCGTTTCCCCATACATTTCCTCTATCCTGTCTCTCAAACCCTTCCTTATCCCTCTTTTCCTCAACGCCTCCCACAGTACCTTCCTGTCCACCGAGTCAAAAGCCGCCTTCAGATCCACAAACATTGCCACTAACTTCCCCTTTCTCCTCTCAATCTGTCGCCCGATCACATAATTCAGCACATATATATTGTCCACCGTCCCCATCCCCTTCCTAAAGCCCGTCTGGTTGTGCGGCACTTTCCTCCCCGTTTCTACCTCCTCCTCCAGCCTCTTCGTTAAAATCCCCGCGTACAGTTTGTATAGGGAGGGCATCAGAGTCACCCCCCTATACTCCTCCACGCTCTTCCCCTCTCCTTTCTTGACAATCGGCACTATCAACCCCTCCTTCCATTCCTCCGGCCATCCCTCTCCTCTCCATATCCTCCTGCACACCTCCCCCGCCCACTCTTGCGCCTTCCTTCCCCCCCCCCCACTTCCATGCTTCGTTTGATATATCATCCCCTCCCATTGCTTTCCCTTCCTTGCTCCTTTCCACCGCTTTCCTAACCTCTTCTTCCGTTATTTCCTCCTCTTCATCTGCCCTTCTTCCCTCCCCTTCCTCTCTCCTCCCTTTTCTCTCTTCCCCCCCCCCCAGCAGCCTCATAATGTAGTTCCTCCATTCCTCTGCCCCGATTTCCTCATTTACACTCTTTCTTACCTTCCTGCCCTTATTCACTATCTCCCATACCTTATTTTCTGTTCTAGCCTCTGCTATCTCCCTTATGCATCTCTCCCTTTCCTCCTCCTTCTTTTTCTCGCATAATTCCTTATATTCTCTCTTCCTTTCTCTGTAGCTCTCTTCTTTTCCCTCTCCGTTCCCCCTCCTCCACCTCCTTAACTCCCTTCTCACCCCCTCCTTCCTTTCCCTACATTCCTCATCCCACCACCCTTTCCTCACTCTTCCCCCCTCATCATACCCTTTTCCCTCATTCTCCTTCATCACTCCCCTCACCTTTCCCAGCATCTCCCTTACCCTTGCTTGCCCCTCCTCTTCCTCTACCTCCAATGCTTCCATTGCCCTTGCAAATTCCTCCTTTCTCCTCTCCGTCCATCTCCCTTTTTCCGCTGTTCTCCCCTTCTCCTTCTCCTTCCTTCTCTCCTTTCCTCCCCTCCTTATCTTTACTATCAGCGGGTGATGGTCCGACTCTACCCTGTCTCCTACCCTCATACTCTCCACTCCTTCCTTTGTTCTTCTATCCCCCATGACGTAGTCGATTACCGTCGCCCCCGTCCCCCCTGTATACGTGAACTCCCCCTCTTCGTCGCCCTCTATGTTCCCGTTAAAAATCTCCCATCCCATCTTCTCCACCAAGTTCACCAATTTCCTTCCTTCCGCGTTTATCCTCTCGTCTCTTGATCTTCTTCCCTCCTGTTCCTCCTCCTGCTCCCCTCTCCACTCTCCCGCCTTTCTCCCCGTCCTCGCATTAAAGCCCCCCCCCCACCAAACTCCTCCCTTCCCCCCTCTCTCCTCCATATACCCTTTCAGTTGCCTTATCTTTTCCTCCATATCTCCATTAACGTACACCGCCGTTATGGTCCATGCCTCCACCCCCGATTCCACCTTCACACTCATTACTCCCTCTTCCTCCCTTCCCTCCCTCCTTCTTACCGGTTTCATTTCCTCTCTTACCCCCATTATCATCCCCCCTATTGCTCTCCCCTTCCTGTTCCTTTTCTTCGCCCACTGCTTATACCATATGTACCCCTTCGGTAGCTTCTGTCTTACCCTTTCCCATCCCTTCTCCTCTATCCACGTCTCCACCCACGCTATCACGTCCCACTTTTCTATCTCCTTCCAGAACTCCCTGTCCTTGTTTGTCAGTCCCGCTACGTTCCAGAATGTCACTGTCCAGCTCTTTTCCTTCCCCTCCTTGTTTCTCCCTCTCCCCTCCCCCCTCAAAGCCCTTTTTCTCAGTTTTTTCCCCTCCCTTCCTCCCCCCTCCTTCCCATTTCATCCTGCTTCTCTCCCTCTTCCCTCTCCTGCCCCCTTTCCCTTCCCCTCCAGTCCCTCAACTTTTCCTCCTCCTCATCCCAAAACCATGTGACTCCATCCACCGTTATCTTTCCGTGCGTTACCCTCACTCTCTTTCCTCTCTCCTCCTCCTCCTCCCCCAATCTTTTCAGCCGCCATTGCATCCTCCTCTCTTTCCACGTAAGGTCGTCCTCTATCCTCTCTTTCCTTCCCCTTAACTCTTTTTTCTTTTCCATAATTTCTCTCTTCCCTTCTGCTTTTTCCATCCTTACCATCACCATCATCTCTCCTCCTTGCTCTGTCCTCTTCCCTATCTCTCTCACACTCTCTACCACCCCCTGTACCCCGATTTGCTCTAGCAATCTTTCTACTGCCCCCCTCACCGGTCCCTCCCTCTTTACTCCCCTTATTATGCAGTTTCTTCTCCTTTCTTCTCTCTCATTTCTCTCCAACTTCTTCTCTATTTCCTTTACCCTCCTCCCTACCTGCCCACCACCACCCTCCTCTCGTTTTCTGCTCTCCTCTCCCCTCCTCCCCCCTCCGTCTCTATGATCTCCATCCGTACCCTTATTTCCTCTATCTTCTGCTCCTGCCTTTCTACCTTTTCCAGTCTTTTTTCCATCTCCTCCACTCTCCCCGCCATCTCCTCTCTCTCTACCCTCCATCTCTCCTCCGCCCGCCTCATCTCCTCCCTCATCTTTCCCAGCTCCTCTTTCACTTTCCTTCCCTGTTCCTTCACTTCCCCCATATCCCTTCTTGCCTCCTCTCTCATCGCTTTCATCATTTCCCTCAGGCTCTCGTCCTCCACCGCCCCTCCCTGCGGTGACCTCTGCACCTTCCTGCTCTTTTGGAACGCCTCACTCTCCTCCATCGCTCCCCCCTCCACCCGCTCTCTTTTCCTTTTCCACAACTCACTGATGTCCCCTATACTTCCGCACTTTTCCCTCATCAGCCTCTCCGCATTCGTCTTCCTACCTTTCCTCCTCATCATCTCCTCCCCCTCTTTTCCCTCCTTTCTTCCACCCCCGTCCTCCTCCTCTCCTTTCCCCTCCCTGTGCCTCTCCCCTTCCTCCCTCTCCTCCATGCTTCTGCTCTTTTACTCGCTTCTTTCCGCTCTCTTAATCCCTTCCTCACCTTCCCTGCCTTACCCACCTTGCTCTCTTCTTTACCTCTCCGCTCTCCTAATCCCTTCCTTACCTTCCCTGCCTTACCCACCTTGCTCTCTTCTTTACATCACTGTCCCGCTCTTTCCCACCTTCTCGCGCCGCCTTCGCGTCCCGCGTCGCCACTGTCCCGTCTCCTCACCGGCCACTTTCCTCCTCCCCTTTCTCCTCCACCACACCGTCCCCTTCGCCCTGCTTCCTAACCTCCTTTTCCACCTGCCTAGAACCTTCCGTTCCTTTCTATTCCTTGTTCCCCGACTCTTTTCTTTCCTTCTCCTCGCCACCTACCTTCGTCCCCTCCTTCCTTCGCACTTTCCCGTATTTTCCTGCTCCTTTTCCCTCCTTTTCACCACCTTCTCTATCACTCACTCGCTCGCACGTCCGTCCACACTCACTCCGGAAACGGAAGACCTGGAACGTATATCCATTACACATTACTTTTGTAATTTGTAATGGAACATATATCCATTACACATTACTTTTGTAATTTGTAATGTATACAGTAATGCACTATCAAAATAATGCATTATTCACAACTCTGATCGTGATACATTTATGAAGGCCATAGAGACTAAAATCAATCGTGTGTTAATCACAGGAAAAGTCTGCTGATGAATAAATATCTGAAGCTTTTTAAATGTTTTTTGGAAAGCCTTTTTCAGGAACTTTTTTAAACGTCTGTGCCTGCGCGATTGTGTTTGTTTGTCAAAGATTCAGCCATTACAAACAGTTTTCTCACAATTTTTCATGGGCAATATAATACATTTCTCGTTTTTCCAGGCTTGGTCTCGTAAAAGGGATTTTCAACTTATTCCTATTTCCAGAGGGTGTAATGGCAAATTTACATATATTTATAATAATGTTTTATACACATTATGGTGAAACATATTTGACTTTGTCATCAGATCCTCTGGAAATAAAAATCAGTGAAAAATTTATTTCGCGAGAGAAACCTGGAAAATTTTTATGAACAGATTTAGAAAAAAAAACACTACCGAGTCCTTAACAATGTTGCGTGTTTCCATCACCGGTACAGAAATGGGGTGTATAAAAAATTGTAATAAACTGTTCATTGCTTTTAAAGTTTTTGTAAATTAGTCAAGTCGAAAGGGCAAATCAATGAGATTTGCCCTTGATGTTAAGAAGTTTGACAATTTATTTCAAAAGACTTCTCGGACAAGCTTTATCGTTATGCTGAATATTTAGTACTTGTAAAAACAAATATTTTATTGCGTTCCAACGATGCAAATTTCTACATCATGTTCGTCCAATGTATCTGAGAAAGTTTTCTTGAGAAGACATAAGAAAATCTTTTGCATGATCGGTACATGGCATTATTTTTTCAAACTACTTCAGGCTCAGAATCGGTGAGGAATGCTTTTGGTGCTTCAAATTGCCAAAACTTGACTTCTCAAAGACTCTGACAGCCATATGAAACAGTTATGTCACAATTTTTCACAAGCTGTATTATGTCTTTCTGCACTACCGAATAGTATAGTATAGTTCTTTTTTCTAAGTATACCCTTGCGGTTCTTTACACAATTCTCCGCTCTGTACATTGATACCCTTTTACACATTTCCTTTTTTTGTTGACATTTGTCTTTCGTGCTTTTTTCTTTGATGCTTCCTGTCTTACCATGCATTTGAAGGCTCTCACATATGCGCATAATTTTTTGATCAGTTCATTTACATTTCTAAATTCATTTTTCATCTTAGTGCCTCCCGATTGTAGCCTATTCGCCACTTTTCCAAACCATCTACCACTTTCTTATTAATTTTTTATTTTATGTTGCATTCAAGAAGGCGTTCCACCTTTCTTCTTCCTTCCTACAATGCCGGCATAGGGTATTTGCGTATCACTTTTTGCCTCCTTTTCCTATATTTCCACATCTTAGCCTGGTCCATGTTTCTTTTGTTCTTTCCTCTAGGCCCCTTCTCTTCCCAGTACTCTTCGATTTGTATATATTATTTTCGATTGTTGTACTCCCTAAGATACAACGAATTCTCACTATTGTTCCAGTCTTGTTGTATTGTTTGGTGTTTTTTGTATACCTCTTTCGAAAAACGTGGGGCGCATGCAATAGATAATTGACGCACGAAGAGTTCACCTAATTGTAAGTCACTAACAACTTGATTGTACTGCGAATGATATGAACTGTTGTGTCAGTTTTCTCAACGACAGCTTCTTCCTACACTCCATCTATTACATACGCCCCACGTTTTTCGTTTTAAATCTTACAAGTATTTACACAGCTATTAATAATTCACAATCACAAATTTTCAATACAATCTTGGGTAAGGAATCTGTATTGGGTTATGAATCTGTATGGGGCTAGGAGAAATTATTTTATACTTTTTAGTCCGTTTTACAAACGTGGTTAAAGAATTCTTTTTTTATTTAAATAATTTTGGTTTATCAATATTCACAGTCAGTTTGTTTTTTCCACGTATTTCTCTAGTGATGGTATCATTTTCTTCATCTCTTCTTCTTCATTCGCTATTGATATTATGTCGCCTGCAAATTTGAGCACAAATATTTTCCCTCTTCCTGATAAAAACGAGTATGAGACTGCCAGAGCATTCCCGTCGTATTCTTCTCTTGGTTCCAAATTCGTTTGTTACACTTTTCTGCGATATAACCTTATTATCTATTGTTTCTTATTTTTCCTGGCTTCGTCTCGCAAAAGGCATTTCCCACTATTTTATTATTATATTATGATATACAAATACACACACACACACACACACACACACACACACACACACACACACACACACACACACACACACACACACACACACACACACACACGCACACGCACACGCACCCACACGCACACGCACACGCACGCGCACGCGCACGCGCACATACACGCACGCACGCACACACACATATATATATATATATATATATATTATATTTTATACGCATTACGAAGAAATATATGTTATTGTGTCGTCAGACCCTCTGGAAATAACCATCAGCGGAAAATCCCTTTTGCGAGACGAGGGCTGGAAAATTTTCGTAAAAAAAACTTTTAAAAAATATTACTGAAGCTGGATTAATTTTTGAATATATATGTTTCCTCTGAGGTACGGGGTCCTTCCCCTTTTTACCATCCCCTCATTTTTATTCCTTCCATTCCGCCATTCACAATCCATTCCAGAGTTCCCCCCCCCCCCCCCCCCCAGAGTGTCGACCGCAGCCACTCTTTCCTAATGCACTACTGTATCGTATTTGCACGAGGGCCCAGGGAAACTGCGGAAAACCTGGGCCGATACAGGCGGCTATAATTTGGCTGAGTTTCAGTTGTATTACCATTAGAAACCCAGACAAACTGCCTCCCGCTCAGACGTTGACGCGCAAACCAGTGCACGGGCAAGCGGTCACCACTCCAAGTATTGTCAGCGTCCAATGCTGCTTAACTTCAGTGACCGCCGAGCCCGCACGCCGACCGCGCGCCCACCTCTGTCGATTTAATTTTTGAATATTTTTCATCACTGCGATATGATTTTGTTTTGACACTACCTGCTAGTCCAGAAATACACTATAGTACCTATGAACACTTTCATAAAAACTGTTCGATATTGCCGTTAAAAGAGAAATCTGAACAATATTTCAAAAAAGGCTTTTAAAAAACCATTGAAGAAGCTTCAAATATTCTTTTATCAGTTTCATCAAATTGTTATCAATTAATTTTTGTCAAATTTCACTTTCTGTGAATGACTCAATTCTTTTGCGTATGTGGTAGTCCAAACATTCATCCTAATACAGATGAAAATAGTAATAATTCTTTTAACTGTTGTCGTCAGTCCCACTGGTATTTAGAATTAATGAGGAATGCCTTAAGTGACATAAAACGTAGTTTTCTCAAAAAACATTCATAAAAAAATTTCCGAGGTTTCAAAGGCATATGGTTGTTTTGTGATTATGTAGGAGATTCCGCATGATGTTTATAAAACATAAAAAATGAGATTTTGCTACCAGGCCGTCCGTAAATCAGAATTCGTGAGCGATGTCCCTTATAAGACGAAGCCTAGACAATTTTCTTACAGAGGCGTTTTAATAAAATGTTATAGATACCTTAAGTATTCTTTCATCGGAAAATCGTTTCCATGAATGGTACATGATTCTTTCTTTGAAACTACGCAGCAGTGTTGTCAGATCAGGGGATGTCCCCTTAGATTTAGGGTTATTTTTTGCTCGTGTTAGGAGGCAAACAGGGGAGAAGATTATTCAGGGGAATATTTATATTGCCTGTTTACCATGTTCCTGTGACTCTTTTTACCTGCAAATTATACTTAGCACTTACTTTTTACACGTTTTCATAAACGTTTCGCTACCCGGAAACGAAATCCAGTCGCTACTTGACAATAAACCACATTAACGACAAAGTGAGCTCGCGTAAATTGTGTACTGCAGGACAGAAACTATATTTCTTTATTATTAATCAATGAAAGAAATTCATTTATAGAAAAATGAATGAAATGGATACACCATTTCGGAATTGAAGCGATTGGGCATCGCTGCTGTTGGTATAAATTGGAAGCATCGACATTGAGAATGCGGTGAACCTGTAAAATTCACTCAACCATTCTAACCGACATTCTGTTTCATAACTTCTCTTCAACAATCTTTGTGATGGAAAATGCCCGTTTGACGACGGCATTCGAAAACGGCAAACTAAGAAGCGCGAGGATGACCTTTTCGAAATTCTGAATTTTTTCATTTCCCGCTGCATCAACTGTGTTGGTGCCAGCCCAAAAGCTTTCAGTGTTGCAAATATCGGTCGTCACAGCCCTGTCTTTATGAGAAAACTACGAATGACGAGGAGCTATCTCTCTAGCACTTATGGCGCCTCATTCGATGTGTAATTTCACCTTAAGCACACATTCATCGATTTATCTCGTCATCCATTTGACAGCACACTAGGCTGAATGGGATTGTTGAAATACTTTAATCTTTCAGTTCAATTGTAATGGGGCGCAGCGTAGACATAATTAAAGATGCCATTAATGTCTTATGCACCGTCGTCTGTTTTTTTTCAAAATCGCCATCACATTCAAAAACCGCGGTCACTTCACCATCTCTTTGGTGGGAATAGTTTAGGGAATTATTGGGGGGAACGAAATCATTTCTGGGAGTACATCGCAACGACCATCTGGCATTACTGCTACGCAGTAGTCTCATAATGCCTGTGAAACATTATGATAAATATCGTTGTCTCTGCCATGCTATCCTCATTAAATCAGAATCCGGGAATGCGAACCAGTAAGAAATGTCTGTGGTGCGGAGAAGTTTGTAAAGTTTCTTCAACAAGGCTCCTCGAAAAACATTCACGAAGCTTCGAATATTTATTCCTCAGAAAATGTTTTCTTTGACCGACACACGTTTTTCTCGCGACTGCATGGTAGTCCAAAAATTAAGGACGGAATGTTCATCTATTATTAATTCATATCAATTACCTACAATGTAAACCTACAATTAAAACGACGTTTAACCTCCTCGTTTTTGAGTTCTTAAAACTTGCATTTCTTTTCAGGTTTTCTTCATTGCAAAAAACGACAACATATTGGTTTTTTAATCCGGCTCTTTCTTTTTTTATCCCTTTATTTATTTGTCCCTTACCTTCCTGTCCTCTCCTTTATTAATTTAATAAAATACTAAATTCTGTGCAAGTAACCGAATTGGCAGCTTTCAAGCGCCTCGAGCTGCTGTACTCTTTGTATCTTGGAACTCACCAAGGTGCAAAAGTTCGAGCGCTTAGTGGTATAGTTTAGCCCCTTGTTGGCCGCTTTTTAGCGCCTTGAGCTGCTGTTGTTTGTATTTTGGAACTTATCCAAGGTGCAAAAGTTTAAGCGCTTAGTCCCATTGTTAAAAGTCGATAATCATAAATGATAAAATAAAATTACGACATTCGCCCGAAGAGTTGCATCGCTAATGGCGATTGGCTCAATGATGATCACATTGAAGCATTTGTGAAACTATTTAACCTGGCGGCTGGTTTCTACTTTCTGATGCAACCTCAGTGTTACATCTATTTACCTGAGTATATACAGCCTGTACCAAAGAATAAGTAACACGTGCAGATATTATTTAGCTGTAGTAAGCTAGTCACGGAAAATCTTGAAGAACCTTCAGGCGGTCATTGGGTGTGCAGCTTTTATGACGGAAAAAAGATTCACATCTACGATTCTGCTGGCGGTAACACGCTGCATAAGCATCATAGGCTCTACCTCACAAAATTATTTCCATTTTATGACTTCGACAAGATCGGTGCAATATCGTTTCCGGCGGTAGATAAGCAGCCAAATTCTAACGATTGCGCGTTGCATGCAATGGCATTTGCTGTATCAATATTGTATGGATTGAAACCGCAGAATGTCCGGTATTTTCAACCAGGTATGCGTGCGCACATTTGCTTATGATTTTTGAGATACAACGTATCAAACATTTTCCACGCGACACAGTTGATACAAATATAATATTACCCCTTGAAGAGGTACAAAAGAAGCGGAATGCTGTTGCGTTGTCTACGGCATCAAGAGCGAAAAGGAATCAATTGTGTAAAAATTCACAACCCAAAGATGTTCAAACGAGCCAGATGAATATGAAAGATCCTTCGGTTGGCGAAAGTGTCGGTTCTAGTCTGAAAGCGAGTAGTGCTGAGCTAAAGAAAGCTTCAGAAACAAATTACGCATTGCGTCAGAAAAACTGCATCGTTAATAAGGGTTGGATTAATGATTATCATGTTGGAAAGTTTGCGAAACTATTTAATGCGGCCGCTGGTTTCGAATTTCACATGCAACCGCAACATAATATATATTTTCCCGAGTATATACAACCTGTACCAGCAAACAAGAAACATGTCCAAATATTGTTCAGCTGCGTTGAGTTAGTCCCAGAAAACGAAAATGGTACAGAACCTTCAGGAGGCCATTGGGTTTGCAGCTTTTATAATGGAAAGAAAATTAACATTTACGCCTCTGCGGGTAGTAACACCCTACATAAGCTACATAAACTTTATCTCGAAAGGTTATTTCCTTTTTATGACTTCGATAAAAAAACGTGCAATTTTGTTTCCATCGGTCGATAAGCAGCCAAATTCGAATGATTGTGGATTGTACGCAATGGCATTTGCCGTATCAATATTGTACGGATTGAAACCGAATAAGCTTCGATATTTTCAGCCCGGCATGCGTGCACATTTGCCGAAGCTGCTTGAGTTGCAATGTATTGAACATTTCCCACGTGATGTAATTGACAGAAATAAAATATTGCCTCTAAAAGAGGTACAAAAGAAGCGAAAAGCCGTTGAATGGAAAAGCCGTGGCACGAAAATAAAAAATCCCTCGGGTGCCGAAAACAACGATCCTGTTCTAAAAAAGAGTTGTATTGAAGACAAGATAACAGAAAAAAAATCAAAAACTGCACTTAGAAAAGGTACATAATCAAATTCGAATTGTGTCGACTGTGACGAGGGAAGTTGAAAGTAAAAGATTGAGTCCGCAAATCAGTTACGCAAATCAAGGATGTGAAAATAAACGAGGTGAATGTAAATGATCTACGCGATAAAAGTCGCGACACCGTTATGAAAGAAATAAGTATTGAAGCCACTATTAAAAATACAACAAAACCCAACCATAGTATTCCTGATTTTGAGAAGTCTCAAGTTGAGCAACCTATCGTTATATCGCAAAATGTCTCATGTACAAGATTAGTAGAACATGCTAACCAAAAGGTACTAAAGAGCCGGAAAGTTTCAAAAAACAAGAGGAAAATACGAAATCCCAGATGCTTGTTATTAGAAGATGTTGATAAAGTGTGTCAACAGACACAACCTAAGGTTTCAAATGACACGAAAAACAATCTAGTTATTACTATTGATGATATGACTATGATACCAGACGTTGATTTTGAACCATTCCACGTTCGTCAGAATCATCTAATTAGCGACGGTTCTCAGCTCAATGCCGATCATGTTGAGGAATTTAGAAAACTATTATACGTTGCGTCTAATTCAGAATTCGAGCAGCGATCACCATGGCATCTTTATCGCCCGGATCGAATCGAAGCGGTTGCAAAAAATCGAAAGCATATTCAGATTTTATTTAGCTGTGACCAATTGATAATGCCTGCATATAAGCCTCATGAAAATGGTCATTGGGTATGCAGTTATTATGATATGAAACAAATATATATATTTGATTCTATTGGGCATAAGCAGCTGCACCACTATCATAAGCTGTACCGAGAAAAATTATTTCCCTATTATAATTTTACTCAAACCAATTCCGTCGTATTTCCGCCGGTTGAAAAACAGCCGAATAATAATGATTGTGCACTGTTTTCGATGGCATTTGCCGTATCAATCTTAGGGGACATAAAACCAGAGAGTGTTACATATGACCATCTACGTATGCGTGAACATTGCCTATATATGTTTCAATCAAGAAAAGTTGAACATTTTCCTTGCCAGACACTGGAGGCTGACGTTATATCATGTGTGGTTCAATGTGACCACAATGTACAGGAGCCTGGTCCGTCAGCAGCGATTAATAAGAATAATAAAACAGGGCGGAGAGAATTTTCCGTTAGGAAAGTATCTGAGATGACTGTAACTGATCAGAATGACGACAATCTTGCCCATGCTGCAACCCCACTAAATTATTACAAACGAAAAGTTTCTAATTTCGTGAAAGTGGAGTGTAAAAAGTCATTAGAAAATAATGATGTCAAATTGAGCGATGATACTGATAATGTAGCAGTTAGTGAAAGTAATTCGCACGTATTAGTAGAATCTAAAATTCCATCGGTACATAATAGATGTTTTCGAAATAAATATCTGCGCGATTATTATCAAGTTCACAATGAAAAGAAAAAGGAGATGCGAAAGGCACATTATAGATCCATCAAGCGTTATAATAAGGTGCGCATCAGCAAAAATATTTTACATTTATTAAAAAGAATACTTGGGTGAAATCTAAATATACCAAAGAGAGGTATGTTCAAAACTTGTCGTCTGTCTTAACGGGCTTTTCTCCTTTGGACTGCCGACTCGAAGTCGAACGAATTGTAAAGTGGTGTTTTTATATTAGTAGAGGAGCTAGGGAAGTTCTAAGCCACTTTTGGGGGTTGGGTCCAGGGGGAGGTTCAATATATAACGTCAAGATGTTCGCATGTGCGAGTATGTACGCGGTGCGTCCAGCCAAGCACCCCCTGGACTTGACCAAAAACGAGCTCGAACAGGTTCTAAAGTTCTTAAAATATTGGGGTAAATATGTTGGCTTATTGTGGGATCGTTTGCCAGAACATCATCGGGACGACAGTGAAGTGATATGATATCTTCCATGCTTGGAGCATTATAATACGCCACAGATGAAAGATCACATCGATGGCCCTCCACCTCAACGTCGGGAGTGTAAAAAATGCTGTAAAAATTCTCCACGTACGGGGTTCTTCGAACGTGTTTGAACCTGTTTTTTGGGAGCGTGAAAAAATGTCGGGGGAAAATTCTCCACGGTTCTTCGAACGTGTTCGAACCTATTTTTCACGATTGGAAAAGAGGGGAGAAGTTTGAAAAATTGAGTGGGAGGCTTACGAGGGAGCATAATTTCATGGACCAACCTCAGACTGCACTATTCCACTGCACCATGAACATCTAAAAAGAACTTTGAAAGTGCGGGGAAAATGCATCTCTCGAGTATCAACAAAGTCGGTCAGATGGCGGAATTCCTCCCAACGAAGAAGCTGTCGGAACTTCCTGTTAAGTCGGAACGACTAATCTCCGACATGAGGGCCGTACAAACCAAATTTGGGAAACGCTACATCGCGGACATCGCGGATGAGTTCTCCGTCTTCTTACCGGCGTGACTTGCAAAGGCCTTCGACCAAGATCCGACAATGTTCGGGGGTATGCTGCGAGTGGCACGCGATAGTCAACTCTGCATGCAGTATATTGGTGGAAAACACAACAGTGTCGCGTTCCGTCGTTTCTGAACATGGTGGACGGGGAACAAAAATTCGTTGGAACACTATCATCGAACTGTTTACACCACAACGTCTTGCCATCGTTTTCATCAGTTAGTGTTGACTATGTAAAAAATGTATATATTTGATCGAATTGTAAATGATGGATGTTTTCGTCGTAGAATAAAGAATACAAATGACATATATTTTCATCGAAATGTGTTTTATTCATTTAAAAAAATCCCTCGCTCACGCTTCGTATACGCCCAACCAGCTTTGCACCGATTTTACATTCTCATGGGCGCAGTTCGTGTTGAAGGGATGATGGGGTTTAAGATTTGGAGTTCAAGATTTTCGGCAGCTTCTGCAGCGATGGACAGTCCTGAGTCTCCAAGTCGATGACGTTTGTCGCGGGATCCGTGAATCTTGACAGCCAAGCGTATTTCTCGAATCCCTTCGCATAGATAGTAGGAGCTCCATGCAAGAGTTCTCGAATTGTATTTCTAGCTGCTTCGTATGGTATACCATTGTGATCCCATCGAATTCCATGGAAATTGCGTTCCAGCCACTTGTTTGTCGTTTTGTACTTGGCCGGTAAAGAGTCCCATGCAAATGGTGCGTCGAAGGCGAGCGTCAGCGGTACAGCATTCTTCTCATGGAGTTTGACGATGGACATCTCCTTCAGGACAAATTCGTTGACGGGTCTCTTGAAGCCCTGCAGATCGACGATAAGCTCCATGTTGACTGAAGTGGATGAGAATCATCGGCATCATTTTATATCATTTTTTCAACTCCACTGATTGGATTGTACTCTTTAACTGATTGGATTGTACTCTTCGTCAGATGTTCCAGAGACTTCCGAAGACATTCATAAGACGTTCGAAGACATTCAAGAGACGTTCGAAAATATTCATAAGGCGTTTGAAGACATGCATGAAGGGTTCAAAGAGTTCCAAAGACTTTCTACGACGTCATGAGACGTTTGAAGGTGTTCATGAGACCTTCAAAAGACTTTCGAAAACGTTTAAAGACATTCATGAGACGTTCAAAGACGTTCAAGAGATCTGTGACGATATTCATAATATTTTTGAAGACACCGATGAGGGGTTCGAAGACGTTTAAGAGACTTTCAAAGACATTCACGAGGGGTTGGAAGATGTTCAAAAACTTTCAAATTCGTTTAAGGAACATTTGACGACATTCATAATACGTTTGAAGACATTCAAGAGACGTTCGAAAACATTCATAAGGCGTTTGAAGACATGTATGAGGGGTTCAAAGAGTTTCAAGAGACTTTCTACGACGTTCATGAGACGCTTGAAGATGTTCGTGAGACATTCAAGAGATCTTTGACGATATTCATAATACGATCGAAGACATCGATGAGGGGTTCGACGATGTTTTAGAGACTTTCAAAGACATTCACGAGGGTTTCGAAGACGCTTGAGAGACTTTCAAAGACATTCACGAGGCGTTCGAAGACGTTCAAGAGAATTTCGACGACATTCATAATACGTTTGAAGACATTCATGAGGGGTTCGAAGACGTTTAAAAGACGTTCGACGACACGCATAATACGTTTGAAGACGTTCAAGAGACTTTCGAATACGTTCAAGAGACTTTCAGAGACATTCGCGAGAGGTGCGAAGACGTTCAGAGACTTTCGAAGACATTCAAGAGATCTTTGACGATATTCATAATACTTTCCAAGACATCAATGAGGGGTTCGACGATGTTTTAGAGACATTCAAAGACATTCACGAGGGGCTGAAGACGTTCAAGAAACTTTCGAATCCGTTCAAGAGACTTCTGACGACATTCATAATACGTTTGAAGACATTCTTGAGGGGTTCGAAGAAGCTTAAGCGAGACTTTCAAAGGCATTCACGAGGGGTTCGAAGACGTTTAAAAGACTTTCGACGACAATCGTAATACGTATGAAGACGTTCAAGAGACTTTCGAATACGTTCAAGAGACTTTCAGAGATATTCACGAGGGGTTCGAAGATGCTTGAGAGACTTTCAAAGGAATTCACGAGGGTTTCGAAGACGTTCAAGAGACTTTCAGAGACATTCACGAGGGGTTTGAAGACGTTTAAAACTTTCGAATACGTTCGAGAGACTTTCAGAGACATTCGCGAGAGGTGCGAAGACATTCAAGACACTTTCAAATACGTTCAAGAGACTTTCAGAGACATTCATGAGGGGTTCGAAGACGCTTGAGAGACTTTCAAAGGCATTCACGAGGGTTTCGAAGACGTTCAAGAGACTTTCAGAGACATTCGCGAGAGGTGCGAAGACGTTCAGAGACTTTCGACGACACTCATAATACGTTTGAAGACATTCATGAGGGGTTCGAAGATGCTTGAGAGACTTTCAAAGACATTCACGAGAGGTGCGAAGACCTTCAGAGACTTTCGAAGACATTCAAGAGATCTTTGACAATATTCATAATACGTTCGAAGACATCGATCAGGGGTTCGACGATGTTTTAGAGACTTTCAAAGACATTCACGAGTGGTTTGAAGACGTTCAGAGACTTTCGAAGACATTCAAGAGATCTTTGACAATATTCATAATACGTTTGAAGACATCGATGAGGGGTTCGAAGACGCTTGAGAGACTTTCAAATACGTTCAAGAGACTTTCAGAGACATTCATGAGGGGTTCGAAGACGCTTGAGAGACTTTCAAAGGCATTCACGAGGGTTTCGAATACGTTCAAGAGACTTTCAGAGACATTCGCGGGAGGTGCGAAGACATTCAGAAACTTTCGGAGACATGCAAGAGATCTTTGACAATATTCAGAATACGTTTGAAGACATTCTTGAGGGGTTCAAAGTCGCTTGAGAGACTTTCAAAGTCATTCACGAGGGTTTCGAAGACGTTCAAGAGACTTTCGAATACGTTCAAGAGACTTTCAGAGACATTCACGAGGGGTTGGAAGATGTTCAAAAACTTTCAAATTCGTTTAAGGAACATTTGACGACATTCATAATACGTTTGACGACATTCAAGAGACGTTCGAAAACATTCATAAGGCGTTTGAAGACATGCATGAGGGGTTCAAAGAGTTTCAAGAGACTTTCTACGACGTTCATGAGACGCTTGAAGATGTTCATGAGACATTCAAGAGATCTTTGACGATATTCATAATACGATCGAAGACATCGATGAGGGGTTCGACGATGTTTTAGAGACTTTCAAAGACATTCACGAGGGTTTCGAAGACGTTCAAGAGACTTTCAGAGACATTCGCGAGAAGTGCAAAGACGTTCAGAGACTTTCCAAGACATTCAAAAGATCTTTGACAATATTCATAATCCGTTTGAAGACATCGATGAGGGGCTCGACGACGTTTTAGAGACTTTCAAAGACATTCACGAGGGGTTCCAAGATGCTTGAGAGACTTTCAAAGACATTCACGAGGCGTTCGAAGACGTTCAAGAGAATTTCGACGACATTCATAATACGTTTGAAGACATTCATGAGGGGTTCGAAGACGTTTAAAAGACGTTCGACGACACGCATAATACGTTTGAAGACGTTCAAGAGACTTTCGAATACGTTCAAGAGACTTTCAGAGACATTCGCGAGAGGTGCGAAGACGTTCAGAGACTTTCGAAGACATTCAAGAGATCTTTGACGATATGCATAATACTTTCCAAGACATCAATGAGGGGTTCGACGATGTTTTAGAGACATTCAAAGACATTCACGAGGGGCTGAAGACGTTCAAGAAACTTTCGAATCCGTTCAAGAGACTTCTGACGACATTCATAATACGTTTGAAGACATCGATGAGGGGTTCGAAGACGCTTGAGAGACTTTCAAAGGCATTCACGAGGGTTTCGAATACGTTCAAGAGACTTTCAGAGACATTCGCGGGAGGTGCGAAGACGTTCAGAAACTTTCGGAGACATGCAAGAGATCTTTGACAATATTCAGAATACGTTTGAAGACATTCTTGAGGGGTTCAAAGTCGCTTGAGAGACTTTCAAAGTCATTCACGAGGGTTTCGAAGACGTTCAAGAGACTTTCGAATACGTTTAAGAGACTTTCAGAGACATTCACGAGGGGTTTGAAGACGTTCAGAGACTTTCAAAGACATTCAAGAGATCTTTGACAATATTCATAATACGTTTGAAGACATCGATGAGGGGTTCGAAGACGCTTGAGAGACTTTCAAAGGCATTCACGAGAGTTGCGAAGATGTTCAAGAGACTTTCGACGACTTTCATGATACGTTTGAAGACATGGACGAGGGGTTCGAAGACGTTTAAAAGACTTTCGACGACACTCATAATACGTTTGAAGACATTCATGAGGGGTTCGAAGACGCTTAAGAGACTTTTAGAGACATTCGCGAGAGATGTGAAGACGTTCAGAGACTTTCGAAGACATTCAAGAGATCTTTGACAATATTCATAATACGTTTGAAGACATCGATGAGGGGTTCGACGACGTTTTAGAGACGTTCAAAAAACTTCCGACGACATCCATGATACGTTTGAAGACATTCATGAGGGGTTCGAAGAAGCTTAAGCGAGGCTTTCAAAGACATTCACGAGGGGTTCGAAGACGTTCAAAAGACTTTCGACGACACTCATCATACGTTTGAAGACATTCATGAGGGGTTCGAAGACGCTTGAGAGACTTTCAAAGACATTCACGAGAGGTGCGAAGACCTTCAGAGACCTTCGAAGACATGCAAGAGATCTTTGACAATATTCATAATACGTTCGAAGACATCGATGAGGGGTTCGACGATGTTTTAGAGACTTTCAAAGACATTCACGAGGGGTTTGAAGACGTTCAGAGACTTTCGAAGATATTCAAGAGATCTTTGATAATATTCATAATACGTTTGAAGAAATTCATGAGGGGTTCGAAGACGCTTGGAAGACTTTCAAAGGCATTCGCGAGGGTTTCGAAGACGTTCAAGAGACTTTCGAATACGTTCAAGAGACTTTCAGAGACATGCGCGAGAGGTGCGAAGACGTTCAGAGACTTTCGAAGACATTCAAGAGATCTTTGACAATATTCATAATACGTTTGATGACATTCACGAGGGGTTCGAAGACGCTTGAGAGACTTTCAAAGGCATTCACGAGGGTTTCGAAGACGTGCAAGTGACTTTCGAATAAGTTCAAGAGACTTTCATAGCCATTCGCGAGAGGTGCGAAGATGTTCAGAGACTTTCGAAGACATGCAAGAGATCTTTGACAATATTCATAATACGTTTGAAGACATCGATGAGTGGTTCGACGATGTTTTAGAGACATTCGACGACATTCATAATACGTTTGAAGACATTCATGCGCGTTTCGATGACGCTTAACAGACTTTCAAAGACATTCGCGAGTGGTTTGAAGACGTTCAAGAGATTTTCAAAGACGTTCACGAGGCGTTCGAAGACGTTCAAGAGACTTTTGACGACATTCCCAATACGTTTGAGGACATTCATGAGCATTTCGAAGACGCTTAAAAGACTTGAGTTAATAAATGATTTCAGCTTCGCGCAATTCCTCAATAATCGATATAATTTCATTCGAATGTGATGAAATTCTGGCCGCTTGGGATGCCAGAAGCAAGCGTAGACGATCCACTAGCTCGTTTGGATTGTCCCAATAAATATAGTCCAATTGGGTGTTTTTTCTAGCTAGCTTATACTTTGGCATGCCCTGCCCCACATGATGATCGACTATATTTGCGATATATGTGTTAAATTTGTGGCTGGTGTTACGTCGTATAGCCTCACTAAGCTTGTACAATTTTTTTGTGCGCATTCGTCGAGATTACACTCTTTTCGTAGTTTTTCAAATCATCCGGTGTGAAAGTTTCGACATTAGGCACTTTTTTAAACAACAGCTCCGTTAATCCAACAGTTTTCGCATAACTCGCATCTCCCACACGAATATGTTGAGAGTCGAAATTTATCGGAGAATTGCCGATCATTAATTTGTTGTTAGCGAGATTTCGTACACCATATAATACATCCAAGCTTGCCTTTCTATTTGTTTGTAATAGCAGGAGATATTCGCTGATCAGCTCATCGACATTTTGCGAGTCATCATCCTCATATATCAATTTAAACGAATCTTGTGTTTCACTCTTCAAGGAATCATGTGTCTCATTTTGATGGATCACACTATTTAACGCATCTCCTTCTTCAACATTATCATCCACTTTTTCATTCTTAATTTCCTCCTTCACCGTCACCACCTCACCGTTTTTATACGACACCAATTTCTCCAATGGCCCCACTATAGGCATAAAGACATCCTGCATTCTCTGCTGATCGCTATATTTTGCAAGTTTCATCATTCAATGCTTTCGTCTGATTGCATCGCTCGCCTTGGCAATTTCACGCAATACATCCTTCTCACGCAACAATTGTTCGCTCTTCATGTTGTCACTACTACGGCATGCGCAATGCTGTCTCTCCAACCACCAGCGATGAGTCATTTATCAATGGTGAGAAAATAATCAGAACCTTGTCTATATCGACCTCCGTTAATATCGCTATCCTTGTCAATCGTGATAAATGCATACTTGTCGGAATTCCAGCATTTCACGCAAATGTTTTTAAAGCACGTATAAGTCATATCCGTATTAACATGGTTATTGTAGACGTGTTTGAGATTCATATCATCCTGCTTGAAAAGCACCACGAAATTTGCATTATCTTTCACGAGATGTTTGGGGATACGAGTGTACGTCTGACAAAGATAAAAACTGTCAATAATCTTGTATCGTCCGATGGAAAAGAAGGTCCGAACATTATCCTGCTTTTCGCATGCTATGTCATCAAAGACGAATATAATGTTGGATCATGCATCACTTAGTGCTGTCACTTGTTCATGCGCCTCGAATGGATGATATTCAACTCCACTCACAGGTTCGAGTAGGTGTTCGAGCAATTTATACTTTGGCTGCTTGAGCGATTTGGAATACAAGTAAATGTTCTCAAATCTCAAACCATTCAGATGGACGATGAGAGTGAGCAAAGCGTTGGTTTTCCCACAATTCGATGGACCACAAAGCAGTGCACGTATGCTATCCGGCAATAAATTCCCATGGCGTTTTTGTTTCTTTGTCGCTCCACGGTCTTCGACAAACTCGTCGAAATTTATCACGGGAAGTCCGCCTCCGATAGTTTGCTTTTTGGACGTCATCTCACACACGACTAACGGCGAAATCATATAAATAGGCTTCTTATAGGTACTATCCGTCAGTCGCGTATTGCCTTTAGACATGATTGTGCATGGGAAGAGTGGTAAATGTTTGGTCAACCGCCTAATCAACAAACTGCATTTGCCTGGATATCAGTATTGTGGACCAGGCACAAAGTTGGCCAAGCGCCTTGCTCGTGGTGATCCGGGCATTAATTCATTGGATACGGCTTGCAAACAACACGATATTGCGTATTCGAAAAATCCAGATAATCTTGAGGCGAGACATTTGGCGGATAAAGTGTTGGCTGAACAGGCTAGGCAACGTGTTACCGCGAGAGACGCTAGCATCGGTGAAAAAGCCAGTGCTTGGGGTGTGGCAAATATTATGAATGCAAAGAGAAAATTTGATGATTTGACAAAAAGACCGGATCGAAAGTCATGTACTTTGATAGTTTCGGCAATCTTCCACCACCACCCGAGCTCATGAGATATTTCCGTGTAGGTAGCGTTCATTATAATTATACTAGATATCAGGAATATGATACGATTGAATGTGGACATTTGTGTCTCAAGTTTCTTTGTCGGCAGCTGCAGCACAAAGACAAATTTACACTATACCAGGAGTGTAAGTATGAAACCGGAATTTTTGTACAGAAAAAACACGTTTATTGTAATGATATGATACAAAGTAACTTATTCAAAGTATTGTCCGTCGCTATCTATACATTTTTCCCATCTTTCTGGCAATTTGTGGATTCCGCGCCAAAAGAACTGTTGCTCTTTTGAGGCAAACCAGTCATCGAGCCATTTTCGTACATCTTCGTAAGAAGTAAAGCGCTGCTCAGCAAGTGCGTGTCCTATCGATGCAAACAAGTAGTAATCGGATGGGGCAAGGTCCGGTGAGTAAGGCGCGTGCTGAAGAATCTCCCAACGGAACGACTATATCGTTTCCTGGACCTGTTTTGCTTTGTGTGCTGGTGCATTGTCATGCAGCAAAATCACCTTGTGTTGTCTTTGTTGGTATTCTGGTCGTTTTTCACGCAAAACTCGATCCAAATCGGTCATTTGTTGTCGGTAGCGTTGAGTATTGATAGTTTCCCCAGGTTTCAGCAGCTCGTAGTAGATTACGCCCTTCTGATCCCACCAAACACACAGCATTGTCTTTCGTCCGTAGCGGTTTGGTCTTGCCGTCGATGTTGATGGTTCACCCGCAGTAACCCATGACTTTTTGCGCTTAGGATTCTCGAAATATATCCACTTTTCATCGCCAGTCACAATTCGATGGAGAAATGACTTTCTTTTGAACCTGGCGAGCAGCATTTCGCATGATGTTTTGCGGTTTTCCTGCTGTCTTTCGTTGAGTTCATGTGGAACCCATTTCCCCACCTTTTGTATCTTTCCCATGGCTTTCAACCGAAGGGAGATGGCTTCTCGGGTCACCTTTAACTGATCCGCCAGTTGTTGTTGTGTTTGAGCGTCGTCTTCGTCCAACAAGGCTTGCAGGTCAGCGTCTTCAAACTTTTTCGGTGGTCTTCCACGTTCTTCGTTCCTCACGTCAAAATCGCCACTTTTGAACCGTTTGAACCACTCGAAACACTGTGTTTTACCGAGAGCATGCTCACCAAACGCCTCCACAAGCATTCGATCCGATTCGGCTGCGGTTTTCTTCAGATGAAAACAGAAAAGTAGTGCTGTCCGCAAATCGTAATTTGTTGGCACAAAACTCGACATGTTTATCTCTAATAAACTAATGCTACTGAATGAAACTCGTGTTATTGTGAGTTGGAAATCTTTGTCGGATATCAATACAATAACAAGTCACCGCTGACGTGATGTGTCGGTAACTGCATCGACATCTAGCGCCACCTATGGGCAAATTCCGGTTTCATACTTACACACCTGGTATATAAGGGGGAAATGACGGGGGGAATTCAGTTGTCAATTTACCAGCATCATGGATGCTGGTAAATTGACCAGCATCCATGGAACTTCCAGATATGGTCAAGTTTAACATTGACCATATCTTGAAGTTCCCTCCCACGTAATTTATCTGCCAATCACAAGCCGAACAATTGACACGATACAGCTTCGCATAGTGGATCAAGACGGTGATTTGGTAAATTTCCGCGGTGAAGTAATCACCATACGCTTGCATATAAAGTCGTGATGGGCATTGTTTTCAACAGATATTCGAATAACAATAAACGGCTATGGATAAAAACAATCAGTCGTCGACCAGCGCCCAAAGTGCTAACACCTCAAAACGTGCTACTCTTGAAGAATTTGGGTCTCAAAGTGCGTGGCGAAAGCGTGTAAAAAATTATTTAGTCTGTGCTCTGTGCATCTGTTGTGTGAAATGGAAGAAGATATTGTAAACATTCAGGCACCCGTGGTCTTTGATGAATCCATCGTCCATTGTGAGATTCACGCTCATTAGCCATATGCATCTTCAACCTTCAATAACAGTGATGAAGTCCGTATTACCATCCAACATCAAGACCTCTCCATCCTGCCGAGCAAGAGTTCCCTACACATATGTGGGAAATTATCAAAGCGTGACGGGGCGCCAACCACTGGTACAAGTCTCGTCAACAATGCCATTTGTCATTTGTTTGAGAAAGTGCGATATGAGTTGAATGCCATAGAAATCGATCGTAATAAGAATGTCGGTATTACGAGTGTAATTAAGGGATATTCATCTCTCTCACCGGCCAAAAGTTCTATGCTCGAGAACACTGGATGGCTCGATGTCGAAGAGACCAAGCAGATTGTAGATGTATCGGGAAACTTTGATGTCTGTATACCGCTCAGCATGCTCCTCGGATTTGCCGAAGATTATCGGAAAATTGTCGTAAATGCCAAGCACGAGTTGATTCTCACGAGATCAAAGACCGACGACAATGCCATTGTACAAACAGCGCCCGAAGACTACAAACTCGTGTTGCATAAAATAGAATGGCTCGTGCCGTATGTGACAGTCTCGGATCAGCGAAAAATTCAACTGTTAAAGTTTCCCGCCAAAGACGCACCAATCTTCATGAGTTTCCGAACATGGGAACTGTATGAATATCCATTGCTGCCTGTTACCTCCAAGCACGTGTGGTCTGTGAAAACCTCGAATCAGCTGGAGAAGCCACGATATGTCATACTCGCGCTGCAGACGGGACCGAAAAATAAGAAACAACACAATGCTAGCCACTTTGATCATTGTAACCTGAGCGACGTCAAACTATACCTCAACTCGCAATGTTATCCATATGGAAATTTGAATTTGAACATTGATCAAAATCAATATGCTCTTCTCTACGAGATGTATGCGAATTTTCAACCGACCTATTACAACAAAGAGGCTGAACCATGGCTGAGCAGGGTGGAATTTTTAGAACAAGCCCCCCTCGTTGTCATTGACTGCTCAAAACAAAACGATTCGCTCAAGTCCGGCCCTGTTGACGTGCGCCTTGAGTTTGAATTGAAAAACAATATTCCGCCACAAACTTCAGCGTACTGTATGATCCTCTATGATCGTATTGTCGAGTACAATCCAATCAGTGGTGGAGTTAAAAAATTGGTATAAAATCATGCCGATGATTCGCGTCCACTTCAGTCAACAAGGAGGTTATCGTCGATGTGCAGGGCTTCAAGAGACCCGTCAACGAATTTGTCCTAAAGGAGATGTCCATCGTCAAACTCCATGAGAAGAACGCTGAACCGCTGACATTCTTCCTCGATGCACCATTCGCCTGAGACGCTTTACCGGCCAAGTACAAAATGACAAACAAGTGGCTGGAACGCAATTATCATGGAATACGATGGGATCACAGCGACATACCATACGAGGCAGCTAGAACGACAATTCGAGGAATCTTGGAAGGAGCTCCTACGATCTATGCCAAGGGATTCGAGAAGTGCTCATGGCTATCGAGATTTAGGGATTCAGCAACAAAAGTCATCGATCCGGAGACTCTGGACTGTCCATCGCTGCAGAAGTTGCCGAAAATCGCAAACGTTAAATGTCCCCATCATTCCTTCAATACAAAATACAATTGCGCCAAAGCGAATGTAAAGTCGTTGAAAAGCTGGCTCTCTGTGTACGAAGCGTGAGCGAGGGATTTTTTTAAAATGAATAAAAACATTTTGAACAAATATCGTTCTCCATTTATTTCCTATATCTACGGCGAATACAGTTTGACGACAATTTTTTTTTACATTATATTCGATGAAAATGTTTTTTTTTTACATTTTTACATAGCACTAAGCGTCGAAAACTCTACGATGGTGACGATGCTGACTGGTGTTGAACTCGTTGTTTCCACCGGGCCTTCACGAGCGTTCTTTTCCACCATACTCAGACTCGATGGAACTCGACGCTGTTGTATTTTCCACCAATGTACTTCATGTAGAGTTCACCATTGTGCGCCAGCTGTAGCATACTGTCGAACATTGTCGGATCTTGGTCGAAGGCCTTCACAAGTCGCGCCGGTAAGAAGACGGAGAACTCATCCGCCAAAAAAAATTCACTCTTCTCTCCATAAATTAAAATACCATAAAGACTCTCTTTCTGTACAGCTCCGCATTAAATTAATCTCTACTCTCATTTTTCCTCACTTCGACTATTGCTCCTTAGTGTATCATGACCTAACGGACGAGTTGAATATCAAAATCCAAAGACTCCTAAATTACTGTATTCGATTGATCTTTAATCTCAGACGCGACGAATCTATTACACCCTACCGTCAGCAACTTCGCTGGCTATCTGTCAAAAATCGTCGTCTCTACTTTTTAGGTATTAGTGCCTATCGAATCTTGTATCTTGAATCTCCTTCGTATCTTTCAAACCTTCTTCCTCTCAATGACCCAACTGCTCGACGATCTCAACGATTACTCGCATTACCCACCACTTCCACTATTGTCGAAATCCCTATCCATCGCACTTCCACCTACCATAAATCCTTTCGTCTATCAGCTGCGTACTTTTGGCATTCCCTTCCCAATTTGATAACCTCATCTCTATCTCTAGACATCCTGAAAACACGATTATTCTCCCACCTCTTCGAATCAGAACTACAGTCTACATAGGTCGTCCCTACGGATATGGGTGGTTCCTTCGAGGAACGTGTGGGATTCTCTTCGTCTCTGTGTCTCGTTGTCATAGTGCAATGCCGGTATACAATGAATTCACTGTCCAATGCTGTACTGAAGTCGCTATGTCTCCGATTCGGAAACACCTGTCACACTCTCTGTACCTAGTTTATTTTTAGATTAAGTTTAGTCACTATGGTCTCTTAACGTACGTAAATCTCGACCTGCATTTGCTTTTTATCTACACACAATCTGTATGATTTACTGTATACCATTTGCCCTTTAGCGTGCTTGGGCATAATAAAACCAATCTCTCTCTCTCTCTCTGTCTCTGTCTCTGTCTCTGTCTCTGTCTCTGTCCCTGTCCCTGTCTCTGTCTCTGTCTCTGTCTCTGTCTCTGTCTCTGTCTCTGTCTCTGTCTCTGTATCTGTATCTGTCTCTGTCTCTGTCTCTGTCTCTGTCTCTGTCTCTGTCTCTGTCTCTGTCTCTGTCTCTGTCTCTGTCTCTGTCTCTGTCTCTGTCTCTGTCTCTGTCTCTGTCTCTGTCTCTGTCTCTGTCTCTGTCTCTGTCTCTGTCTCTGTCTCTGTCTCTGTCTCTGTCTCTGTCTCTGTCTCTGTCTCTGTCTCTGTCTCTGTCTCTGTCTCTGTCTCTGTCTCTGTCTCTGTCTCTGTCTCTGTCTCTGTCTCTGTCTCTGTCTCTGTCTCTGTCTCTGTCTCTGTCTCTGTCTCTGTCTCTGTCTCTGTCTCTGTCTCTGTCTCTGTCTCTGTCTCTGTCTCTGTCTCTGTCTCTGTCTCTGTCTCTGTCTCTGTCTCTGTCTCTGTCTCTGTCTCTGTCTCTGTCTCTGTCTCTGTCTCTGTCTCTGTCTCTGTCTCTGTCTCTGTCTCTGTCTCTGTCTCTGTCTCTGTCTCTGTCTCTGTCTCTGTCTCTGTCTCTGTCTCTGTCTCTGTCTCTGTCTCTGTCTCTGTCTCTGTCTCTGTCTCTGTCTCTGTCTCTGTCTCTGTCTCTGTCTCTGTCTCTGTCTCTGTCTCTGTCTCTGTCTCTGTCTCTGTCTCTGTCTCTGTCTCTGTCTCTGTCTCTGTCTCTGTCTCTGTCTCTGTCTCTGT
This sequence comes from Ophion slaviceki, assembly GCA_944452715.1. Lineage (NCBI taxonomy): Eukaryota > Metazoa > Arthropoda > Insecta > Hymenoptera > Ichneumonidae > Ophion > Ophion slaviceki. Next base: position 2,573,254 of record OX101793.1, read on the forward strand.
CTCTGTCTCTGTCTCTGTCTCTGTCTCTGTCTCTGTCTCTGTCTCTGTCTCTGTCTCTGTCTCTGTCTCTGTCTCTGTCTCTGTCTCTGTCTCTGTCTCTGTCTCTGTCTCTGTCTCTGTCTCTGTCTCTGTCTCTGTCTCTGTCTCTGTCTCTGTCTCTGTCTCTGTCTCTGTCTCTGTCTCTGTCTCTGTCTCTGTCTCTGTCTCTGTCTCTGTCTCTGTCTCTGTCTCTGTCTCTGTCTCTGTCTCTGTCTCTGTCTCTGTCTCTGTCTCTGTCTCTGTCTCTGTCTCTGTCTCTGTCTCTGTCTCTGTCTCTGTCTCTGTCTCTGTCTCTGTCTCTGTCTCTGTCTCTGTCTCTGTCTCTGTCTCTGTCTCTGTCTCTGTCTCTGTCTCTCTCTCTCTCTCTCTCTCTCTCTCTCTCTCTCTCTCTCTCTCTCTCTCTCTCTCTCTCTCTCTCTCTCTCTCTCTCTCTCTCTCTCTCTCTCTCTCTCTCTCTCTCTCTCTCTCTCTCTCCTCTCTCTCTCTCCTCTCTCTCCTCTCTCTCTCTCTCTCTCTCTCTCTCTCTCTCTCTCTCTCTCTCTCTCTCTCTCTCTCTCTCCCTCCGTCCCTCCGTCCCTCCCTCCCTCCACCACTCCGCTGGTGTGTACGGTTTCCAATGATTTACGATTTGAATGACCAACCCAGTTTTTCGAGTAGATGAGAGTTGCTGAACATAGATCGCATACTCGAGAGATCTATGACGTTTAATGGAAAAGTATCTCACCCTAGGATTAACCGTATAATCGCAACCTAAACGTTTAGATGTGCCTTCGACGAGCCGGCAAGCGGAAACGACCACGGTTCGGCCAACTGTCTCCAACGTCTCTTCACTCCAAATGGGCGCAGATACCTTGGACTGCTTGCCGTCGACTTCCACGACATCATCAAAGCGCACGTTTTATGACGACTCCCCGCTACAGCCCTCGATGTCAGCACCACACACGAAGGCCTAGGATGCCAGGTAGGCGCTGATAGCAAGCGGTTGAAAACGGATGAAAACGCCACGGCGTATAAGAGCGATTCCGGAGAAACTGCGTATAGTGAGGGTGAAAACGACGTTCACACTGCTGATATGGGTCTAGTTCAAGGCAGCGATACAATAAGCCTTCCTGGCATGCGATTTATTATTGAACGTGAGCAGGAGCATTTTTACGAACCTTCCCGGGCCACAGGGAGACAGATCGGTGTGAAACTTTTACCACCGCCGTTAAACGTAGACCCGGTAGTTTGGATCCACGACGCATTACGCGATATGCACGGATATTTCGTTTCCAGTTGCGCCGGTACGAATATGATAGGTGTTTCGTTTACGTCTCAGGCTATGGAGCATGCCTCGGCAGGTCAATCTATACGTCCTGTAGATCGGTTCAAGTTCACCGATTTGTGGGACCTGATAGGTAGCGCGAACCAGAGTAAACGTATATTAGCCGCTGATGATACGCTATATTTTAACATAACATCCATAAAAATCCCTCTCGGTCGCGGTAATGATCATGACCTCAGCGCCGTTGTTACACGAAAAAGATCTATTGTCGATATTTCAAATACAGATGCCATGTGTCTCCCCAGGAGCTTAATCGTCGCGGAAGCATATAGTGTTTACAAACAGAGTAAAACCAGGACGTCCAAAAAAGTATGCGATAATATACGGCATAAACAATCTGCGGTACAGCGCGCACGGGCCATTGAACTGATTACGGAGGCCGGTGTTACCACACCAGATGAGGGCTGCGGTATACCCGAGCTCCAATTGTTTCAAGAATACTACAAGCCGCGTGGGATTGCTATTGTCGTTTTTTATTTTGTTCGATACGGCAGCGGTGATTCCCCAATTTTCGATGGAGAAGCCTGGTTCGATGCAGACCCAGTCACCGTTTTGCATCTCGCGTATTGCTTGCATCTCGGGCTTGCCGGCGGTTTCGGGAGATTTTTCTAGAAGTCGGTGATGTATACCCTTTCACCGAATCCATAACAAGAGCCTCTGCCTGCGTCGTTATTTCTTAAAACCCAATCTTGTGGGTCTTATACCGCCGCAGGGTTATACGCGTAATGGTCCACATTCACAAGTAGCCCTGGAGTGGCTTTTCTGGTTTGAGCATTCAGAGTTTCACATAGCCATTATTCACGCTGCAAACGAGCGTGAATACCGTTTAACCGAGGGGCACACCGTCGACGGGTATTTAGAGCATAAGGACAGAAAATATGTGTTTCAATTGCATGGCTGTTATCGGCACGGCTGTCCGAAGTGTTTTACCACCAATCGAACAAAGCAGCCTAATCACCGGGGTGACAGCTTAGAGGCTCGATACGAGAGGACACTTGCTGTGTCGAAAAAATATCTTCCTACGGGGCTTACCTCCTTCGTGAAATATGGGAATGCGACTTCACGGCCATGAAAAAAAAAACATTCGCGCTTTGCGTGAATTTTTGGAGACGCACCCACACCTCTCTCTCGAGGTTTTAAGACCACGTGATGGATTTTACGGAGGCCGTACGGGTAACACGGTCACCTCGTATGGCGTTGCACAGGGCGAGAAAATATCATACATAGACATCTGCTCGTTGTACCCGTATATTTGTAAAATAGGCTGCTATCCGATAGGTCACCCCGAGATATATACAGGGACCGAGTGCGATATGTTGTTCGAAAATTCGACACCCGGCGAATTGCTCGGAGCAGCTATCCATGGTATGATAAAATGTACCATTCTTCCAGCAGAAAATCTTTTTCATCTGGTTTTGCCTGTACGTATGCGGGGGAAACTTCTTTTCCCACTCTGCCGAATATGTGCGGAGGAGATGTCTCAGCAGCGATGCAGCCATGAACGTTCCGAGGATCGGGCCTTCACCGGCACATGGGTTGCGGAGGAGGTTAAAAAAGCAATAGATATGGGCGATGTTATTTTGAAAATCCACGTCATCTGGTCGTATAAAACAACGAAATACAATAAGAATACTCGTGAGGGTGGGCTTTTCGCGGGTTACGTGATTAAGTTTTTAAAAATCAAACAGGAGGCCAGCGGCTGGCCTGCCCATTGCACAGATGAACTTTCCCGTAGTATGTATATGGCAGAGTATGAGAAAGTCGAGGGCATAAAACTGGAGAGCAGTATTATAGTCAAGAACCCTGGTCTCCGCGGGACAGCAAAGTTAGCGCTAAATACGCTTTGGGGAAAAATGGGTCAGCGTGATAATTTACCACATACAATGATAATCAAATCCCGCGAGGAGTTACTCAAACTCGTAACAGATGACGAAAAAGAGGTCACCAGTGTATTACCGGTAAATGATTGGTTGTTATATGCCACATGGTCACACGGGGATGATGCTTCTCCCACGAGTCCGCAAACAAGCGTCGTAATTGCTGCATACACAACGGCTCAAGCGCGTCTAGAATTGTACAAATATCTGGAACAACTCGATCAGCGTGACTTGTACTACGACACAGACTCTGTCATTTTTTCGACACGTGACGGTGAGTGGGTTCCCCCTGTCGGTAATTTCCTCGGGGATATGACTGACGAGCTTGAGTGTTACGGGAAAACCGCGTACACCAATTCATTTGTATCTGGGGGGCCTCAATTTTACGGGTATACGGTGGTCGCTGAAGAAAACCCTGACGTAACCGTAGCGCAGTGTTGCAAAGTAAAAGTAAATTTCATTTCAATCAGTAGACTAATCGGTACCACGCTGCCCCATTTAAACGATTTCTCGATAAATTAAAAATTTATATCGATACGTCGCACAAATCTGCACAATGTGATCACTGTAACGGAGTGCAAAACGTGTAATGTTGTGTGTCACAAGCGCAGGCATATAAACTGTAGGCTATCGTACCCTTTCGGTTTTAAGCAGTAAAACATCTAACACCCCCTGTAAATAAGAAGTAGTTATGTATATCTTTAAGTGTAAACAACAAAACAACATATATAATGTGAATTGCGTGTGTGGGTGTTGGTGTGCGTTTAATAAAAATACGATTATCTTTATGTGCGTCTAAAAACCCTGTCATTCATTTCTTAGACCCTCTCAACAAAAGTTTCCTATTCACCCCGGCGACGCGTACATGCGAATATTGGTGAGCATCCTAAAGCACTGTATGCGTCTGCAGAAACCATATAAGAAGGCGCAACCCACACTTTCACATCATCCTCGCCTCGCGCGCCGCTCAACTTATACACCTCTGTGTTCGTGGAAATTTTTCATTTGTAACTTCACATACTATACCGTGAGGATGGATGTTCTATGGAAACACCCCTGGACGTCGTTAATATGTGGCCCCACTGGTTGTGGTAAGACGGTGTTTATCAGACGGTTTCTCCGCCACCTCACAGCTATGAGCGACGCAACATTTGATAGAATTCTCTTTTATTACGGAGATACTCTCAATGCTGACACGCGTGCTGCTTACGACGGCTGCCAAAGAAGTTCCGTACTGCCGAAGATTGAATTTTACGAAGGCCTACCGCATCCGGACGCCTATTCACACGATAACACGGGTAAAAAACTAATAATTATCGACGATCACATGCGTGAATTATCCAACGGTGTAATCGTTGACTTCACGAAGGGTAGCCATCATAAAAATATCAGCGTGATGTTTTTGACACAGAATATTTTTCACCAAGGGTCCGGACAACGGGACATTTCTTTAAATGCAAATTACATCATCATTTTTAAAAAACCCTCGGGATTGCGCGCTAATACAACATCTCGCTAGACAGGTTTGCCCCGAAAATCCTACATTTCTCGTCGAAGCATATCACGATGCGACGACTCGGCCTCACGGTTACTTACTCCTAGATCTCAAGCAATCAACGCTGGAAAATTATCGTTTTAGAACCGGGATATTCCCTGACGATATGCGTAGCGAAGTGTATACCCCGAAAAATAGTCGAGTAAAATAGACGGCTGGGTGACTCATCCACATATGAAACACATCCTGCGGATCTACCATTCGCGTATATAAGCATGGTGGGTGGAATACAAACGCATTAGTGGATCTCGCACCGCGGTGAGCGCAGTATCAAGTATGAACTATACGTGTACCCTCACAAAGAAACATGATGGTTGCTAAAAAATCGCATACCCCGTTTACAAAACGCCATCTCGCGCTTCTACACGCCTTGTACCACGCAAACGCTCGAGAACGTAAGGCACTTCTTAAATCCGCTGATAAAAATCTCATCAAGTGTATCTGCGAATGCGCACTGAACATCTTACGCGGTGTCGTCAATATAAAACGAAGTGCTAAGAAACACCTTAAAAAATACAAAAACACTCTACGGATCCTAGCATCATCGGTTAAGCGCTCTCTGCGTCAATGAGGGAGTGGGTGGAAAGCGAAGAAACGCATCATCCTCCAAAAAGGGTGCGGGGGATTTCTTGGGCTTTTGCTTGCACCGGTCATTGGTAGCTTACTCGGAAAATTATTCGGCGGGGCTACAGATGCTCAAAAATTATCATGCAACGTGCGAAAAAAATGATATTGATCGATGAGGCAGCGTATCAACAGCGTGGGGGTGGTGATTGCATCGCATCATCCACGGCACATACAGCGTCTACACCCGCGCACGAGAGTGCCGTTGAAGCACCGGTCGAGAGTATAAAAACCCAGGGTGATACGATTTTCCGTCTTGATCTTGATCTCTCGAATGTGCTTTTTTCGGATAAATTTACCGATGATCGGGAGAAATGGAAACAATTCCTACCGCTATTTCAAAGGTATCTCTTTCAGACGCTAACGCCAACGAAAGTGAGTGTCGATCACTCCAAGCCATCGACTTCCGTTGAAACAGAGGAAGCGATGTCGTTTGATGATACTGTCAACAGTGTGCCGGGAATGTATAAGCGTAGAACAAAATCGCTGCTCGAATATATACAAAAGCCTACACATGGTCCACCTAATATAACCTGGGATCAGCATGGCCAGGTTAATATATACGGGGTTCCCATAAGTGGAGGTAACATTATCGATCTCGTGAATGACGCTGCACGGTCGAGGAAAAAGTTCAGAGCGATAGGGCGTAAAGAATTTATTACCGCTCTTCGAACAAATGCAATACCCCGTGAGTTTATTGGTAACGACGAATTGTGGAAATCCTACAGAACGACATGCGATAATACGCACATTTCAAACGACCACAATACGCTAGCACCGTCTGACGCAAGTCAAGCAGTAGCAAGTCATACAGTACCGATGATTAAGAGATGTAGAGGAGTGAAAAGAAAAGCGGAAAACACCGGAGATACATTTGAGAGCACGCGGTTGCGTGAGGAGTTGCTCTGAGGAGTTTTAAATGTGAGAGAGCGAGCGAGAGCTAGCGACAGAGCAGGGGAGCGAGAGAGAGAGAGAGAGAGAGAGAGAGAGAGAGAGACAGCGAGAGAGAGAGAGAGAGAGAGAGAGATGACACGGGAGCTAACGCTTAAAGGGATCTACTACGATCCACGTCACCCTTTGGGCTATTCAGGTGCACACCATCTTATAAATGGAAAGAATAAGCACGTGTACGATTGGCTGACGCAACCGGATGCATACACCATTCATAAACCTGTTCATCGTCGTTTTCAGAGGCTTCATTATAATGTCAACAATATAGACGACGTGTGGGAAACAAATCTTGTCGATTAACGGTCGATTCAGGCATCCAACGGAGGTATACAATATTTACTCATTGCTATAGATGTCTTGATATATGTATATTGAATATGTATGGGTTGAGCCACTCGTAGACAAAACCGCACGCGTGGTCGCTGCCGGGTTTAAAATAATCCTCACGAGAGCCGAAGGTCGTTCACCCGTATGCCTACAAAGAGATTGTGGAAACATCCGATTGTGGAGACATCCGATTTAGGGTCGCGCGGAATCCCGATATCAAGGCGTCGATCGTTGAGCGATTCAATCGCACATTAAAAGAACGAATGTGGCGGTTCTTCACACATAGTAACACACACCGTTATATTGATGTACTCCAACAATTCGTTCACTCCTATCACCATGCAAGGCATTCTACGATAAAAATGGAACCCGCGGCTGTAACACTGTAGAATGCGCAGTTGGCCTACGAAAACACGATGAAAAGCAATATGGTTCGTGGTAATAAGAAACCCCGCGGAAGCTATAAATACAAATGCGGCAATCACGTGCGCATCAGTAGGACAAAAAGAACATTCGAAAAGGGTTATGAAAAAAATTGGAGTACTGAAATATTTAAAATCTCCCGAGCTCTCAAACGCCAGTGTACTTCTATATACGAATTACACGATCTCTACGGAGAAGCAATAGATGGCTTCTGCTACCCGAAAGAATTAACACCAGTGAGCGCTAAACGTGTAACAGAAGACAAAGAGTTCAAGATCGACCGCATTATTAAGACGCGCGGTCGCGCTGCGAAGAAAGAGGTATACGTTAACTGGTTGGGCTACCCCGCAAAATTTAACTCCTGGATACCTGCGTCCAGCCTACGAAGGCTTAGTTCATAAACCAGTGAAAAACAAGGCCATCGGTATGGATAGTGAAAACTTTTTTATCGTTCTACCGAGCAACAGTAGCATGAAGTATTTCCCTAAGAACGCAACAACAAATTTTACGACACAATTACCACGTGAAATTTGTTTACACGGCCAGTGGGTTGTAGGACTTACGGAAATTCACATACCGCACACCATAACGCACTTGCAGCGTGAAGATTGTAACATGTTCTGGCGCCCGTGCGGAGATAGCGGTGAAGAGTCGCGCTCCCAACAACTTTGTGATAAAATACCGCATGGGATTTACCAGTCGCATGGTCAAGTCATGTGGGAGTTAAATAATATACCCCGGCTAAAAAAACCTGGGGTTAGATTAATCGAATCCCACGAAGCGACCGGCCACGTTTCCGTTGAAATATCTACGACTGCCGAGTGCAAGGATAAACCAGAGCCGGAGGTCATTATTCTGCCTAACAAGATCGGACGTATATTAGGCTTTGACGCACCGCCAACGATCGATGAAGGATCTTCAACAACTCGCACGGTGTATCGCATACCAACAGGCGTAGCAAGCGTAGGGGTACGACCGGCATGTATCAACAGGGCTCTACCTGATCAGCTATTCGTATACACGGATACTATATTCGTATGTACCATATTCGTATACACGGACATGTACCATATACCATATACCGTGTACCATATACTGTGGGGCATGTGCAAGCGGCGCTATTACGCATCGTTAATCTCGATACTGCCCGCTATACATACGGATGGACTGGTGTAAAATATGCTGCACCTGTGAATTATTTGTCTCTTATGAACAACCGTTTTCGCGTGGTCAGCATCGATAGAAGAGACCATCTCGGTGTACCAATAGCATTCGAGTACGGCACACTGACCGCCACGCTTCATTTTAAACGTATCGGGTAGCTGTGGAGACATCGATGAGTTACTATTAGACGTATTACGAATGCCAGGCCGGCGGTGGTGTTGGCCATGGAGAAGACGGGGTGTATGTAGGAGCACCGTATCAACGAGGACGAGGCATCGGAAGTTTTCTAGGGGGTCTTTTCCGCAGAGTGTTGCCTCTTCTAAAAATGAGGGCACGTGCTATAGGCAAAGAAGCGCTGCGTACAGGGATAAATGTTATAGAAGACGTCAGCAGGAACAATAGGCCATTCAGAGTCTGGTGTAGACCCGCTGCGATAGTCGCTAACACTGATATTCATACACGGCCTGGCACGCATTGGTTTGCCAATGCTTGGCAACCCAATTGGGATCGAGGAGATAATTTTTACCGGTTCATACCTGACGATGGGGTACGAGCGATACAGATAAAATCACACCCACCCGCGTGTGAGCGGTCGAGCGAGAGAGAGAGAGAGGGAGAGAGAGAGGGAGAGAGAGAGAGAGAGAGAGAGAGAGAGAGGGAGAGAGAGAGAACGACAATGTACTTCCCTCACGATAATAAACCTTTTGAAATATATTCCACGTAATAATTTTCTACGCCACTCACCAACGCGTGGACCAGGCCGTATGCTCATGAATAAAAACATTTATATGTCTTGTCGAAAATAATTTCTTTTTTGTTCAACCATCGCCCTAACCCATCCACGGTATGAGACCATCCCTACCATGCGCAGAGCACCGAAACCTATTTTACCCACCATATCTGCGAAATCGAATCGCCTGACAAACAACGCTGCGATCACCGTCGGTATGATAGTAACCTCACATACCTACCCCTCCGCTACGCCCACACCACTGCACATACCGCCTCTATCCGCCGCTACCCCCACCACCGATTCCCCAAAACTGGGCCCCCCACCACCAATTCACCAATTCCCGACCGAGACGGTCTGGCTCGCCAGACATCACGTATACACCTCCGCCACGATGACGTCATCAGGCGTCTCTCCAGCACGACGGTGCACCGGCACACACCAGCCGAATTGCGAGACAGGCGGTGGCCGAAATATTCGGCGAACGATTTATCGGTCGAGGGGGGATGCGAGACTGGCCAGCGCGATCCCCGGATTTGAATCCATTAGATTTTTTTCTATGGAGCCATATCAAATCCCAGGTATATCGCCAAGCCTCGCGTGATCGGCCCGACCTGGAGATTCGTTTCGAAGTAGCGAAGGAAAGCTCTTTGCGCCGAGCCCGTTGCTGCATCCAGGCAAATGGAGGCCATTTTAAACATTTGCTGTAATTAAGTTGGCGGTAAATTTTAATGATGTGCACGTAGCCGTTGGCAAAAAATAAACAAAAACTTCATTAATGATTAGCGACGATTCGTGTTGTAAATGCGTTCAGGCGGCTTCGGTGGTATGATGGCGGCACCAGCTTCCGGGAACGGCTCCTGACCTCAAAAATAAACGCTCAAATTAAGGACATGTAGAAGATCCACATAACTTCACGAATTTTCGGACCCAGATTTTTTATCAACATCAACAAAATTTTGGTCGAACCAAGCATCAGGATCTGTAGAATTGCTAGACGCGGAGGTTGGTTGTTTTATTTAACCTTAAAAATGTTTCATCTTTAAGAAATCGCGATCAAACAGTTACAGTCATCTCCCTCGCAATCACATGTAACGTGGTACGGCTTCTACTTCGCCTTTATGGCCGCCTAGAACCAGGAACACCCTAGATGCAAACTATTTGTCGACGGCCATTGATGAACGTCGATCCAGGTTTGGTTTACTGGCGAATTGGCGACCGGTAATGATATTTTCATAGCATTAGAGATTTTCAAGGACATGTGTAATATGACCGGTTGGTGAAAGTCCTATTCGGAAAGGAAATCACAGTTGAGTATGCAAGAGTTTCGTGTCGATTAAAATTTTACGATTCGTATGCGCATCTGGAGAGAATTGATCGAAAAGAGTTTGCGGAGCTGGAGAGAGGTGCCGACGCCACGCTATTGATGGCAGCTGACATAATCATGTGCACCCTGTCATATTGATTTACGGGTTTGATGGAATCGATTTTTGGGTAAGGTTTAGCCCAACCATGCATCCAATTAATTGAAATGCATTTCCGCAGCTCTGCCGTCCATTCAGTAAAAAATATGTTCCTTCAGAGGGGTCATGAAAAATCCTTGACATTCATCTGTGAGATTTCCATTAGCGAAAGCGGCCAGGCGATGTCCGTCTGCATAGTCGACGAGGCAACTCGGTCTGTCGAAGCCGACAATCTCATACCTTTGATCCTGGGCGTGAGAACCATGGTCCTTGTCAGGGATACGAATCAGCTACCTGCTACGATAATATCTCAGGTGAGTCTAGACATTATAAGGGTACAAAAATTTGGATTCCTTTGCCACATTTTTTTGCACTCCCATCAACAACACGACCACAGGGCGCTGAAATCTCATTGCGGATGAATGAACCGCCTATCAGTTTGCAGGCTAGTTGACAAATGTTTTGATCTTTGCATCATTGGTCAACGCTTTGCAATATCGACGAACTTGTCTCATCCTGCATTGAATCGTATTTATCAACAGAAAGTGGAAAAGTACGGGTTCGATCAATCGCTCTTCGCTCGGATACACAACGCCGTCGTCAGAAAAGAGAAGAAAAGAGTCCGATAATTCGATTGGAAATGCAGTATGGATTGTCCTGGCCGGTAGCTCAATGGCCGAATCCATTTTTCTACAGCGAAGCGTTGAAGAACGCTGTAAATTTTCAAAATTATCCGTTTCACTTTTACAAGGTCATCAATCTCGATTTCACCCAGGATGATGAGAAATTTTCCAACGCGGATGAAGCGAAATTCTTAGCCAATGTCTTCTACACGATATCGGCACGTTCGAAGCTGGGCAAAGCCCAATTACCTGTTCGAGTCGGCATAGTACCGCCTCACAAAAAGAAACACCAATGAAAAGCAATATTCGGGATCGGTAAGGTTCTTTGTTTGAAGATATAGCGGGGAAAAAATACAGTTAAACCTCGATTATACGTTTTTCTCACTTATACGTCAAGTTTCTGTAGCCCCGGGACATTCCGTTCATAAAGATAGTACATTCACTTCTACGTTATTCTCATGTATGCGTCTTAAACTGATGTACCCATTGAAAAACGTATAACTGAAGTTTCGCGGTACCAAATTATAAGGGTCTTGGAATGGGAAAGTAATGACGGAAGGAATTTTGATTTTTTTTTCCAGTATCAACCCTTCGCCCGAAAACATCAAGACGAAGGTAGTCTGTGAAGTCAACGTCATCGATAGCTTCCAGCGTCGGGAACGCGACGTCATCATCATGTTATGATGTCACAATTCTCTAGCCCCGGCATATTCCGTTCATAAAGATAGTATTGTACATTCTCTTCTACGTTATTTTCATTTATACGTCATATATGATGTACCCCTTGAAAAACTCACAACTGAAGTCTCTTTGAATTTTTATAAAGCAGATGCGCGCGCACCGGCTATTTACGCACGCACAAATATAATCGTACAATACCGATGCGGGCTTCGTACGTTACCCACTATGACCTTCCGTTTTTTTTTAATTTGACATGTATTGAATTTTTTGGTACATTTAAAACGTCTCAAACACTATGGTTGACCGTAACTATGCATCGATCTATTAATAATTGAATGTAATAATATGATTGCGTTTATTGTAATTGTATGCTCCGTTTTATAATCATATGATTTTCTTAAACAATAATCGACGCCTGACAATGCTATCATCAAGAATAAATTATGATGGTCAACGAAAATGATATGCCGATGTTATATTATTTTGACATCGATTCGATTTTCTATATTGAGAATATCGATATAATGGAGGATATTGTCGAAATACAAAATTGAATAAACTTTCGATTTTACCCCCTTGAGGATTGCAAAAAAGCTGAAATTCCTCATTTTTCATTTCCTTGATTGTTCCTGGTTATTTCCGGATCAACTTCCTTACAACCTTGCTGATCATTTGCCGCTTATTCACATGCACGTTCCTGATTATTTCCACATAAAAGAAACGGCAGATCCAGACCTATCCTTCCACCCGTTACGAGTGTGCAATGGTCTGAAGTGTTGAAAAATTTTCGTGGCAAAATGTCTCTCAGAAATTCGGCCGAATATTGCAAGATCTCAAGATTGAGTAGACGGATCGAAAAATGCCCCAAACAAAATCGATAGGAAAAAATCACATCATCGGGCACGCCGAATAAAGCGTACTGGAGGCTGTTTATTCTCAACATTTTTAACACGTTTTATTGTCTTCGTGTTTTATTTTCCCTCCTTTTCTAATAAATTTTAAGGTTCTCCAGCGCTGTGCACCTTCCCGTTTCAGATAAACCTGCGAACTGAAAGACAATGATTTTTTTCGTAGCGATACGTAGGAATTCGAAGTTATGATCCCCGACCAAAGATTCGTTTAAGGCGTCTGGCCACCTTGGCCGATCGAAAAATGGGTATATTAAAAAAAATAATAAACTCGAAACTAAGGCTCACCATAATTTTTTCAATGGTCGAAAAAAAACCGCTACGCTACATTGTAGTGACACTACTCACGAATGAACTGATTTTTTTTCACATGTGACATGACCGAGTAACAGCTGGGACAACGACCGCGCGTATCGTGCAGAGGGCCTCCGCGGCAATGTGCATAACGGCGCCATTTTTTAATATTTTGAACGGAAATTTATTAACGTTATTATTCAACCATTTTTTGACGTGTCAAAAAATAAAAATATTCCGGCCCACACTTTCGAGTTTATTATTTGTTTTAAATATACCCATTTTTCGATCGGCCAAGGTGGCCAGACGCCTTAATCGCAATAGGGCAAATTACGTTTCGTGTGCTCACCAGTTCGCCATCAATTTTCGATCGTATCCGCAACTGTCCCTCTTCGTTGCAACGAACAGCTATCCCATTGTGACTAAAATCACAGGCACGAGAGAATCGTGTAGGTATTTCTTAGTTATACACTGACACAAAAAAATAAAGGAGCAAGAAAAGTTGACCATTTTTTTCGTGTTTTTCGAAAGGCTGTAAGATCGTTAAAAATGATCGTACAAAAAAAAGGGTTTTGCAGCTTGAAGTTTCTAGTTTTCAGTTCTGACGATAATTTTTTTTTTGAGAATCACTGATTGCGCTGTCGGTAGAAATATCACGACAAAAAAAGTTTTGCAAATTTTTACGTTTTTCGAAGTTCTGCACGGGTTTCGGAGATTTTTTTCGGACTTAACCAATATCAAGGTCATTGAGCCCATTCAATTCACTCCGATTTGTTTTTTTTTATCTCCGTACCACCATTTTTCGCTGAGATATCGGCCTTTGAATGAAAAAAACGTCCTTTTGTCTTCAGTCATCGATATCTCAGGAACTAATGGTCGAACGGGAATTCGACCGGCAGTTTTGGTAACGTGAATACATACTCTACAAGCTCTGATTACTATTGTGGTGAAAAAAATTATTTTCGCCCCCAGTTTAAAAAAACTACAAAAAAACGATGTTTTCTTGGTTTTTATAAAATCCACTGCTACTTTGCAAATATTGCGATAAACACTAATGTTTATGGACGGTCATTCAGCTCAATATGTCCCCAAGAGCCATGCAAAATTCCAAATTCATCCGTTCATCGGTCTTTCTTGCCTGATTGACCAAAATTTGAAAAAAAAAAACATAAAAGACGAAGTTTCCTCTTTCTCAGACATCATTTCATGATTATTAAGAGGAAAAAAAACTTTTCATTACTTTTCACACAATTGGGTATTAAATGTACGAATTAAATGTTCAAAAGAAACCCTAAAAATCATGTTGCCTAAAAAATTTGGAAAAAAAAATTTTAATAAAAAAAATGTTGAATTTTTTTTTAATAAAAAGATCAATTTCGAATTTTTTTAAATGTTGGCATTTTTTTCAAATCAACAATGTTTGGGTTTGTTTGGGTTGTTTGGAAAATGAGTAGTAGTTTTGACTGTTTAGACGTTTCAAAACTGTCGAAGAAAGAATATATAGTATCTGTAAATTGTATTGATTATGATACGAAAACTCATATTTTTAAGTAATCATGGTGAGACGATATTTAACTGAAGCTCAAGTTGCGAGAGTGGTACGCTTTGGGTAATTCTAATGCTGCCGGTACAATGTTGATTTGAAAAACATGTCAACATTAAAAATAAAAATAAAATCGAAATGGATTTTTTTATGTAAAAAAAAATTTCAACATTAGTTTTATTAGAAAAAAAAATTTTCGAACATTTTTAGTCAATATGATTTTCTAAATAAAAGTAACTCCTGCAGATTTTAGCTGATAAAGACGTGCATTGGCGGCTTTGGCAACGTTAATCGCTTGATCCTTCCAGCTTACGACGTCATCACTCTTGATGCCTAGTATCTTGACCACGTTGCTGTATTTCACAGTTGCTCGACCATTTTGGATGCACGGGGTTTCTAACTGATTCAGTGCCCGTATGGTCAGCCCATTAACGCGGTCCTGTAGTTTCTCGGCTGTTTTTTTACGGGCAAAGCATCGAAATAATCAATCTCATTGTTTTTGCATAATCTTTATTAACATTTAAATAAGCTTTACAAATTTTTTGAAGTCAAAATATATAATAGAATAAACGTTATAGTGGCCGACAGGAAGACATCAAGTAAAAGAGGTGCTTGACGGTGACCAAGATTGCTGCTGTTCTGCTTATCTGAAATCAAAAAACCAAACGGCATTTTAATCTTCATACTTAAGACTAGCGATTGAACTAGAGTGAATTCTAAATTACAAAAATTGACTTTTTTATACACTTTTGAAAATTACATTCTATTTTTTACTCATTTTTTCTTAAGTTTTTCGCTCGTACAAAAAAAAACTATCGAAGCAATCATGATAATTCTAGTTCAACCGCTGGCTTATAACACATTAAAGATGCTGTATCAATTTGAACACGATCGGTGCAGTAGTTTCTGACATATCGTGGTCACCATTTCGAAAAATGGTGTTTCGAGAAAAACGCGTTTGAAAGTATACCTGCTCCGTATACCTGCTCCGTTCCAGGGCCGTAACTTGTGAACCACTTCGAATATCGAAAAATCCTTTGGCACACATTTTCTACACATGTTGTAGATGTGACACGTAGCCAGAGCATACATTAAATCCGACACGTAGATGGTGAATAGCAGCGGGACTAGTACAGATCCTTGTGGAATTCGTCTTTTGACTTTAACCGAAGCCAAACGGCCACCTTGAGGGCTCAGGACAGCCTGGAATCTGCTAAGATAGGCTTCTACTCATCTAAGTGCTGGTGATGAAAAACAGAGGTTCTTGAGCTTAATTAGTAATTTGCTGTGTATGACGTTGTCGAACGCTTTTAAAAAAACAAAGAGGGTCATAATGGTCACCATGCTCTTATCAATTCCATCGCGTACATAGTCTCCGATTCGTAAAAGAGCTGTATGGGTACTAAAGCCCTTACGATAGGCGGACTGATAAGGATCTAGGTGACTGTTGACCTATGGAAATACAGAGATCTGATCAGCTACAATTCTCTCAAGCAGCTTAGACAGTGGACAGAAAAGGGAAATAGGCCTATAATCCGCTGGAATGGGTGGATATTTGATTTTCGGAATTGGCTTAATGAGAAACTTTTTTAAAAATATGTAATGACATGGGTAGGATGACTGGTAAGTCCATCCTCACTAACTTCAGCGATATGCTGTCAGCACCATTGGTTTAGCATGAAGCATGGTTAAGAGCCTTAAGTAAAGTGTCTGGGGGAATATCCCCGAAATAAAAATTAGCATCGTCGTATTGACTACTCAATTCAGGTGAAAGCCCGCTGGGGGTAGTATCCGTTGTCTCAAGACTAGAGGATCAGAAATAGTCTTTGAGTTCGTTGACCGCTACGACTGGTGGATGAATGTTGGTTTTCGGATGGAGAATCCCCAGCTGTCTCATTCTGTTCCATGCCACTCCAGCATTCTTGACGTTCTCGAAGGCCGTGCTATAGTAGTCCCGCTTTGCTTTCACAATCATCGTTCTAACTGTATTCTGAAGTTCTCGAAATTTGGCAAGGATATGTTGATCGCCTTTATATGGATCGTGGTGTTTTTTCGAGCGTTGGATCCTACGGCTGCATGCGAATCGTTTCCAGAGCTTGTCGCGTTCCTTCATTAGACATTTGATCTCTGATGTTAACCAAGGCGCGGGGTTGCGCTTACTCTTAATCCGTTGGAGTGGGGCATGGGCATGGAGTGGGGCATACTCTTAATCCGTTGGAGTCGGTCGGTCGGTCGGTCGGTTGGTTGGTTGGTCGATGGATTGGTTGGTTAATCGATTGGTTGGTTGGTTGATCGATTGATTGGTTGGTTGATTGGTTGGTTGATCGATTGATTGGTTGGTTGATTGGTTGGTTGATCGATTGATTGGTTGGTTGGTTGATCGATTGATTGGTTGGTTGGTTGGTTGGTTGGTTGGTTGGTTGATCGATTGATTGGTTGGTTGGTTGGTTGGTTGATCGATTGATTGGTTGGTTGATTGATTGATCGATTGATTGATTGATTTATTTTATTATGCCCTGGTAACACCTTGAGGCAACGGATGATGAATACATAAACATAGAAAACATATATAATAATAATCAAAATAAATTATAATATAATAATAATATCTAGTTGTGTTGTCAAACAATAACAACAACTATAATGATAGTAGTAATAATAAAAATAACGTAATAAGATAAGGTAAACGGCGGTTAATAAGATTTAAGATAAGAAATAAATAATAAGATAAGGTACTGACGGCGGTAAAAACAGAAGTTTGAGGTAAAACGGAAATATAATGTATAAATAATCTTAAGTATGTGTCCGCTCAGAAGTGATTATCCTTCTACGGAGAACAAGTGAGCAAAGAGTCGCTGTTTGAGAATTGTGAGTGACTGTGCAGAGGTGATCTCGGCCGGTAAATAGTGCCAAAAATACATAGCAGATAGCACGAATGAGTTTTGGAAGGTAGCTGTTCGGTGCATCGGAATGTGGAACGTTATAGGAGTTGGTCGTCTCGTTGGACGTTCCAGAGGATGTGCTAGTTGAAATAATTCTAGAATGTAGGGTGGTGCCTCATTATGATAAATGTTATACACTGTTGCGCCAACGAAATAAAGTCATCTGGATTTGACAGTAAGCCATCAAAGTCTCCTTCGATATGGCGTGATATGAACATCGCGGCGCAAATTGAAAATAAAGCGAATGCAACAATTTATCAGTTTCTCTAGTTTTGTTTTGCTCGTTGGTGAGGTCATTATATACCACGCAGCAATAGTCTAGTATCGGAAAGATGAGTGAAACCACGAGCATCGTTTTCAATTCTTGTGACTGCGCACTCCTATGATATCTTAATTTATATAGCGAAAAGTTAACTTTTTTGAGATGGCAACTATGTGTTTGTTCGAAGACAAGTTCGAGGTCATTGTTACCCCCAGATTGCGTACTTCGTCGACATACGGCACAGTTTCCCCGTGGACTTTGATGGGTGCTAGATTGTTCACGTTTCTTTGATTGATATAGGCGCCACTACCCAATAAAATTACTTTAGACTTTCCGATGTTCAGTTTAAGACCATTGATGAGCGCATAAGTTGCAATCGCGTCAACATCATGAGTGGTGTTGGCAATGGCGTCATCAATTTCCCATGGATAAAAACTTAGATATATCTGTAGGTCGTCAGCGAAAATCATATGCTCTGTAAATCGTAGGCCTGCTCTGATGTCATTGATACATAGAGAAAACAATAAGGGACCCAGGACCGAACCTTGTGGTACACTCGTCGCCGTAGCACGCCACTGGGAACACTCTAGAATTATCTATAACTGCCTGAGTTCTAGGAGTAAGATAAGAAAAAAACCATTGTCCCTGTCCAAACCCTGTCCGAGAAACCATACTTTCGGAGTTTTAGTAGTAAGCCTATGTGAGGCACCATGTCAAATGCCTTACTAAAATCGAAGAGTACCAGTATAGTAATTCTTCGATTATCAACGGCAAGCCTCGCTTCGTGACAGATTTTTAACAAAGCCGTTTGAGTGCTATATCGCTCTCTATATCCTGATTGACGAATATCAAGTATTTCGTGGGTGGAAAGATGGTTCATAATTTGCTTGTGTACGACCCGCTCAATGATCTTGGAGAATTCTCTTAAATTTGCAATTGAACGATAATCAGAAGGAGAAGCTAGAAGATTTACTTTCAATAGCGGGCGAATAAACGCTCGTTTCCAGGTTGACGGAAAATGAGCTAACTCGAATGACTTGTAGAATAAAACTGTTAATAGATGCGATAACTTAGGGAGAGCATTATATATTGCGAACAGGGAAACGCCATCCGGGCCTGTAGAGTATGTAGGTGAAGTAGAGAAAGTATTTATTCAGACTATCTTCTCAGCAGATACCGATGTGAAATCAAAGATAGGTTGATTGGAAGAGAGCGCAGTAATATTACCCGTAAACGTGTTTCTATCACATTGCGCTGATAAACTCATGGTGTGTGCAAAAAAAACGTTCAACTCATCTAAAGAAAAATAACTCGTAGGTGAAGCCTGGTTCGGTCTCGTCAAGATTGCCATTTCTTTCCAGAGGGCAGCGCTGTCTCTGATACTCATTAGCCTCCCCCGAAGATAATCATCCCTGGCCTTCCGCAGCTCAATTTTAAGCCTATCTCTGTGTTGTCTGTAGATCACAAGACTAAGAACATTGCGAGAACGCTTAGCTTGTTTGTACAGGGTGTTTTTTGTTTTAATTTGATTTCTAAGGTTTTCGGTGAGCCACGGTGCCCTCGGCCTACGCACGGTGAAAGTGCAACGCGGTGCATGTTTGTCGAGGGAAACAACTATTGAATCAGTGATTTTGCCGGTAAAATCATCGATGGTGTCGTTCGAATGCAAGTTGACAACGCATTCGTCTAGGCAACTCGATATCGTCTCAGAGTAGGCTGCGGCATTGAAACTTTTAAAATTTCTTCGCGTGATGGTACGACTTGTCTCATGTTGACAATTCCACTTGAATGTGAGTACGATTAAATCATGACCCACTATAAACGGGGCCTCTGATTTTTCGTAAGATAGAACTATCGCCACATCATCGGTAATAAATACGTCTAACCAAGAATCTGAGAGTGCGGTATGATAAGTCGGCGCGGATTCGACAATGTGCAGTGACTGCGACGTAACGAATTCACGAATAAACTTGGCTTCGAAGTTATTACTTAGCAAATTACAATTTAAGTCTCCAGCTAAAAAAATGTATTCGTACGCAAAAGCAAATCTAGAAAGTGTCTCGATAAAGTCGCCAAAAAGAAACCCCTTGGGACGTCTGTAGATGGAAGCGAATAAAAGAGGCTTACCAGTGACGCCACGTATTTCCAGTGTTGGGCAGCACTAATTACTTTGAGTAATTAATTACATTGAAATTACTAATTACACCTATAATTTGTAATTAAAAAGATAAAACATTACTAATTACATTGTAACTTGAAATAATACAAATTTTAATTACAAATTACAAATGTAATTAGAATATGTTTTTTTTTCTAATTACAAATTATAAATGTAATTAGAATATGTTTTTTTTCTAATTACAAATTACAAATGTAATTAGAATCGATTTTCTTTTAAATTACAAATTCCAAGTGTAATTCGAATCGATTTTTCTGCTAACTACAATTTACAAATATCAATAATATAGATTTTTCTTATGATTACAAATTACGGATGTCATTAAAATGAGACTTCGATCTGGCTTAAACAAAAATTTGAGACGAAACCAAGTCAAGACTGATTGTGAGTCTCGAAAAAAATTCGAGCCCAATCTATGGTCTCGGTCGCTTCCCGGTCTAGAATAGTCTTATCAGTTTTGTTGGTGTTGGCTGAATTTGAGAATTTTTATTATCCAGGCGCGTTTTTCTTCTTGACCCTTTCAGCGGCAAGAGGATTTCACTATTTTTATTTGCGTCATATGCTCGACAAAAAATTCAATTTAAATGAAACCTGGCGCTTATGAGGTTTTTTGGTCGCTAATTACGAATTCAAGGTCAAAATTTAGAAATTCAAAATAGTGGGGCAAATATAGAGGATCGAAAATGAAAGTTCATTTAATTTTATTAAAAATCGGCTCTCGGGGGTTATCAAAGTCATTGATTAAGAATCTGTCTTTCAAATTCAGAATAAAAAAACGGCGGATCTAATGTGGCAGACCTCAATACAACAATTTACATGATTCGCAACATAATTGGTATTAAGGGGTTTTCAAGGTCGCTTATTACGAATCTGCCCTACAAATTAAGAAATTCAAAATGGTGGATCCGATATGGCGTCACGAAATGCAAAAATTGAATACAATCGGATAAAACTCAGTACTAAGGGATTTTTGAGGCCGCTGATTACTAGTCCAAACTCACGATACATACATTCAAAACAGTGTCTCCAGTATGGCAGACCATGATATAATAATGTATTTGATTCCCATGAGAATTGGTATTACAGGGTTTTGGAGGTCACTGAATACGAATCTGCCTTCAAAATACACAAATAAAATAGTGGGTCCAGCATTGCGCATGAATTACCAGAATTTACTTGGTTCGAATGATAATTAGTAGTAAGGGATTTTTGAGGTCGATAATTATGAATCTGCCTGTAGAATTCGAAAATTCAAAATTCAAAATGTAATTAGAAATGAGGGTTGTTCATAGTTTGGTTAATAATCCATGTTAAAGTTTAGCAAACCGCGTAAACCTCGTTCGCTCGAGAAAAGATACTCGTAGTCTCTCGATAATAGTCAGAGTCATGGTCACGCAAAATGGTGTAGCATGCCCTATGTTGGTATAGATTAAGCCGAAGGAACACAAGTGAGACTGAATGAGCGACTACGAAAGCATCGCACAAAGAGAAGACGCCGAGTATAGGCGATCCCGTGTATTTTTGTTACACACTTTACCTACATATCGAGCCAAAAAAAGTTTAAAACAAAATATATACACATTGTCCATTAAGACTAAGCATAAATCTTGCCCGTAAAGATCAATGCAAGGAATATTTGCATTTCGGACTTCAGACTTTTTTATTACAAAATATTAATAAAAAAAAAAACAAATATTAGTCTCTTCGCTGTCAAAAAGGTTGGGAAGAGTGTTGAAGAGGGAGAGTGGGAGGAGAACCACTGTTGACTGGCCACACTGTACACCGCTTTGCGTTAGCTTCCGGGAAGCAATAAATCCGAAAACAGTAGCACACAGCAACAGAACAAGAAGTAGGTGGCGCAGGACGAGATCGCGGGGTAAGTAAAGGACGACTATTCCATTATACTACTACTTAAAAAAGTCGACAAAATCATTATACGTACAAATCAGCACAGTGTCGTAGCGTGTGACCCTATGGATGATGATAATCATTTTGACGAAATTTGAAACGACGGAGATGGAGACGTTAGCGATACTAGTGATGTTGACGACAGAATTCAGGATGAGCCTCTTAGGACTCTACAGGAAGAATGCCAGAGGCGTGTATACCTCGATGGCCGATATTTCACGGTGGATATTACGGCATCCACTCGGGACGGGCTCATTATGGCCAAATGTATGGCTTGTGGCGGCAATAAAAGATTTAAAGGATCGTTAGCTGCGCCGTCCAACTTTACAACGCACTTAAGACGGAATGACACCTCATCGCGGTCGGTATGGTAGAACAATTATAGATTCCCAAAAATCTCTGAAACGGCTCTTCAGATCCCGTCGAAACTTTGCCAAACGACGTCAAATAGATAGACGAATAGCTTCTAGCCCCTCAAATTTTCTAAATTTGAGAAAAAAAAACTAGATTGGCTTATGATAAGCCAATCTACATTTTTTTTCTCAAATCTAAACGTTAGTGTTTGACTAATATTTAATGATATTTGATGATAATTAACTGAGTCAAAAACATTCTTCTACCATATAAAGAAAACTCAAAAATATATCTATTTTAGACCTGAAGATCAATAAAAATAATACAGCCTTACAACACCTGACAAGGCGTACATTGGGGAGACGCATTCAAATTATCCATATGCAAAATGTGGACGAATTAAAGAGAGCTATCGTCGAGTATGCGACTTTCGTATGTACTACGGCCGATATTTGGACGTCTAGAAACAGGAGGTTTTTAGGCGTCACCGTTCATTGGGTAAGTATTTTAGATTTTCCTAGATGCCTGTTGAAAACTCGATAAGAATAATTATAAGCATTTTTAGTGCATAAACATTTGATATATGACTGATTCATTTTAAATCAACATGTTTTTTGTGTTCCTGACCGACAAATGTTTATATTTGGACTCAAAAAAATCCTCACGAAGCGCCGGCTTGGATTTTTATTTTGAAAGGTATATCAGTCGATGGTAAGTTTCCTCATTTGTATAACATGAAAAAAATACTTTTTCTTGCTTTGATTAGGTATTACTCAGTTTAATACTTTTTTGTTTCACTTTCCGGTATATGCCTCAAAGAGAACTGAATTCTGTTCAAACTTTCAATAACGTTATGAATGCAAAATTAATAATTAAGGCGATATGAATTTTCAAAGACCTCGTTATATGAAAAATCATTTTGATACCCCTGTCGCGATGAGATTACTGACAGGTAAAATAAAGTTTAAGAACAATTTTGTTTAAAATTGTTAACTCAAGTACCAGTTTTTCAGTACTGGTAATAAAAAATGTTCGTAGCCTCTCTTTCGAATTAAAAATAAATTGTTTAATAAATTCATGTTCATTATTTACAATTTTTGATCAATTAAACGTATTAGATAAATAACCATTTCATGTTTATAAATTCTGTTTAAGAAAAAACGTTTGTTGTGAATATAACATCAAAACTAAGCACAAATTAAGTATTTATAGTTAAAAAAGTTGATTTACTACTTAAACATTACATTAACAAATAGGAGAATTCTGATTTCATGACAGGAAAATAGGCTCCAATGAAATGTACTGATTAAAAATGTTGAGCTTGAAAATTAAGAATCATTTTCAAAAAATCTCCCCCTTCCAGACTCTGTGGTATATTTCGGGAAAAATGAAATTTTATACAAAATAGTTCTTGAACTTGAACAAAATGATTTTTCATGTAACGAGGTCTTTGAAAATTCACACTACCTTTTTATTATTGATTCTGCATTCCTAAAGTATCAACAATTTTGTACATAATTCAGTTCTCTTTAAGGCTATATACCGGAAAGTTAAACAAAAATTGTACACTGAGTAATATCTAATCAAAACAAGAACAAGTATTTTTTTCGTACTACACAAATGAAGAAACTTACCGTCACCTGAGTGACCTTATAGAAAAAATTCAAGCCTAGCGCTTATTGAGGATTTTCTTAGTCCAAATATAAACATTTGTCGATGACAAGCGCAAAAAAATGTCGGTTTAAAATGAATGAGCCTAATAAAGAGTCATTGTCA
Organism: Ophion slaviceki; assembly: GCA_944452715.1. Taxonomy (NCBI): domain Eukaryota; kingdom Metazoa; phylum Arthropoda; class Insecta; order Hymenoptera; family Ichneumonidae; genus Ophion; species Ophion slaviceki. The sequence continues at coordinate 2,597,201 of OX101793.1, forward strand.
TTACTGTACTGCTTATTATGGCTGCTATAAAATTACAGAGATAACCGCTATGCAATTACCAATATTTTTTATTGCTTAGATCGACCGAGAGACCCTCAAGAGAAAATCTGGAGCTATAGCTTGTCGACGGTTTCCCGGAACGCACTCCCATGCAAATATCGCCCGGTGTTTATCAGAAATTCATGTTTCATTTGGATTGAACGTCCCAAAACTATGCGCTACTGTCACGGATAATGCCGCCAATTTTGTGAAAGCGTTCCGAGAATTTGGAGTTGATTTGCCGGACCCCTACTTCTACGGTAATATGATTAGCATAGTTAGACTTATAAAATTGCTAATACAAATAATTCGGCCTGCAATTCATTACAATAAATTCTCGTTACTTCTATCGGTAAATGTATCCTGTAATAAAATAATCGTTCGCATCACCACAATTATTCAAAATTCATGAATAATTAAATTTCAATTATTTGGAGTTATCTGTGAAGCATTCTTCCACAACTGAGCCACTTTTTTGCGAATCCTCTCAAATAAATATTATTTATCTGAAAGCATATTGTAAGCGATGATTCGTTCTTACAATATGCTACGTTAAAAACTGTTTTTTTTTTTTAAATATATTTGTTCCCTTATCAAAGTTGGAGAATCCCTCGTTGAGAATTTGTTCATAGGTTCGCAACACGTTGCTAAATACCCTTTGAGGTTAGCAGCCGAATCAAAGGTGCCCGATTGGATGAACAAAAATCCCTTTCGATTTTTTTCGCTGAAAAAAGTTTTTGCTATGTGAACAATTCACGAAAACGAAAAAAATTGTTTTTATGTTTTTTGCCGGACTCGTCCCTTTCTAGTCACAGAGGAAACAAAAAAAAATACAGATTACTAAATTTAAGACTCAAAAAATGTGAAAAAATTCACAGAGAGTACCACTAAACTGTACTAAAATTTGGCCAATTATAATATTTATCTGAGAGGGTTCGCAAAAAAGTCGCTCGATGAGAAAGAATGTCTTTTATACTGTTCACCGTTTGTTAAAATTGTTACTTTTTTGTTAACAGAAACACTTCCTCAAGTTGTGGAAAGTCAAGACGATGAAGAATCTCCTGATGACACTGAGAACGCTGTGCTGCTGGAGGATCGTGCATTCTGTTCAGTTTCACAAGAAGAATTCAGGATTGGGCTGCCAAAACATCTACGATGTGCTAGCCACACCCTGAATTTAATTGCGACAACAGATACGATCAAGCTTCTAAGCGAATTGCCTCAGTTAGCTGCTATCCATTCCGAAGCGATTAGTCGTTGCACATTACTATGGAAAGCGCTGCGGTCTCCTCGTAATTGTGAACAAATGAGAGAGCAATTGGAAGTAGCCTTGCTCCGCCCTGTTGTTACTCGGTGGAATTCGCTGTACGATTCGATCAGCCAAATTGTATCTTTGAAAGACAGGATTCCCCCGCTCAGTGCAGCTCTTGGCATCCGCAGTGTGTTGAGGGACAACCATTTCGTCTACCTCGAGGAATATCTTTTGTGTATGAAACCTGTCGCAGAAGCAATAGATAGATTGCAAGGCGAAACGTATTGCTATTACGGGTATCTACTACGTACGTTAGTCACTATACGTAGGAGACTATTGCAGCTATAAAGTGATGAACGAATTCAGCACTGCCTGCCTTCAGTACAGGGTTTGATATCTGCACTTGAGAGGAGATTCGAATCGTTTTTCACCGTGTCTGAACCATGCCAAAATGCAGCTGTCGCTGCAGTAAGCCACCCAAAATTCAAAATGCGATGGCTCTCCTGTCTTGATGCGGCAACCCAGGCGAGGGTTCGTATGTTAGTTTTGAGAGCTGCGACAGAGGCTGCAGCTCGAAAAGAGCCAGTTCAACTAATGGAAGAACAGGACGATTTCTTCGATTTTGGTCAACCACCTGCTTCCCAAGAAGCTGCAGTCCTCTTTGGTTATGGGGAGGCTGAAATTGAATTCCTCAGATATTCAAACAAATCGAGTACGAATTTGGACATGCTGCGAGATTTTCCCATCATGCGATCCGTATTTTTAAAATATAATACGCCACTGCCATCGTCAGCTCCTGTGGAACGGCTATTCAGTTTTGCCACAATGATGAATTTGCCACGATATAACCGACTTACAGATACTCATTTTGAGCAACGAGTATTGTCAAAGGCAAATGCTACAAAATTTGACTGCTGAAAATTACACTAGATTGGCACGGTCGAACCACCAGTGATTGGTCATTTCATATATAACGGAATAAATAATTTATTTATTTATTTATTTAGACCGACAGAAAAGACTGTCAGCGTTATTATAAATTTAGCTTATAATAACTTATAGCTTATAAATAGCTTGTAAATTTAATCTTATAATTACAATTTTTTAAATAAAAATTTCAAGATTTTTTCCATTACGTTTATATGTATTATTACTCCGAAATTTCTGTTATATAAAATCGAAGTAAAAAAAAATGTTTACTCCGATTTCGTACTTTTTCTCCAAGTAAAAATCGAGAAAAAAGCGTCTAAAGGCCGTAACATCTGCAGCTGCCTTTTAGCTAGACTGTACTGCATCCACCGTGGATATGGGGAAACTGCGGAAAATCCATACCGATACAGGCGGCTTTTATTTTTACTGAGTTTCAAGTAAATTACCACCACCAGGTCCTTAGAAAGACTGCCCTCTGCTCAGAAGTCGGCACGCAAACTATCGGGCGGCTGGGTGGTCACCCATCCACAATCCAGGCCTATGCTGTTTATAACATGTGTAACCGGAAAAGCTGTGCACCAACCATTACTGCCGGCTATTCCGATTTCATATTTCTTTTCAATTTTTTATTACATGTCTTTTATATTAAATCGGCATAAGAAAATGTTTTTTGGCACTTTACGGCGAGAAAAAAAATATAAAATCGGGGTGAAGAAAATGTTTGTGTTCTGATTTTCATTTTTATCTACTTTTGATATGTTATGTGGGGGAGTTACCCAAAGTCAGTAATATTTTTTTGGAGTGATTATTCTAGTGATGCCACAAAACCAGACAAGACGACACTTTAGTTCGTCGCGATCAAATTCGAGATGCCCTGACTGTTTCTCTACCCATTCAGTGAGTTGGAAATGGAAAAATTCCAACCCACGAGCGCTAGGTAGACTACCCACAAAACCGGAAGTGACGTCACCGTCGCACAATCTTGCTGGTGAGTTTCCTACCCACCGCCGATCGAGTTCTACCTATCCGACCGCTAGCGCTCAGTGGGTCTTCTACCCACCGCCGATCGAGTTCTACCTATCCGACCGCTAGCGCTCAGTGGGTCTTCTACCCACCGCCGATCGAGTTTTACCTATCCGACCGCTCAGTGAGTTTTCTACCCACCACTAAGCGAGTTCCACCCACCCACCGCTCGCGCTCAGTGGGTTTTCTACCCACCGCCGATCGAGTTCTACCCATCCGACCGCTCAGTGAGTTTTCCACCCACCACTAAGCGAGTTCCACCCACCCGCCGCTCGCTCTCAGTGGGTTTTCCACCCACCGCCGATCGAGTTTTACCTATCCGACCGCTCAGTGAGTTTTCTACCCACCACTAAGCGAGTTCCACCCACCCACCGCTCGCGCTCAGTGGGTTTTCTACCCACCGCCGATCGAGTTCTACCTATCCGACCGCTCAGTGAGTTTTCCACCCTCCACTAAGCGAGTTCCACCCATCCAGCCGCTCGCACTCGGCGGATTTTCTACCCACCACCCAGCGAGTTCTACCCGTCTTGCCGCTTTCGGTCCATGGATTTTCTACCCACTGCTATTGGTTTTTTCACAATTCGTACTGTTGCCGCTCTGTTGATTTTCATTCGTTATACTTACCGGTTTTTAACGCGTTTCACGCCAGTCGCTGTTCCGTGGGACAGCAACTCGATAAACGTTTGAAAAACCTGCAAGTGTTACCGATGAAAATCCCACACATTGGCAACAGTACGAATGAAACAAAATTTACAATCAGCGGATTGAAAAACCACAGAGCACTCAGATTTTGTTTCTTTCGTGCGGGTCGGACTGTGTAATCTTTCAAATTGGAAAAATGTTCCACAGCTCTTGAATGTGACAAAATATAATAATAAGGTTATAAATTTTATTCACTTTACAAACATATACATATGTCTATCTACATGCACATGGGCACTCACATTTTATTAAATTTTATAAACTTTTCGATTTGTTTCGGAGGATTTCGTTGATTCCACATACATATTATTTATTTTCATTATTATTATTACTGGTAAAATTGTATCCACAGCCTATTTGATGCAACCTTTCTTAATAATGAATTATTCCAGCAAAGATTTTTATTTTCAGTCATTCCATTTGTCTCAATTGTCGTAAATCTTTTCACCTGTGACGAACAAATGTTATTATAATCCAATGTCAATAATATAACTGTATCGTTAAAAAGCCGCATTGAAGTTGGCAGATTGTATAGGATAATTTTTCATTTATAAAAAAATATCACAAGTGTTACAAATATTTTTATTTGCCTCGTTGCTCAAGTTTTCATCTTCCGCTTTTTTACTCCGTATTTCCTCGCTTCATACTCCGAGAATTTTTCATTAATTTCTTCTCTTTGATTTTCTTCATTTCAATCAGTTTCCCATATGTTTGTTAATTGAACCCCATACAAAATTCCATTTATTTTCATTATTATTACTGGTAAAATAATATCCGCAGCTACGACGAAACCTCTACGCGATTCGCACAATGTTCGTATATGCGATGCTTCGCTACCATCATTGGTAGTTTCGAAATAAGTTACGAATGCGCCATTGATATCATGCCCGTCGTGATTTACGACGCTAACAATTTTATCTATTCTCGCGAAAAGTCCTGTTTTTGAACAAATGTATTTGTCGCAACTTTTCGCATTAGTATTATCGCTTTCGTTGCTGACGTATAGCGTGCCATTTATTACAGCTTTTTTGAATACTTTCATTATGTCGTAGCAAATTTGTCCTGCCGTTCTTAAAGCAGTGCTTTCTTCAGGTAATATATTTTCTACACGATATCTCGTTAATCCCTCAAATTTCTTGTTTCTGTCATAATCGTGGTGATTAACGATTATTTTATTTTTACCACTATTTAAAGTGTTCGTTACATATTGTTTAATGTTTCGGTCGATAGTTGGATCGTTACTAACGCTTCGTATGAAATCGTTCAATACATATTGATTCATGATTTGCAATTGTCGGCCGTTTGGGCTCTTGAGCGATGAAATGATATGGCGATTGTAACCTTCATACGGGAATGCAGTATGAGTCCATAGAGGTCCCCAGTGTTTGACGCAATCAGGGACATGTCTTAAGATGTGAATATTGTAACTCATGTTTTCTAACCCCATCAACTGTTCATATTCCTTTACAAAAGATTCTATCAACGATCGAGCTTTCTCAATTTCTTCCGCGGTAACAGTCGCTCCGTTTAGAATGTGCCGCTTCAGAAATACGATAAAACAGCGTTGCACATTCTACCGGTATTATATCTTTCAAACATGGTGCGCAATAATATAAAATCCAATTACGCCATTCGCTTGCCTTCCATACGTGACAATATTCGACCCCCCTCGGTTTCCTTGCAATTCTACTTGGCGTGCGTATTTTTTCGAGTCTATCGTTAATGCGCACTTGGAGAGCGTCATTACTGGCAACGTACCACGCGTCCGTGACTTTTGCTTCGAGCACCTTTGTTGTTAAAGACTTTCCTACCCCGAGCCACATGTTGTGCATAGAATCTATCACTATTCCCCGATCCAGATTAAATTCTGACAAATACTTGAATACAGTATCCCCGATAATTCCTCGTACTCTATTCTTCGAGTTTTTTGCTGCATCAATGTCACTGCGTATCTCACGATCCGTACGAAGCTCAAACTCAATCGCGGGATAAACCCAACGTAATGTTGACTCATACTTTTCACCTGTTGCGTAACATGTAGGACACCCATATTTTCCATTGAATCGCGTCATGTTTAGTAGACTGCTTCTTGCAACCGAATCAACGCAACTAATGTTCGTTATAAATTTACTACATACCGTTTTTTCCGCGTACGATTTCCACGTAATACCGGTATTGTATAAGAATATTAAATCTTTAACAACGGGAAGCATAGTAACGTTTAAATCTGGATGAGTTTTATCAACCCAAATTCCTGCCAGAATCATGAACCGTTTCCGAGCGTGTGGCGGAAGTTCATTAATGGTTAGCAATATTGGCCAGGCAGTATCTTTTGAAGATTTTGCGACTTGACAACCATCCGTATTTATTGTGAAAGAAAAATTCCATTCGTTTGATAAAAAACATTCAGGTTCGCGTAATTTTTTGTATTCATCGCCATCGTAAAGATCCTCTATTCCAACTTCAGTGTTAATTTTTTTTCTGTTCTGCGGATATTGTAAAAGCCGTATGATATTCTGAATTGACAAAATTCTTTTCAGTTGTTCAATCAAATTCAGAGAAATGAAGAAGCTAGTTGGCTTCAATTCTTTTCCGGGGCCTCTTTTCTTACAATAGCACTCGCGTACGGGTTCATTTCCTGTACCAATGACATCGAGGCAATTTTCACAATAATAATTACGGGTTTGGACGCTATCTTCTTTCTTACCTAATTTTGTCCACAAGCTATTTCTTGTTGTTGGTAAGGTACTACCAATCAATAAACTTTTTACGAATATTATTATATCTAATATCGTTGTCATATTTAGACTGTGTCGTACCGCTATTGCCATTATTTTTATCAGAATTTCATCTTCTCGTACATTTTCTCTTAGAAATACTTGCGGACCTTGCTTTATTGAAAATGCAGATGCATCTGCGTCTTCGTTTTCATTTTCGTTGATGTCAGGAATATTATCGTCGTCGGCGGGATCGTCGTCGGGATCAACGTTCGAATAATCATTTCTACTGGTACTATTCTTTTTACCGGTACTATACTTTTGGGAAGCATGAGCTGCTTCGTTGTTGTGATCGTTATTATGATTTTCCACGCCGGGGGCATCGTTAATGAAATTGCAATTGCTATTGAAATTACCACGCATCTCTTCGTAATTGTTTGAATCGGCGTCATCATCGCTCATTTCGTTGTCGTCGTCATTATCCCTCTCTCCGTTGCTATCACTTTCGTTTCCGTTGTGCTGTTCATTCTTATCGACATCTTCGTTTACGATATTATTGCTCATTTCATGTTCGTCGTCGATCAGCATCTCGTTGTCAACATTGCGTTCGATACGGTTCTTCCTTATATTGGAGGTTTCATTTCTCTGAGAATTGATGATAAGTTAATTTTCAGTGTTCAAAGATAATTCCTGAAATTCATTTTCATTACACGAAAAGTGATTCATACGTTTCATAATTTTCTACATGTGTCCAATATTTCACTTATTTATACGTATGTCGACTATTGTCATGAGTTAAAAATAATTGAAACAAAAACGAGTAGTGAGTTGGCATGTAACTCACGAAAATTGATGTGTAAACATGTGAGCTTGCATCAGTTTGGTGTGGGAAAATTGAGGTCGTACATTGGTTTTGATCAAAATTTATTTTGTAATAAAACAATGCGAAAATAGCATAAAGAATCAAGTTTGAAAATTTATTGATCAGTTTCTTTTATACATGAAATGATTGGTTTGTGGTAACTGTAATAAGACACATAGACTTGCGACTGCAGTGTTTCCAAATACCGCGAGAATACAGCATCGATTGTAGTCTTTGAATTTGTAGTTGGAATGTTTTTATCTGTATTCATGCGTAGATTGAGTTTGTCCTGTAAAAATGAAATGAGCGGTTCAGCCGCTATATTTTTGTTTGGGTTTTATTGTTATCAGATTTTTATTAGATTTTATTAGGAAGAGAGAGGGAGAGAGAGATTGGATATTTTTTGATTTATTTATTCATTTACCTCGCTCTGGGGGTTCACCCATGTGAGCATGCATAACAGGAGAGTAGCAGTGGACAGTTAGAGTGTGGCGTAGCCGTGAGAGAGAGAGAGAGAGAGAGAGAGAGAGAGAGAGAGAGAGAGAGAGAGAGAGAGAGAAGAGCGAGCGAGAGAGATTAATTAGCTATTTTGTACACATATTATTACATATTTTCTTATATGTAAATATATTTTATTTTAATTATATATTATCTAAATATATAATAAAAAGAGAGAGAGAGAGAGAGAAAGAAAGAAAAAGAAGAGAGAGAGAGAGAGAGAGAGAGAGAGAGAGAGAGAAGCATCGTTCGTAATTACCTTTTAGGTTGGCGACACCACGTAAAATTCCAGTAGGAAAAAATGTCCGTCATGTCAACTGTCAGTTAGCCCGCACAGTCAACTGTCAAACGCACACATTAACGCGCTCACACAGACACGGTCTTACGCTGACGTCATCTGACGCTCGAAGCCCCAGCTAGCCTCTACCGTAGACCGAGCGCTAAGATGTTTACACATCAATAAATAAATAATAGTTGAAATAAGAATTTTCAAACCCAAATTTGTATATACTTATCCATGCTATGAATTGTAACTTTCCAATTACAAATTTGTATTACTATTTATTGTCAGCAATCGTGGAGCTGCTTTGATTTTCATCGTGTTTCATAATGATGAATTTAACAATGTTTTTGATAACGACATCGAAAGAAAATGAACTAATTCTTCGAAAATAAAAGTAACTACTTTTCACCTGAAGTGATGATAAAACAGGTTTTCAATCCTCCGAGCGGATTGGTGATATAAAATATTCAATACTACTTAATTTCATTTTCACTTTCATTGACAACAAACATTGTAAGCTTCAGTATCATTATTTTCCTACAGGTGGATTTTTTCGCAAACATTCATCTTTTAACACTCATCTTACCGGTAATAATTCGTAAGTGGGATATTGATTCTGTCGTGGTAATTTCCCAAATGCCCTCAGGAAGTTCAATGCATATTTATCTCTCTTCATCTTGATGGTCCGTTTGGACTTGTATGCCACGTCCCTGATCGTTTTACAATTCATTCTTATGAAGCGGGTCACACTATTCCTTGTTCTTCACCGGGTTCCTAGAGAATATGGTAAAGCTGATTTATATGTGTTAATACAAACTGTGTACTGGTATTTGAAATAGGCAACATTATAATTTTCAGTTGGTATAAGGAGACTCTTTGATTTACACAATTGTCGGAATCAAGACTGTGCCGGTCTACGATGGTTTGTTTCGTACACTCCACGATGAAAATGAACGTTATTATTATTTTTCCGACAGTTTTGCTGTGAGAAATATAGCGCCTAATCGCTTTACGCTCATATGTATGCGTGCATGTGACTGGTCGTCCCTCACGCCACCTATCCTGTATGCTAGCACGTCTGGCCAGTTCGTGTCCCGAATTGGGAGAACACAGTCGTGAGATGCGTAGCGCAGAATAAAGTCTTTGTTACAACAATATTTGTCCGTCGGTTATGTGGCTCTGCCAGAATCAAACCTCCAACATTTGCCCACATTTTTAATAATGACAAAAGTAAGGTAAGTAAAGGAAACTTTCCCAACGTACATTGCAGAGTCACATCGACAACGCTTAGTCTTTCAAAAAGGCGACGAGACGAACAATGCTGTGATATGCCGTCAGCAGGGAGGGAACGATTGTGCAACATAGAAAAACGGGTGAGGATTTTGAGGGCATTCATTAATGTATCATCGATCATATAATTATTAAATCCCATTAATGCACTAGATATAAAAATTGATAATGAAAAAGTGTGCAAATTTGAGGGTCATTTGTAAAGAGCTGTAACTTGGCGAAGAATGATCATAAAGCAAAATAAAGAAATAGCGGATTAAAGCTGCAAGTCTCTGCTTGCGAGATCTTTGAAAAAGGATCTTGCATACATTTTGAATTGTTTTTGTCTTCAATTTTGCGAAGTTTACTCGAAATCGGCTGATAGCAAAAAATGTTGAGTTGAAGATTTCGAAACTAGAGACTTGCAGCTTCAATTTTTTTGTTTTTTAATTTTCCTCTACGACCGTTTTCCGTCATGTTACAGCTCTTAGAAAATGTCACTAACAATTGCAGATATTTCCATTATTACTTAATTTATGTACGTACTGTATGATGTGCGTTTAAATATTGTTTTTATTAATTGTATTAAAAAAAGATCGTAATCAAAAAATTATGAGATACGCGTTCTCTTCATTTTCATTCATAATAAACACTATAAATTCACAGAAATCGTAAGGATGGTATCTCGTATAGTCATCGGGTTCAGTGAAATGCCACCTATACACGTTGTGATGACGACGAAAAACTGTGATAAATGTAGAATTTTTTTAATTAAAAAAAAACAAACCTCCATCAAAATTATCGGTTTTGAGTACTCGAATTCTCGTTGTCAACGTTCATTAAGTAGCATAAAGAAAAAAAGGAGTGACGTTATCATTGCAAAAACAATTAATTGAAAATCCAATTGATCGATTGATAAATTAATTGCAAAAGAAATAATGGGTTTAACGTAAAGGTCATCGATTTATCGAGGGAATGTGGACAATTATTTGGGTCATGAACTCATTCAGCAGAATGACATCGTTGTGCTCACATTAATTCGTCTACGATTGTATTGAGAAGAAAAAAATAATAGAAAACCATAAATAGCATGCCAAACGTTTTCCGATTGAACAAAACACCCTGCAGGTTAATATTAGCGGTACAACATGATAAACCACTGTCACAAAATGCTACCTCGTGCATCGCAAATATCCTGACACTTTTTCCAATTTATTTTCCTCCAAACTATGACACCGTACTCTTTCTTGTTTCTCACTTGACAATACTTTTTGACTATTCACAACTAAAGCGTTTTATAGTCGTTGCGAGTCAGAATGTTTTCAATACGACAATAGTTCGGGTGTAAAAGTGAAGAGAACTTCCTATCCCGCTATGTTGTACCCTCCTTAGCACACACGTAGCATATATGCAAAATATGTTCACTTCCACTTGTGATTTGTCGATTATACCAGAAAATATCTTTCGGTGGAAATACATATTGAGGCGATCGACTTGGGGGCTTCAGGCGCTTACAGTGCTCTTGAGCCCTATCTTTCGCGTATAAACGTGAGCGCTGAAAGCGTGAAAGCGCCCAAGTCGATCGCACCCATTATGTGCAGCGTCCTTATATACCGTTTTAACTGAACTCACTGCGTGGCGCTACAGTCGCAAGCGTAAATTGTGGTGGGAAAATTTGGAAAAGGCTCATACAATTCACACAACGTGTGTAATGCTTCAAAACATCATCAGTAATGCTAATGCCTGCCGCATTGTGGTAATTAACTTTTGTGCATTACATAATTGCTAATTCGTACTTGGCGTTATGTACGATAGTATACGTTTATATACAAATATATAAAATTCTATCAGGACAATTTTTGTAAACAATTTTATATATAAACATATCTAATTGTATATTCATTGATCATATACAATTGTATACGAAAATTGGCCCGATAGAATTTTATATATTTGTATATAGACGTATACAATTGTATATACTAATATACCGTTATGTACGATAGTATGCGTTTATATACTAATATATAAAATTCTATCGGGCCATTATTTGTATACAATTGTAGGTGATCAATTAGTTTACAATTATATATATTTATATATGTTCATTTTTATTCGGGTAATCATGATTCTGAGTTGACAGAGTTCCTAATGTTGGATATAAAACTGTCCTATACTTTTGCTATTCTTATTACTATCACAAACGACTTTATTTAGGATTCTTTCACAATTTTGTACAAACGTTCTTGACATATGAAACTAACAATTTTCTGACGCCCAGAATTTGAAATATTTAATTTTCAATTTTCCCCATCTAAACGGGTGTAAATTGAAGTCGCGTTTCGTTTATAATGAATTGAATAAATCGTAAACACATTTTTTTTGTAATTCATTGTAAACGAAACGCGGCTTCAATTTACACGCGTTTATAGATGGGAAAAATTCAAAATTAGAAATTAGATATCTCAAATTCTAGACGTAAGAAAATTTGTCTTCGTCAGAGGTTACTTTTGATGTCAAAAACGTTCATGTAAAATTTAGAAAAAATCCTAAATGAAGTCATTTTGTGATAATATGATACCTCAACGGCCTTAAGGAAGTTCATCTGATGATCGAATTAACAAACAGATATTAAACAAAAAAAACAAGTTCACTTATGAGTATCTATAAACTCATCTGTTCAAATTTCAAACTCTCCGTATACCTTGTTGTGCGCAATTAATAAATAAAAATTTTCGAAATTAACATGGTCTGTTATGGATTGTCGTGTTTTTCCGTCTATAAACGTGAAATTTGCAAGCATTGACAAACAGTTTCGTATGAAACTTTTATAATGGATAAAAAAATATCTAAAGAACGTTTGGACAGCTTTCCAAAATCCATTAGATGCTTGTGAACTTCAGAATAAGTTAATTTGTCTCGAAAAATGCTGATTTTTTAAAGATTTACCTTCATATTACTCCAGTCGCATATTATGATGGCAACGTCACAACTGCGCGCTTTTTGAAATCAACACTAATACTTTCCGAACGACGCAATGTGCACTACACTTCTACTAAATCGGCTTAAAGAATAAAATCAAATAAATTAATCGCAAATAAAATCATTGTAGTTATGAAAAAAGGATACGAAATAATGATACATAAAAAATTGATTTCGAGATTGATTGAGAAAAAATTTGATTTTAGAAAACTGATTTTGTTTGCCTTCCCAGAAAATAGCTTTCTTTTTTAAATTTTCTTCCATGGTCGAAAAAGAGATCGACGATTAACCATAGACGCGAGTGAAAAATTTCTAGCACATGGCAGCAGAGATTAATGGGGAGATGCACAACGCGGCCCTTTTCGGCGTGCTTCGTAAATGGCGCTAAATCGCGGCGGCGAGTTCGGGAGTATGATTTCGTGATCATCGCCTCTGTCGAGGTTGCAGATTCCCTTGTAGCCGCGCGAGTCCGTGATCACCGCTAAAGTTGGTATCGCAGCAGCGTGAACACGAATGGGTAGCTCGGTGGGGGAAAAGTCTCTGCCCCTCGCTCGCTCGACAGGCGAACGGAGCGAGGTTTTCCGTCCGATCGAGCTCGACATATATGTGTGGCCGTACTACGGATTGGAATATGCATTAAATGAATTTCAAAGTGAAAAACATGTATCGAGATCATTGTTTTCTCTCGGTTGCCCGTTTATGCCGAAAATGCGGGTTAAAAAAATTAACGACGAACCGCGTTGAAAAATAAAACGCCGAAACGACCGTGAAATGTTCAAAAAGAAATCTTGAGCCTTTGCCGCGATCGTTTCGGCATTTTTTTTCAACAGTAAACATTATGGAAAAGGGTGTATCATAAATGTTTCTTTATCAGCAATGAGCGTCGTGGCTGAGTTGTAGCGTGACGGATTACGATGCTGAAGGTCCGGGTTCAATCCTCGGTGAATGAACTTTTTTTTCTTCATTTTATATTCAGAAAATTTCTACCTTACTCTCGCTTTATCTATTCTCGCCTGTCTAGGCATTATTTTTTATATTTAATTCATATATGGATAACAAAAAAAAATGTTGCTACGGGCATCGAAGCCGCGCCGTCCGTACTCAGAGCTCGGACGCAGTGCAGCCAGATCGCGCGTAAAAGTTACCCCCTCTCTAGTTTCTTACGCGCCCATCACCCCATCGTAGTAGCGTGTGTCCGTGAGCGAGCGATGCTCGGACATCTTCGGAAAGAGCCGAGCAAGCCGAAGCGTCCCGACCGCGCCTTCGGCTGCTACACCAATGCATGGACGCTGAGCAGCACGTTCATGTGCGGCCAAGCCGAAACGAAGGCTTCGAGGGAAAAAGCAATCTGAGCACGACTCGCGCGTGACGTCACCCGACGGCACGCGCGAGGCTTTTAGATGATTTCAATGCTAAGTTAGTTCTTGATTCTCTGCGTTATTAATGTATACAAAAAAATGTATTGCGCACTCAGGTCGCTTATTTTTTCAGTTTATACGTTAATTTAAACATAATAATATATCTAAATTACAACTTATTTATCTTATATAAAATTGTTTACGCTTTACTCACACCCATCCTTATGCCAAATAAATTATAATTCATAAAAGTAAGCGGAAATATATTTATATTCGTATTATTATATTAATTCTCATACTTTCATCAAGCGATAAAGCATTATCCCCAAAAACAAGCCAATCATCCATCCGGCCGCGAATTGTAAGTACCGCGTATATTCTACAAGCGATGAGATGGTCCTGTTGGTAGCGTTCCTGGCTTTCTGATTTCTTATTTTTTTCCTGGAAATTTCTCCTTTTCCTATGACCTGAGTGAACGGCTGCGGAGATATTCGGAGAAAAGTTAAAGATGAAAAGAAATGAGATTTTCGTTAAAAAACTTTTTATTATTATTATTTTTTTCGGAAATTTCTTTTTTTCCTATTACCTGAGTGAACGGCTGCGGAGATATTCGGAGAAAATTTAAAGATGAAAAAAATGAGATTTTCGTAAAAAAAACTTGATATTATTTTTTTTCCGGAACTTTTTCTTTTTCCTATTGAGTTTGTTTGGGTTTGTTTGGAGTTTGAGTCATACAAACACAGATTTAAACAATCTTGAACATTCACATCTCCGAAATAGAAAGACGTGAGTATCTAATATTGGTAATACCATCTATAGCAAAAAGCCAGATATCGAGGATACAAACTTCGAAAGTTTTGATCTCAGATAGGCAAACGAGCGATGGTCCATAATAGCGAACACCGAAATAGCGAACATCAAAGAAGTGGACGAGTTGCTTCCTAATTTTCTGCCGATTTTCGCTAACACGTACGAGATTCTTTTAAAGTCTTTAAGAGGGGATATACATTTACAATGATCAAAAAATCAATTTCTTTTCTTTAAGGGATAACACCATTCTAGGAATTTGGAAAAATCGTTTTCTTTTGGCTTCAAAAATACTTTGGGGTCATAAAAACAATATGCAGTTGGTCCTGCAGCGATTTTTTTTAAGGTTGGATAAGTGTGTACAGTAGAACCTCGATTATCCGGACCTCGATCATCCGAACCCTCAATTATCCGAACCCTCAATTATCCGAACGATGACTTAGTTTATCCGGAAGCTCAATTATCCGAACGTTGGCGCGAAAGATACATGGTTGCTCGCTGCCACCACCGTGAGCAACAATAAGCAACCCAACGCAACTTCTCCTTCTCAAACAGCTGCGAGACTTAGACGCTCAAAAACGCGTTGCAGCCGTTCGTCAATTGAAAATGGACGATTTTATTTTTAAAAAATATTTTAAAAGGCACTCGACTTTTTTCAGGTGCTTAAAAAACACACACACACACACACACACATATAAATATACAGGGTGGGCGGAACATTGACGTCCAAAAATAAAATTTAGGTCCCTTGTATCCTGGGGTATCCGAATAACCCCCATGTATATCCCGCGACTTTTCATACTTTTCGGGTTACGAATTTTCGACCTGACCAATTAAAAAAAATCTAAAAAAAAAGTAGAAGACTGTCGAGATTTTTTTTGCAACTGAATCTTCATGAGTAGTACTTTTATGCATAAAATAATCAGCTTCGTAACTGTGATGAAAGTTATTAAAATGTTGGTGTAAAGTGAAAAACTTATGTTCGGTAAATTATGACTTAAATTTTCAACTTTAAATTAAACATCTAAACAGGTGACTTCATGGTTCCTAATTAGGCCTCAAGAATGCGCCAGACTCTCAGCTTTCATAATCATTTTTAAAAAAAGCAGTACTTAATAGGGGTACTTTGGCTACAATTGACCTTCAAAGACAGCGAGGTGGAAAATTCTTAAAATTAGCCATCTGATTAAAAAAAATTGCCCATTTTATCATTCCCAAGGATATTTAGTTTGTTACCTAACCAAAAATGACTGCAGGAAAGCTAAGATTTAAACATTTAGAGGTTTATTTTTTTTTAGTTCGATTCAAGTTTAATGAATTTTGCGCCATCCGTTCTTGTAACCAGAACGGATCGCGTAAAATTCATTAAACTTAAATTAAACTAAAAAAAATAAACCTCCAAATGTTTCAATCTTAGCTTTCCCTGCAGTCATTTGTGGTTAGTTAACAAACTAAATAGCCTTAGGAATGATAAAATGGGCAAATTTTTTTTTTAATCAGATGGGTAATTATAAGAATTTTCCACCTCGCTGTCATTGAAGGTCAATTGTAGCCAAAGTAGCCCTATCAAGTACTACTCTTTTTAATGGTTATGAAAGCTGACAGTCTGGCGCATTCTTAGGGCCTAATTAGGAACAATGAAGTCACCTGTTTAGATGTTTAATTTAAAGTTGAAAATTTAAGTCATAATTTACCGAACGTAAATTTTTCACTTTAGACCAACATTTTCATAACTTTCATCACAGTTACGAAGCTGATTATTTTATGCATAAAACTACTACTCATAAAGATTCAGTTGCAAAAAAAATCTCGATAGTCTTCTACTTTTTTTAAAGATTTTTTTTCAATTGGTCAGGTCGAAAATTCTCAAAAATGCAGTAAAAAATTCATAACTCGAAAACTATGAAAAGTCGCGCGACATACATGGGGGTTATTCGGATACCCCACGATACAAGGGACCTAAATTTTATTTTTAGACGTCAATGTTCCGGCCACCGTGTATGTATATATATATATATATATATATATATCAATGTTAATATGTATGTCAAATTTTAATATATATTTATGTATTTTTTTAAATGTAAAAACGTGTTGTTGATGATCTCGTCCCAAAAAACCCACGTTTCGATTATCCGAACTTTTGATTGTCCGAACTAGTCTCGGTCCCAATTGGGTCGGATAATCGAGATTCTACTGTATACGTAAGGCAGGTTTGCAGTCACAAGAGTCTCGCGGTTGAGATATGAGCGTGCGGGCTCTGAGTGTAGACGACGCGGGTTCGATCCCCGGTAGCAATGTCTTGTTTTTTTTTATTAAGCATATACGAATTAAATATCATAAATAATGCCTGAACAGGCGAGAATAGCTAAAGCGAGAGTAAGTTCGAAATTTTCTGAATATAAAATGAAGAGAAAAAGGTTTATCCACCGAGGATTGAACCCGGACGTTCAGCATCGTAATCCGTCACGCTACAACTCAGCCACGACGCTCATTGCAGATAAAGAAACATTTATGATACACCCTTTTCCATAATGTTTACTGTTGAAAAAAAATGCCGAAACGATCGCGGCAAAGGCTCAAGATTTCTTTTTGAACCTTTCACGGTCGTTTCAGCGTTTTATTTTTCAACGCGGTTCGTCGTTAATTTTTTTAACCCGCATTTTCGGCATAAACGGGCAACCGAGAGAAAACAATGATCTCGATACATGTTTTTCACTTTGAAATTCATTTAATGCATATTCCAATCCGCAGTACGGCCACACATATATGTCGAGCTCGATCGGACGGAAAACCTCGCTCCGTTCGCCTGTCGAGCGAGCGAGGGGCAGAGACTTTTCCCCCACCGAGCTACCCATTCGTGTTCACGCTGCTGCGATACCAACTTTAGCGGTGATCACGGACTCGCGCGGCTACAAGGGAATCTGCAACCTCGACAGAGGCGATGATCACGAAATCATACTCCCGAACTCGCCGCCGCGATTTAGCGCCATTTACGAAGCACGCCGAAAAGGGCCGCGTTGTGCATCTCCCCATTAATCTCTGATGGCAGCTGTACAGGATACGCGGTCGCACGTATGATGAACTTCCTTAACGTTGACGTCATGGCTTCTAATATTGGAGTTGCGCAGTACAATCATTTCAAGTGAGACGGTGTCTCTCCGCAACGGCAATACTTATTTTAGGGCCCTTCAGAATCGCTTCTTCGGCTGTTCCGTTCGGTCGCTTTTTAATCAAATACAGATCTATAACTTGTACTTATTTTTCTAATTTTTACCGGTACGTCAGCAGTGTCGTCTTTTGTCTTCGAAATATTAATGCAATGGATTTGTTAAATTCGATTTTCTGACGCAATGGGAGTGTTTTATTTGTTCGCGCACGTCTGTTGTACGTGCTCGTTGCTATTGTCAATTATGCATTGGTCCATCAAATAAGCAATACCGTTACGGTTTGTTTTCAATATATTCAAAATTGATGTTTAATGTGTTTCGTATTAATTGCATCTTTCTGATATTTTGCAATTCCATTAAACTTTTCCTTGCAAGATTTTGCAATGCAGCATCATGGCTTCCAAGCCACGTTATCTTCGCTTTTAGGAGCAAAATGGCGTTTTTTTTTAATTCACACTCGTTAGGAGCGTGCCACAGCAGCGCTTGCATGTTACAAATTATTCTCAATTCATTCATAACGGTAAGTTATCATTGTTTTGCAATGAATCCATTAGCACAAAATTCATATCATATCGTTTTCAATTAATGAACGTCCACACGGAAAGTATACGGTTCAACAGATAATTATAGTACTTACGCGTGTATAGGTATCGCTCTCGCAGTTCCGTTAACATGCAATTCGTTGATTTGTCTACAATTATTTTTTAACAAAAAATTCGACTCACTCCAAACGTGATTCTATACATTTAAAAAATAAATGATTACGAAACATTTGCGATGATCATATATGTACACTTCTTATACTGAAACAGATGCATGCATATCTCAAGATTTTATAACGATTAAACAATAATATTTGTGTGAACTCACGGTTTCTTTCAGGCATGCTGTATCAGATGATTCAGAGCTTTCTTCAACGTTTGGCGGTACAATCTTTTTCTTTATAATTCTAGTATTTTTTTTTGGGGAATTCTTTCTCTTCCTGTGAAGAAAGTCTTCTTCTTTCCATTGCTTTCGGTACCTATAACCCGGAGTAAGTGTTGATTCCATTTCGTTCCGATAATCATAAAATATTATAATTTTTTATTCCCAACTTCCTCAACTGCCAACTTACTACAAATTTCGATTATGCGGACTTTTTCATACCCTCCTCTTCGACTTTCGTTCTCATCTGGCACACGAGTTCGACGCGAATGAAGGTTATTTGGATTGCACAAATATTTCGTTATTATTTTATCCGTGCATCTTGTATATTGATTGGGTTTGGTTTGCGTTATAAATATTTCGTTACTCTCCATTGAGGCCTTTTAATGTTTATCATCCCCATATTCAATCATGTATATCCTCTATGAATCTGTGTTGCATCCTCCTATGAACAATGAATTAATAGTTTCCATTTTTTTACATACACATCTGCGTTCATAGGTATATAATTCTTCTAACAGAATATAACTATACCAATATTACATTATAAGATTCGTGATAGACATTACATTTTTTTCCCAATCTATGTCTCTTTTACAGATACTTTACGCTGTTTGTTTAATACTTAATTGAATTTCAATCAGATACGTACACATTCTTCGGTGCCATCTGCTTTCTCAGGGGCAGCTTCATCGCCTTGATTGTCCTTTATCGTATGCTTTTCCTCGTCGTCGGTGCCGTCTGCTTTCTCAGGGACAGCTTCATCGCCTCAATTACCCTCTGCCGTATGCTTTTTTTCATCGTCCACTGTAATACTTTTAGGGTTCAGACTGCTACTAGCACAAACACTTTGCACGACTGGATCGCTTTGCCCGGCCCCCTGAAAAGAAAAGAAAAATTGTGTGATATATAGAACATATACTTGGCATCGAACCGCCACCACGTCTCTTTGATACACGCACCGTTTTCTTGTCTTTCGTTATAGGTTATTATTTCTCAATACCCCGCGGCTTGTCGCGCAGCTAATATTGACAATTATCGGAACGATGTGTGATACGTTTTGTCTCTCGGCTCCCTGCTCCACGTGAGTCGCCCGTCATTGGCTACAGCTCCCGACATCCGCCCGCGCAACGGCTCGTGTCTCCCGCCAAAGCACAGCGCGATGATCGAGCGTCGCATCCGATGGCCCCCTTTATTTTTCTTTAGCACAATTTTTATTGTTACTTACGCGAGTGGAATAAAATGTACGAAAATAACAAAACATAGACGAACACTCTCGATGTAACACGCGGTTGGCTGTCTCTACACAATAGGAGATAGGACTGTGGTGAGCCGTTGACGCATGCGTAACGGAGCTTTCAATCACGTTGTCGCTCTCGCATCGAACACATCCGCCAAATTTCGCGAACCACCGTGGTCTTCTTATTTACCAAAATAAGAAAACCACGGTGGTTCGCGAACTGGCGGATGTATTCGACGCGAGAGCGACAACGTGATTGAAAGGTCCGTTACGCATGCGTCAACGGCTCACCACAGTCCTATCTCCTATTGTGTAGAGACAGCCAACCGCGTGTTACATCGAGAGTGTTCGTCTATATTTCGTTATTTTCATACATTTTATTCCACTCGCGTAAGAAACAATAAAAATTGACTTAAAACGTATTACACATCGTTCCGGTAATTGTCAGCATTGGCGCGTGACGAGCCGCGGGCTATTGAGAAATACTAACTTATAACGAAAGAGATGAAAACGGTGCGTGTATCAACGAGACGTGGTGGCGGTTCGATGCCAAGTATATGTTCTATATATCACACAATTTTTCTTTTCAGAGGGCCACGCAAAGCGATCCGGTCGTGGAAAGTGTTTGTCCAAGTAGCAGTCTTAACCCTGAAAGTATAACAGTGGACGATGAGAAAAAGCATACGGCAAAGGATAATGAGGGCAATGAAGCTGTTGCTAAGAAAACAGACAGCACCAACGACAAGGAAAACCGTACAGTAACGGATAATCGGGGCGATGAAGCTGTCCTTGAGAAAGCAGACGGCACTGACAACGAGGAAAAGTGTACGGCAAAGGACAATCAGGGCGATGAAGCTGTCCCTGAGAAAGCAGACGGCACCGACGACGAGAAAAAGCATACGATAAAGGACAATCAAGGCGATGAAGCTGCCCCTGCGAAAGCAGATGGCACCGAAGAATATGTACGTAATAATCTGATTGAAATTCAATTAAGTATTAAACAAACAGCGTAAAGTATCTGTAAAAGAGACGTAGATTGGGATAAAATGTAATGTCTATCGCGAATCTTATAACGTAATATTGGTATAGTCATATTCTATTAGAACAATTATATCCCTATGAACGCAAATGTGTATGTACAAAAATGGAAACTATTAATTCATTGTTCATAGGAGGATGCGACACAAGATTCAAAAAGGATATACATGATTGGATATGTGGATGATAAAAATAAAAAAGCCTTGATGGAGAGTAACGAATTATTTCTAACGGAAAACAAACCCAATCAATATACAAGATGCACGGATAAAATGATAACGGAATATTTGCGCAATCCAAATAACCTTCATTCGCTTCGAACTCGCGTGCCAGATGAGAACGAAAGTCGAAGAGGAGGGTATCAAAAAATCCGCATAATCAAAATTTGTAGTAAGTTGGAAGTTGAGGAAGTTGGGAATAAAAAATTATAACATTTTATGACTATTGAAACGAACTGAAATCAACACGTATGACGGGTTATAGGTAGTGAAAGCAACGGAAAGGAGAAACCTTCCTTGAAAGGAAGAGAACGAATTCCCAAAAAAAAAGACCACGTTCGACTCACCAGCGATAACGTACAGTCCGGCGCCGATGATAAAGAAAAAGATTGTACCGCCAAATGTTAAAGACAGCTCTGAATCCTCTTATAAAGCATGCCTGAAAGAAGCCGTGAGTTCACACAAATATTATTGTTTAATCGTTATAAAATCTTGAGATATGCATGCATCTGTTTCAGTATAAGAAGTGTACATATATGATCATCGCAAATGTTTCGTAATCATTTATTTTTTAAATGTATAGAATCATGTTTGGAGTGAGTCGAATTTTTTGTTAAAAAATAATTGTAGACAAATCAACGAATTGCATGTTAACGGAACTGCGAGAGCGATACCTATACACGCGTAAGTACTATAATTATCTGTTGAACCGTATACTTTCCGTGTGGACGTTCATTAATTGAAAACGATATGATATGAATTTTGTGCTAATGGATTCATTGCAAAACAATGATTAATTACCGGTATGAATGAATTAAGAATAATTTGTAACATGCAAGCGCTGTTGTGGCACGCTCTCAACGAGTGTGAATAAAAGAAGACGCCATTTTGCTTCTGAAAGCGACGATAACGTGGCTTGGAAGCCATGATGCTGCATTGCAAAATCTTGTAAGGTAAAGTTTAATGGAATTGCAAAATATCAGAAGGAAGCAATTAATACGAAACACATATTAAACACCAATTTTGAATATATTGAAAACAAACCGTAACGATATTGCTTATTTGATGAACCAGTGCATACCTGAGAATAGCAACGAGCAAGTACAACAAAGGTGCGCGAACGAACAAAACACTCCCACTGCGTCAGAAAATCGAATTTAACAAATCCATTGCATTAATATTTCGAAGACAAAAGACGACACTGCTGACGTACCGGTAAAAATTAGAAAAAAAAAAGTATACGTTGTACATCTGTATTCAATTAAAAAGCGACCGAACGGAACGGGCGAAGAATCGATACTGAAGGGCCCTAAAATAAGTATTGCTGCTGTGGAGCTCGGTATGTAAGACCGTGCTGTGGAGAGACACCATCTCACTTAAAATGATTCTACTGCGCAACTCCAATATTAGAAGCCATGACGTCACCGTTAAGGAAGTTCATCATACGCGCGACCGCGTATCCTGTACAGCTGCCATGTGCTAGAAATTTTTCACTCGCGTCCATGGTTAAGACGGAATGACACCTCATCGCGGTCGGTATGGTAGAACAACTATAGATTCCTAAAAATCTCTGAAACGGCTCTTCAGATCCCGTTGAAACTTTGCCAAACAACGTCAAATAGATAGACGAACAGATGCCTGTCCCTCAAACTTTCTGAATTTGAGAAAAAGCAACTAGATTGGCTTATGATAAGCCAATCTACATTTTTTTTCTCAAATTCAGAAAGTTTGAGGGGCGAACATCTGTTCGTCTATCTATGTGACGTCGTATGGCAAAGTTTCGACGGGATCTGAAGAGCCGTTTCAGAGATTTTTGGGAATCCATAATTATTCTACCATACCGACCGCGATGAGATGTCATTCCCTCTTAATCGTCGATCTCTTTTTCGACCATGGAAGAAAATTTAAAAAAGAAAACTTTTTTCTGGAAAGGCAAACAAAATCAGTTTTCTAAAAGCAAATTTTTTCTCAATCAATCTCGAAATCAATTTTTTATGTGTCATTATTTCGTATCCTTTTTTCATAACTACAATGATTTTATTTGCGATTAATTTTTTTTATTTTATTCTTTAAGCCGATTTAGTAGAAGTGTAGTGCACATTGCGTCGTTCGAAAAGTATTAGTGTTGATTTCAAAAAGCGCGCGAATGTGACGTTGCCATCATAATATGCGACTGGAGTAATATGGAGGCAAACCTCTAAAACATCAGCATTTTTCGAGACAAATTAACTTATTCTGAAGTTCACAAGTATCTAATGGATTTTAGAAAGCTGTCCAAACGTTCTTTAGATATTTTTTTATCCATTATAAAAGTTTCTTTCGAAACTGTTTGTCAATGCTTGCAAATTTCACGTTTATAGACGGGAAAAGCACGACAATCCATAAGAGACCACGTTAATTTAAAAAAAAATTATTTATCAATTGCTCAAAACAAGGTATCCGGAGAGTTTTAAATTTGAACAGGTGACTTTTTAGATACTCGTAAGTGAACTGGATTTTTTTTATCAATATCTGTTTGTTAATTCGATCATCAGATGAACTTTCTTAAGGCCCTTAAGGTATCATAATTACTTTATTTAGGATTATTTCTAAATTTTATATGAACGTTCTTAACATCAAAATTAACCATTATCTCTGATGAAGACAAATTTTCTAACGTCTAGAATTTGAGATATCTAATTTTCAATTTTTCCCATCTAAACGCGTGTAAATTGAAGCCGCGTTTCGAAGCAATACAAAAAAATGTGTTTACCATTTATTCAATTCATTATAAACAAAACGCGACTTCAATTTACACGCGTTGAGATGGGGAAAAATGGAAATTAAATATTTCCAATTCTGGACGTCAGAAAATTTGTCTTCATGGGAGAAAATTGTTAGTTTCGTATGTCAAGAACGTTTATACAAAATTGTGAAAGAATCCTAAATAAAGTCATTTGTGATAGTAATAAAAATAGCAAAAGTATACGAGAGTTTTATATCCAATAATAGGAACTCTGTCAACTCAGAATCATGATTACCCGAATAAAAATGAATATACAAAAATATATATAATTGGATACTAATTGGTCATATACAATTGTATACAAAAATTGGCCCGATAGAATTTTATATATTTGTATATAAACGTATACTATCGTACATAACTGTATATTAGTATATACAATTGTATACGTTTATATACAAATACATAAAATTCTATCGGGCCAATTTTTGTATACAATTATATATGATCAATTAATATACAATTATATATGTTTGTATATATACTCAGTAGAGTAGCTGTAGCGGTTCTAATTCAAAAGGAGGTCACCGGGTCGAGGGGAGGTCGCCGGGCGCGTGTGACCTCACAGAGGGGACCTCTATGGAGGGGATAGCCATGCGGTCAGTGGAGTGACTGGCGGGAGGGGGAAGTCAGCGTCGATGAGTGTTTTGTGTGTGTGTGTGTGTGAGTGTATTTGTGTGGAAGGAAGAGGGAGGGGGCAAAAAGAATGCTTTGAATCATATGACAATAAAACAATAGTTTATTAATAATTAAATTGAACAAATAACGTTGCATAGTATAAATTATACATCAAATCTTTGGTGTGTGTGTGTGTGTGTGTGTGTGCGTGCGCGCGCGCGCGCGCGTGTGTGTGTGTGTGTGTGTGAAGAGCGGCCTTTCAAAGCCCATTATTTATGACATGCAGCTGTTTCAATTGCGAAAGATAATGTCAAGATGTCTGCATCCACGCCATCTCAAAGCTCGCCAACACTCGAGACAGGTTCAGACAGGTTGCTTGGAAAGGCGTGCGTGCGTGTGTGACAACCATATATGGGTCGGAAAATTTTCGGTAATATGACAACGCTAGGCGCCACATGAAGGGCGTCTCAAAGCTCGCCGACACTCGAGACAGGTCCTGACAGGTTTCTCGGGAAAAATCTTTAGGGATCATAGGGACCGCGGATGGACCACTTGAGCGCAGCTCTTGAAAAGTCGAGGTCCCCATTCCGAAAGATAACGTCAAGATGTTCGCATGTGCGAGTATGTACGCAGTGCATCCGGCCAAGCACCCCCTGGACTTGACCAAAAACGAGCTCGAACAGGTTCCAAAGGTCTTGCTCCTAAAATATTGGGGTAAATATGTTGGCTTATTGTGGGATCGTTTGCCAGAACATCATCGAAATGACAGTGAAGTGATATCATATCTTCCATGCTTGGAGCATACGCCACAGATGAAAGATCACATCGATGGCCCTCCACCTCAACGTCGGGAGTGTAAAAAATGCTGTGAAAATTCTCCACGTACGGGGTTCTTCAAACGTGTTTGAACGTGTTTTTCGGGAGCGTGAAAAAATGTCTTGGGGAAAATTCTCCACGGTTCTTCGAACGTGTTCGAACCGGTTTTTCAAGATTGGAAAAGAGGGGAGAAGTTTGAAAAATTGAGTGGCAGGCTTACGAAGGAGCATAATTTCATGGACCAAGCTCAGACTGCACTATTCCACTGCACCATCAACATATAAAAAAAAACGTTGAAAGTGCGGGGAAAATGGATCTCTCGAGTATCAACAAAGTCGGCCGGGATTCCTCCCAACGAAGAAGCTGTCAGAACTCCCCGTTAAGTCGCAACGACTAATCTCCGACATAAGGGCCGTACAAAACCAAATTTGGGAAACGCTACATCGCAGACATCGCGGAAGAGTTCTCTGTCTTCTTACCGGCGCGACTTGTGAAGGTCTTCGACCAAGATCCGACAATGTTCGAGGGCATGCTGCAAGTGGCACGCGATGGTCAACTCTGCATGCAGTATATTGGTGGAAAATACAACAGTGTTGAGTTCCGTCGTCTCTGAACATGGTGGACGGGGAAAAAAATTCGTTGGAACACCATCATCGAACGGCTGGCCGCATCATCGAGCGT
>OX101793.1:2628412-2648252 GCA_944452715.1 Ophion slaviceki
AACCACGTGCATACTTTTCCTTGTAGGGTAAAATATCTAAAATAGTACCGGTACAAAAAAGCGAGTTTGAATTCAATGAAGACGAACCTTCGACATCGTCAGAAATAAGAAATAGTTCGGTGGCAGAGACGCATCAGAAAGCAAAGGAATCAATGAAAAACCCTCCCAAAGAAGCGTTGACAGATACAGTAAAAAGAAAGGCGGAAAATGAGAATTTAAGAGACGAGGTTACTCAAAATGTTTTCAATATTTGTGACATTAAAAAAAAAATCTATACAGCCTGCCGACTTTAATGAGGCTTTTTAGGATTTATTTATGTCATTAACATTGAATTATAATAACATTTGTTTGTTACAGGTGAAAAGATTGAAAACGTTGACGGAAGAGATGAACAACACGGCGAAAACAATTTTGTCTTTGGTGAAAGAAGAAGTCATTGAGCTACCGGATGTGCAACCGATCGTTGACCTGGAAACAATTGAAAAAAATGAAATGGTTGAATTCATCCCCGGTTTTCGCTTGAGTCAATATGTATTATTGAAAGCGGCGGATGCTAAAACTATGCCAAAAAGATTAAATATTGTCATCGATGCGTTTTGGACGGATGAAGAAAAAGAAAAATTGATCTTTAGAGAAACGAAAGCAACTCGGAAAAGAGGACAGAAGCCAGTACCGAAAAGAACGCTTAAATCGATAATCGGTTAGTAGTATTGGACCATATTGACATTTGCTAAGAAATGCTGTTGACATTTATTGTATACTCCTTTACTGTTGGTACTTTCTGAAGACGTATGTTTGGCTCTTCAAACAATCAATAAAGTACCATACGGCGCAATGGCTTCGTATAAAGACGCTAGGAAACTTATTTCGAATAAGTTGAAAACAACGCGATCGGACAACCGGAAGAGAAAAGAATTGGACAGACTTAAAAGGATTGCGAAGAATGTAAAGCAGGTCCACGACGAAGAGGAGAGTGATGAATCAACTCACGATGAAGAGGAAACATCATATCCATAACATCCATAAATCCATATAAAATAAATAATATGTACACTACCGCTCAAAAGTTGGATACACCAGTTGATTTTTCTTGCCGCACTAAAAGTTGGATAGCTCCGTCAAGAAAATATATAACCAAATTTAACTACCGGGGTTTTAAAGGGAACCATTTCAGTTTTGTTTTGCTTTTTTGAAATATTTTTTATGATTTTTTTTCGACCCGGTACGCACTTTTGAACGTGTGTGTTTTTCGGCTTTTTTCGACCATCGAGAATTGGGCGCATAACTTATGGACATTTTTTTTGTCATTTTTATGCATGATCATCTTGAAAGGGGCAGGAGAAGGTCCATTTTCGTTTTAAAAAAAGTTTCGTACGATTTTTTTCGCAAAGTTATGTCATTTTTTGTTAAAAGAGACAAATTTTGGCAAATGCAACGTAACTCAAGAACTATAAGGTTTAAGAGGAAATGTCACAGATGTAAAAAGTTGCATAAGTTTATACTGGATCGCCTGGAATTTTTAAAGAATTTTCCTGTGAGATTTTTGTTGGGAATATTTTCGCTCGAAACTCTGATGAGTAGGATGGCTAAAGTAAAAAAATATGGCATTTAAGACAAAATATCAGGAAGCGAAATTCTTTTTATTTTCGATACTATATTTGCTTGCATTTCTTCAGAATTTTTTTCGAAATTTTTTTGGCCGAAACTCGTAGAATCATCCAAAAAATGAAAAATCGTATCTCGAAAAGTATTGAGTTAGAGACAAAATATCAAGAGGGGAAAATGTTGCAGTGTTTCGTTTTAAATACGTTGCAATTTTTTCAGATTTTATGCAAAACTTTTTTTCAATGTTTCAAAAGCATCTAGAACTAAAAAAAAAGTAAAAAAAAATTATAAAACATCTGAGAAAATGCAAGCAAATATAAAATCGAAATTTAAAAGAGTTTCGCTTCCTCGTATTTTGTCCTAAATGCCATACTTTTCGACTTAAGCCATCCTACTCATCGGAGTTTCGAGCGTAAATAGTCCAAACAAAAATCTCACAGGAAAATTCTTTAAAAATTCCAGGCGATCCAGTACAAATTTATGCAACTTTTTACATCCATCATATTTCCTCTTAAACCCTATAGTTTTTGAGTTACGTTGCATTTGCCAAAATTTGTCTTTTTTAACAAAAAATGAAATAACTTTGCGAAAAAAAACATACGTAATTTTAAAAAAACGGAAATGGACCTTCTGCTATCCCTTTCAAGATTATCATGAATAAAATCAACAACAAAAAATTCCTTAAGTTATGCGCCCAATTCTCGATGGTCGAAAAAAGCCGAAAAACAGACACGTTCAAAAGTGTGTACTGGGTCGAAAAAAAATCGTATAAAATATTTCAAAAAAAGCAAAACAAAGCTGAATTGGTTCCCTTTAAAACGCCGTTCGTTAAGTTTGGTTATCTATTTTTTTGACGGAGCTATCTAAGTTTTAGTCGGGCAAGAAATATCGACTGGTGTATCCAAACTTTTGAGCGGTAGTGTATGTGGAATCAACGAAAAGTTTATAAATATCGAATAAAATCGAAGTTTATAAAATTTAATAAAATGTGAGTGCCTATGTGTATATATATAGATATATATGTATATGTAAAGTAAATAAAATTTGCAACCTTATTATTATATTTTGTCACATTCAAGAGCTGTGGAACATTTTCAAAAATTGATCGATCACACAGACCGACCCGCACGAAAGAAACAAAATCTGAGTGCTCTGTGGTTTTTCAACCCGCTGCTTGTAGGTTTTCTTTTTAACATTCGTGCTGTTGCCAATGTGGGATTTTCATCGGTAACACTTGCAGGTTTTTCAAACGTTTATCGAGTTGCTATTCCACGGAACAGCGACTGGTGTGAAACGTTTTAAAAACCGGTACGTATAACGAATGAAAATCAACAGAGCAGCAACAGCACGAATGGAGAAGAACCCCACAAAAGTGGTTGAAAATCCATGAACCAAAAGCGGCAAGGTGGGTAGAACTCGCTGGGTGGTGGTAGAAAACCTACTGAGCGCGAGCGGCAGGGTGGGTAGAACTCGCTCGGCAGTGGGTAGAAAACCCGCTGAGCGGCGGAATGGGTAGAACTCGCTTAGTGGTGGGTAGAAAACTCACTGAGCGCTAGGGTCGGATGGACAGAACTCGCTCGGCAGTGGGTAGAAAACCCGCTGAGCGGCGGAATGGGTAGAACTCGCTTAGTGGTGGGTAGAAAACTCACTGAGCGCTAGGATCGGATGGGCAGAACTCGATCGGCGGTGGGTAGAAAAGCCGCTGAGCGGCGGGATGGGTAGAACTCGCTTAGAAAGGGTAGAAAACTCACTGAGCGCTAGGGTCGGATAGGCAGAACTCGATCGGCGGTGAGTAGAAAAACCACTGAGCGCGAGCGGCGGGTGGGTGGAACTCGCTTAGTGGTGGGTAGAAAACTCACTGAACGCTAGCGGTCGGATAGGTAGAACTCGATCGGCGGTGGGTAGAAGACCCACTGAGCGCTAGCGGTCGGATAGGTAGAACTCGATCGGCGGTGGGTAGGAAACTCACCAGCAAGATTGTGGGACGGTGACGTCACTTCCGGTTTTGTGGGTAGTCTACCTAGCGCTCGTGGGTTGGAATTTTTCCATTTCCAACTTACGTGGGTAGATTACCCAAAACGTGGGTAAAGAAACAGTCAGGGTGAGACAGGTCAAAACTGAGTCTTGGTCTTGTCTCGAGCCAAATTCATATTCTCGGTCGCGCCTCGACCTCGAAACCCCCTTAATACTAACTATCGTGAGAATAGAGTAAATGATTGTATTGTAGTTCAGCATGATCGATCCACAATTTTCAATTTACGCATTTTGAGGACAGACTTGTAATCAGCAATCTCAAAATCTTCCGAGTGCCAATTTTCAGTCAAATTGAATCAATTTTCAGTGTTAAACGGCCATTTTGGATCCGCTATTTTTTATTTTGACCTTTAATTCATAATCAACAGACTGCGGAAACCTCTGAGTACCAAATTTTGCGAAAGTCAAGTCTAACCAATCACGAAATACTCTATGTGGGCCATGTGGCATCAATAAGCTGCACACGGGGTCCGTCGATCTGCCATTTTGGATTTATGAATTTGAGGATGGATTCATGACCAGCGACCTCGTGCACCCTCTAATACCAATTATCGTGCGAATCGCGTCAATTTTTGTATTTCGATCCACCATTTTGAATTCCTGAATTTTGAGGAATGTGAATTTTGTTAATTATGAAAAACAATTAATTCAAATTACATTTTTCATTTGTAACAAGAAGAAAAATCGATGCTGATTAGATTTGTAAGTAGAAGAAAAATTAATTATAATTACGCTTGTCATTTGTGATTAGGAAAAAAATCGACTCTAATTTCACTTGTGATTTGTAATTAGAAAAAAATATATTCTAAATACATTTTTTATTTGTAATTAGAAAGAAAAAATATTTTAATTACATTTATTATTTGTAATTAGAAAGAAAAAAATATTCTAATTACATTTGTAATTTGTAATTAGAAAAAAAACCGTTCCCAATTACATTTTTAATTTGTAATTAGAAAAAAAAACCGTTCCCAATTACATTTTTAATTTGTAATTAGAAAAAAAACCGTTCCCAATTACATTTGTAATTTGTAATTAGAAAAAAAACCGTTCCCAATTACATTTGTAATTTGTAATTAGAAAAAAAAACCGTTCCCAATTACATTTGTAATTTGTAATTAGAAAAAAAAACCGTTCCCAATTACATTTGTAATTTGTAATTAGAAAAAAACCGTTCCCAATTACATTTGTAATTTGTAATTAGAAAAAAAACCGTTCCCAATTACATTTGTAATTTGTAATTAGAAAAAAAACCGTTCCCAATTACATTTGTAATTTGTATGTATGTATGTATGTATGTATGTATGTGTTTTATTTCATCCCCGTAGGGTTACAAAGAACTTCCATTTTTCGTCCCTTTACACTTCCATTTTTACAATGTTTACAGCTCTTATCCTACACTTAACTTAACTTACACTAACAAAGACCGCCGGGCTCTTACATGCTACGCCTTCTCTTTATCCCTAAAACCACTGCCGCCTCCCCCTCGCTCGCCCCTCGCCACGCTCGCCTCTCCCCTCTCTCCTTCCCCACGCTCCAACTCCTCCTCCCACCTTGCTGACTCTCTCCCCCTCCTCCTCTCCCCGACTTCCGTTTCCTCCTTTCATTCCATTCCTCTTTCATTCCATTCCTCTTTCATTCCATTCCCTATCCATATCCTCCTCTCCCGCCCTCCTCTCCTCTTCTCTTCTTTTCCTTTTTTCCTCCAGGGCCCTCATCCAGTCCTCTCCCGTTCCCTTTTCGTCCAGTATTTCCTTTATCCTTTCCCCTATTCCTCTTTCTACCCCCTCTCCTCCTCCACACCTATCCAGCACGTGCTCCCACGATTCCATCTCTTCCCCACAGCACCTACACTCCCGTTCCTCTTCCGTCTCCCAGTACCTCCCTTCCCTTATCTCATTTCCCATCCTGAACCTGGCTACTCTTCCGTACCTTCTCTCTTCCCACCCCGCCTTTAGGTATCCTGGTA
Organism: Ophion slaviceki; assembly: GCA_944452715.1. Lineage (NCBI taxonomy): Eukaryota > Metazoa > Arthropoda > Insecta > Hymenoptera > Ichneumonidae > Ophion > Ophion slaviceki. Next base: position 2,634,021 of record OX101793.1, read on the forward strand.
ACCCCTCCACTCTCACCTCCCTATACCATCTGTTATACCTAGATTCCGCTATTTTCTCTCCCCTCTCCCTTTCCTGTTCCCTTCTATCCTCCCTTTCCTTCCTTTCGTATCCCCCCTCTCCCTCGTCCTGCCCGTATCCCTCCCTCTGCCCCCCCCTCTCCTAAAATCTGTCCTTCCCCTTTCCCATTTTCCCCTCTCTCTTGTCCCTCTTCGCTCTCTCTCCCCTATCTCCTCCCTGCACCTCCTCGCCAGTTCGCTCCCCTCCCCCTTCCTCAGCTTTTCCTCAAAATTCCAAGCCCTCCTACCTGCCCTTGTCCTTATCTTTACCCTCTTCGTCTCTTCTCTCACCATGTACCCCGGCGTCCTCCAGTCCAGTCCCAATGTCCATCTCAAATACCTCTCCTGCATTCCCTCCATTTTCTCCCTCTCCTCCCAGCCCCACACCTCCGCCCCGTACCCCATCACCGTCCACACTAGCGTGTCGAACAGCCACCACCTTCTTATCACATCCTTCCCAAACAGCCTTTTCCCTATGCCCCAAGCCTGCTTCATCACAGGTGAGGGATAGGGTGAGGAAAGCCGGGGGCTTTCCTCACCCTATCCCTCACCTGTGCTTCCTGTCCCCCGTTCCTTTGGAAGACAAACCCCAAGTATTTAAATTCCCTCACCTCTTCCATCCCTTCCCCCTTCCATTTCCATTCCATCTTCTTAAAGCGCCCACCTCCTTTCCTAAACCTCATTATCTTTGTCTTCCCCACATTCACCTCCAACTTTTTCCCCTCAAAATATCTTTCCATCCTCTTAATCAGGTTCTCCATCTCCTCCTCCCTTTCTGCCAACACCACTATATCGTCCGCGTACGCCAAGGAGTATATTTTTTCCCCCCCCACTTTCACGCCCCCCCACTCCCCCTTACCTAATTCCTCTTCCAGGTCCGCCGTCAGGATGTTGAAGAGCAACGGGCTTAACGGGCACCCTTGTCTCACTCCCCTCTCCGTCCAGAAGCTCTCCCCCACTTCCCCCCCTATCCTTACCCTGCTCTTCGTTTCCCCATACATTTCCTCTATCCTGTCTCTCAAACCCTTCCTTATCCCTCTTTTCCTCAACGCCTCCCACAGTACCTTCCTGTCCACCGAGTCAAATGCCGCCTTCAAATCCACAAACATTGCCACTAACTTCCCCTTTCTCCTCTCTATCTGTCGCCCGATCACATAATTCAACACATATATATTGTCCACCGTCCCCATCCCCTTCCTAAAGCCCGTCTGGTTGTGTGGCACTTTCCTCCCCGTTTCTACCTCCTCCTCCAGTCTCTTCGTTAAAATCCCCGCGTACAGTTTGTATAGGGAGGGCATCAGGGTCACCCCCCTATACTCCTCCACGCTCTTCCCCTCTCCTTTCTTGACAATCGGCACTATCAACCCCTCCTTCCATTCCTCCGGCCATCCCTCTCCTCTCCATGTCCTCCTGCACACCTCCCCCGCCCACTCTTGCGCCTTCCTTCCCCCCCACTTCCATGCTTCGTTTGGTATTTCATCCCCTCCCATTGCCTTCCCTTCCTTGCTCCTTTCCACCGCTTTCCTAACCTCTTCTTCCGTTATTTCCTCCTCTTCATCTGCCCTTCTTCCCTCCCCCTCCTCTCTCCTCCCTCTTCTCTCTTCCCCCCCCAACAGCCTCATAAAGTAGTTCCTCCATTCCTCCTCCCCGATTTCCTCATTCACACTCTTTCTTACCTTCCTGCCCTTATTCACTATCTCCCATACCTTGTTTTCTGTTTTAGCCTCTGCTACCTCCCTTATCCATCTCTCCCTCTCCTCCTCCTTCTTTTTCTCGCATAATTCCTTATATTCTCTCTTCCTTTCTCTGTAGCTCTCTTCTTTTCCCTCTCCGTCCCCCCTCCTCCACCTCCTTAACTTCCTTCTCACCCCCTCTTTCCTTTCCCTACATTCCTCATCCCACCACCCTTCCTTCACTCTTCCCCCCTCATCATACCCTTTCCCCTTATTCTCCTTCATCACTCCCCTCACCTTTCGCAACATCTCCCTTACCCTTGCTTGCCCCTCCTCTTCCTCTACCTCCAATGCTTCCATTGCCCTTGCAAATTCCTCCTTTCTCCTTTCCGTCCATCTTCCTCTCCCCGCTGTTCTCCCCTTCTCCTTCCCCTTCCCTCTCTCCTTTCCTCCCCTCCTTATCTTTACTATCAGCGGGTGATGGTCCGACTCTACCCTGTCTCCTACCCTCATACTCTCCACTCCTTCCTTTGCTCTTCTATCCCCCATGACGTAGTCGATTACCGTCGCCCCCCTCCCCCCTGTATACGTGAACTCCCCCTCTTCGTCGCCCTCTATGTTCCCGTTAAAAATCTCCCATCCCATCTCCTCCACCAAGTTCACCAATTTCCTTCCTTCCGCGTTTATCCTCTCGTCTCTTGATCTTCTTCCCTCCTGTTCCTCCTCCTGCTCCCCTCTCCACTCTCCCGCCTTTCTCCCCGTCCTCGCGTTAAAGTCCCCCCCACCAACCTCCTCCCTTCCTCCCCTCTCTCCTCCATATATCCTTTCAATTGCCTTATCTTTTCCTCCATATCTCCATTTACGTACACCGCCGTTATGGTCCATGCCTCCACCCCCGATTCCACCTTCACGCTCATTACTCCCTCTTCCTCCCTTCCCTCCCTCCTTCTTACCGGTTTCATTTCCTCTCTTACCCCCATTATCATCCCCCCTATTGCTCTCCCCTTCCTATTCCTTTTCTTGGCCCACTGCTTATACCATACGTACCCCTTCGGTAGCCACTGTCTTACCCTTTCCCAACCCTTCTCCTCTATCCACGTCTCCACCCACGCTATCACGTCCCACTTTTCTATCTCCTTCCAGAACTCCCTGTCCTTGTTTGTCAGTCCCGCTACGTTCCAGAATGTCACTGACCAGCTCTTTTCCTTCCCCTCCTTGTTTCTCCCTCTCCCCTCCCCCCTCACAGCCCTTTTTCTCAGTTTTTTCCCCTCCCTTCCTCCCCCCTTCTTCCCCTTCCTTCCTGCTTCTCTCCCTCTTCCTTCTCCTGCCCCCTTTCCCTTCCCCTCCAGTCCCTCAACTTTTCCTCCTCCTCATCCCAAAACCATGTGACTCCATCCACCGTTATCTTTCCGTGCGTTACCCTCACTCTCTTTCCTTTCTCCTCCTCCTCCTCCCCCAGTCTTTTCAGCCTCCATTGCATCCTCCTCTCTTTCCACGTGAGGTCGTCCTCTATCTTCTCTTTCCTCCCCCTTAACTCTTTTTTCTTTTCCATAATTTCTCTCTTCCCTTCTACTTTTTCCATCCTTACCATCACCATCATCTCTCCTCCTTGCTCTGTCCTCTTCCCTATCTCTCTCACGCTCTCTATCGCCCCCTGTACCCCGATTTGCTCTAGCAATCTTTCTACTGCCCCCCTCACCGGTCCCTCCCTCCTTATTTCCCTTATTATGCAGTTTCTTCTCCTTTCTTCTCTCTCACTTCTCTCCATCTTCCTCTCTATTTCCTTTACCCTCCTCCCTACCTGCCCACCACCACCCTCCTCTCGTTTTCTGCTCTCCTCTCCCTTCCTCCCCCCCTCTGTCTCTATATTCTCCATCCGTACCCATTTGTAATTTGTATTTCACAGTTTTTACAATTATGAATTATAATAGTAATTCGTAACTAAATTATTTCTAATTACAAAATGCCATTGTAATTAGCCATTTTTTTACTTATTACAAATTACATTTGTAATTTGTAATTAGAGTATCATCAATTAAAAAAACGCCCAACACTGCGTATTTCTAACAAAATAAATTCTGGCCTATTTGAATATTGCCTAGGGGAGGGGAGGAGGCAAGCACCTGTACTTTAAGAGAGTTGTGGACGTACCATGCCACTCCTCCGCCCCGTTTGCCCTCTCTATCGTTGCATATAAGGAGATAATCTTCTAAGTTTAATAAATCATCGAAGATACACGCATAGAGCCAAGTTTCACATATAGATATAACATGATAGAAATTAGTAGTTAAATGAGCCCTACCCAGTTCCATATGTGCCAAGAGCGAATTAGCATTCAAGTGTACAATTTTCACGGAGGAATTCTCAACGAGGCATAACGGTATTTCCTGGATCGTTACCAGGTTGCACTCGGTCCAGTCAGACCAACTTTGCGAGATCGGCCTTGTGTATACTGAATGGTGGTGAGCCATCAGTCTTCTGCACATTGATTAAATTTTCGCCGGACCAAACATGTTTGTATCCGGCGATTTTGGCTTTTGCCTTAGTCTTGCGAAGCAAGGAATAGGTGAACGCTGGAAGCATCTCGTTTACAAAAAAAATTCCGGCGCGCTTGACAAAGAAAACCTCACGTAAGTTAGGACTTTTTTGGCGCGTTTTTTCTCCAAGATAAAATCACGAGCAGTGGAAGATTTGAGCACGACGATGAACGCTTTATGTATTTTTCGGGACGCGGTGGAAGCGTCGGAGTGATCACCCACTGGATCGAGTGCTGTTTTCGTGAGAGGTCCAATAGCAAGAACGTCATTGATTAAATCGGGGATACCAAGAGTACCGAAAACTTTTCGTAAAATCTCCTCTGGTGAATACTGAAGATTGAGCGGACTTCTCGTCAAAGTAATTTCCGACATGCTCCGATCAGACTATCGACGTGAGAGGTATAACACGGCAGCATCCGCCTTGTCGTTTAGTCGTACTTTTACATCTAGATCCGAGACCCGCAGATTCGTAATGTCGTCACGTTTTCTTCAATTCGGCAATATCATTTACTACAGCTGATAGGGTGCGTTGCATTTCTGGCAGCATGGCATTGGTGGACGTTGTCGATTGGCAAATGTCGTGCAGTGTAACGTTGGGGATGGGGTCATGCGAAGCACGTGAACGCTCTGGCAAACTTTCCGGTGTACCGAGCATGACGCGCGATTTCTGCATAGCGCAGGGCTCACAGCGAAAGACGGATGAATTGCCGGAAATGTCTGGATCGTACTCAAATTTTTCAGTAGCGCATCGCTCGTCAAAGTATTTGCCACACTCACCCAAGCATACCACCATGGTGTCATGTCTGTTAGGGGGTTTGTTACATATGCCGCAACGAGACATGGTGATATGTATATATATACAGGGTGTCCCATTTTAATCTTACACCTGAATTTTCTCGAAAACTATTGCTCGGACGAACTATTGTGTGGAACAAAACTTCTAGGGATTGAAGGGGGACGTTTGAAAAAAAATTATTTGAGGAGCCAAAATTCAAAATGGCGGCGTTACAAAGGCTGACATGTTTTTTTCAAACGGAAACATAACTGTTTTTATTGCCAAAAAATTTGTCAGCTGAAAACTAAAAACTTTTGTTGAAACATTTTTTTGATAAAGTTCATAGTTTTCAAGTGAGAACATCATTTTCAATTATTTCAGATGTATCCAGGATTTGTGTGTGTGTGTGTGTGTGTGTGTGTATGTGATCGTACGCAAAAACATACACACTATATATATTATAATCCCCCGAAAAAACTCAGGAGAACTATCCGAAAAAAATGCGGTGCGCTTCTGGGCCGGGATTCGAACCCGGGACCTTTCGATTGCCGGTCGACTGCTCTGACCAACTGAGCTACGCCAGCCCGCTTACTTCACCTTTCTCGGATAGTCTCTATATGGTAACGCAACGTTACAAACCCCCCTGCCAGAGTCGATCCGGCTCTGGAGGGTCGACTTGACATTTGTTGCCCAAACTAATATCTCAACGCAACGGGAACTACGACAGACGCGGGAATTGTCTGAGGGACGGAAGGGGGAAGGGGTACTACAGACCGTCCGGCCTGAGGGGAAGGGAGGGGGCTAGCTCAATGAGACTCTTATCTCAGGGAGGGGATTCTTTTTCCACGGCAATCAAGAACAATTCTGGTTCCGTATATCCGTGATTCGGCCGTGGGCCCCACGTTGGGCGCCATTTATAATCTCTCGAAAAAAACTCAGGAGAACTATCCGAAAAAAATGCGGTGCGCTTCTGGGCCGGGATTCCAACCCGGGACCTTTCGATTGCCGGTCGACTGCTTTGACCAACTGAGCTACGCCAGCCCGCTTACCTCACCTTTCTCGGATAGTCTCTATATGGTAACGCAACGTTACAATATATATATGTACTTGGTGCGCAACTAAGTTTCCGGCTTTTTTTAACAATAAAAAATCGAAAATTTCAAGACAAAAACAAAAAATGGTTCATTCGAAATATTGTCCCTCGCTATTTACACATTTCTGCCATCTCTCTGGCAATACATAAATACCGCGACGATAAAAAGCGTCTTTGGACTGAAACCATTCGTCCAACCAATTGTGTACTGCATCGTAATTGACCAAGTGTAGCCCACCCAAACCATGCGCCATCGACCGGAACAAGTGATAATCTGAAGGGGCCAGGTCTGGCGAATACGACGGGTGTGGTAGCAGATCCCATTTCAGTGTTTTTGGGGTGTCCTGGACGATGGAACTGCGATGACACGGAGCGTTGTCGTGCTGCAATATCACACGTTCGTGTCTCGTGTCCCTTTCTTGCCGTTTTTCGAGCAATGCGTCGTTCAAATTGATTAGTTGTTGTCGGTAGCGATGCCCATTGACAGTTTCGCCCGGTTTCAGCAGCTCATAGTACACGACTCCTTTCTGGTCCCACCAAACGCAGAACATTGTCTTTTTTCCAAAGCGATTTGGCCGCGCCGTCGATGTTGACGCTTCGCCAAGTGAAAGCCACGATTTTATGCGTTTGGGATTCTCGAAATATATCCATTTTTCATTGCCTGTAAGAATTCGATGCAGAAAACTCTTTCTGTTCTGCCGCAAAAGCAAAATTTCCGAAGTGACTCTTCGATTTCCCATTTGTCTCTCAGTCAGCTCATGCGGCACCCACTTTCCTTCCTTATGAATTCTTCCCATGGCGTGCAAACGTTTCGAAATACATTGCCGAGTCACATTTAATGCCTCGGCAAGTTGATCTTCTGTTTGAGTGCCATCTTCATCCAATAACACTTGCAGATCGGCGTTTGCAAATGTTTGCGGTCTTCCCGAGCGCTCCTTGTCCCCAGTCTCAAAATCGCCACTTCTGAACCGCTTGAACCAATCTTCACACGTTGTTTTTTATGGTAAATGTTCGCCGTAGGCCTCCTCAAGTAACCGACGTGCTTTAACTGCTGTTTTTTTTAAGCTGAAGCAGAAAAGCAATGCTACCCGCAAATGCTGTTTATTTGGCACAAACTTTGACATTTTCGAGATTGGAAAAAAGGTCGGTGCGTGCGATATTTGTTTATATTACGACTGGATATTCTTAACAGATGTCCAAGCTATAAAGACACCAAATTTCAGACCTGTATGCCGATTACATGTGTCGCTAGCGCCATCTATGGGTGAAACCCGGAAACTTAGTTGCGCACCTAGTATATATATATGTATTGCGACGTATCGCATTCCCTACGAGCATGAAGCGAGCACCGCGGCAGTCGAACCGCGAATGCGAGAACGGGGCGCCCGCAGCGGCGACTCGACACCGGGTCGGGAGCGAGGGAGTGGGGGACAACGCCGAAGCGCTCTCGATCATCGATCGATCGAGACCGACTACCGGACGAAGCAAACGGCGAGGCAAGGGTTGAGCACCGATTGGCTGTCGGAAGCCAATCAGCGCCAGGACGGTAGAAGTAGCAGAGAACAACCCTAGGCGTGGCTGAGGATGTTGTCACGTCCCGTAAATTTTTAATGTTTTGTTTATTAGTTTTCATTATTTTTTATCTTTTATCAACGGGTTTAATATTCATTATTTTCCGACGACTCCGTCGCCTCGTGTCTCTGTGCGGTGTCGGGTGTGAAACGCCGACGGTGGGATCCGATGTACCCGATCGAATTCCGCTGATCGAGCATCGCCTGATCCGCGGGGTTCGACCGTGGGACTCCGGGAGCGAACAAGTTTCCGTGGACGTTGCCAAAAACCCCACCGGGCTAATAACGACCGAGCTAACGTCGGTCCGGTGGCGATAAGTATGATTAGTTCCGATTTGTCCACGGTTCGCTCCTGGAGTCGGAGAAAACTCCTAGTACAGCAGTCCTCGCGGCGGTGTAATATGTTCCGGCTAGCAACCCGGCGGACCCGCACAGAGACGTCAGTCTTTACTTGTAACATCCTAGTAGCAAGGGAGGTCGCGGCGGTGTAATAAGTCCAGGCTAGCAACCCGGCGGACCCGCACAGGGCGTCAGTCTACTATTTACTATTTATTTTAACTTCCATTATTTCATCACCAAAACAACCTTCGAATCAGTGATAAAGGTGCGGGGCCTACGTTAAAACCCCGATCAAAATAGAGAAACCATAAGTTCAACGTGCGGTGTGCGCGAGAGAAACGCGGGGAGAATTGTCCCCGTGGAAGAGCGTGCTGGACCGAGAGTGAGAGAGCGACGTGGGGGAAACTGTCCCCGCGTAAAGGCGTGATTACCCACGGAACGTTGTAAGTAGAATTAACATAATATAATAAAATATCATTTATAACCATTTACCCCTAGATAGCATTCGTTAGAATTTTTCCCCCCAATCCCATTTCCACAGGAGCGTTTGCCGGGCCCGTATGGGACGTGCGGCTATCCCTTCTACTTTAAAGAAATTATATTGAAGAACCCAAAGGTAAAATAAAATCGTCCCTTCTGGACGTAACAATGTCGTGCCTCCGACCGGCGAAAGGAGAAAAGGGGCGATCGGTAGGAAGTGTCGTCAGGCGCCGTAATTCAAACGGATCAAAGAGAAAAACCTTGCGATTGGAGAAGCAAGGGTGGTGGTTTGCGGAATACGAGTATAAAAGGGTGAGCAGAGCAGAGATAGGGCTCTTTTTCTTTAGGAGCACCCAATACCCCGCTACCCTTGGGACCACTCGGTAGTCTAACCCGGAGCAATCTGGCAAAAGTCGTGAGGGTCGTGATCCGTTCTAGAGACAGAGACAGAGACAGAGAGAGAGCGAGAGAGAGCGAGAGAGAGAGAGGGAGAGAGAGAGAGAGAGAGAGAGAGAGAGAGAGAGAGAGAGAGAGAGAGAGAGAGAGAGAGAGAGACATAGAGACAGAGAGACAGAGAGACAGAGAGACAGAGAGACAGAGAGACAGAGAGAGAGAGAGAGAGAGAGAGAGAGAGAGAGAGAGAGAGAGACAGAGAGAGAGAGAGGGAGAGAGAGAGAGATTTGATTTGATTTGATGTAATTTATTTTGCCCTAGCAAGCTATGGGGCAATACGCATAAGCAGTTTCCGGATTCAGCCAGCCAGCACCAGCACACATAATAGCATGGTTGCATTGATAAATAATAATAACGGTGATACCCGCAAGAAATACATAAAATAATATAAAAATAATATAAATAATACAAAAATAATAATAATACTAGGTGGAGCGCAAGGGATATAAAGCACAGAAAATATAAAGAAAATATAAAGAAAGTAGAATAAAATAAAATAAGGTAAAGCAAGGTATACAATGTAGACGCATTTAGAGAATACCAGGTGTGTAAGTATGAAACCGGAATTTTTGTACAGAAAAAACACGTTTATTGTAATGATATGATACAAATAACTGGAGATGGCTTCTCGGGTCACCTTTAACTGATCCGCCAGTTGTTGTTGTGTTTGAGCGTCGTCTTCGTCCAACAAGGCTTGCAGGTCAGCGTCTTCAAACTTTTTCGGTGGTCTTCCACGTTCTTCGTTCCTCACGTCAAAATCGCCACTTTTGAACCGTTTGAACCACTCGAAACACTGTGTTTTACCGAGAGCATGCTCACCAAACGCCTCCACAAGCATTCGATGCGATTCGGCTGCGGTTTTCTTCAGATGAAAACAGAAAAGTAGTGCTGTCCGCAAATCGTAATTTGTTGGCACAAAACTCGACATGTTTATCTCTAATAAACGAATGCTACCGAATGAAACTCGTGTTATTGGGAGTTGGAAATCTTTGTCGGATATCAATACAATAACAAGACACCGCTGACGTGATGTGTCGGTAACTGCATCGACATCTAGCGCCACCTATGGGCAAATTCCGGTTTCATACTTACACACCTGGTACAATCCCAGTAATACCGTTATATAAAGAAAAAAGTATAACGTAACAAACCGAATATAATGAGTATAATGGCGCATAACGCAGATAGCCGAATACAAAATCAAAATCAGGCGAGCTATACCGCAGGCAGTAATATAAACGCAAAATAAAAATAATATAATGCAAAATATATGAACATAAAATACAACAAAATATAGTACAAAATATAATGAACGCAAAGTAAAGCAAAATATAATGAAGTAACTAAAATAGACTAAGATAGCCTAAAATAAAATAAAATAAAATAACAAAACAACATAGGATAACAAAATAAATCAAAAATAATGTTTACTGTTTAACGGAAGCCGTTAGCAGTTGAACTATAATTACAGTTGTTGCAATTAAGAGCGCTCTAGAGATAGCAGATGCTCGTGTAACAGTAGTTTAAACTGAGCAAGAGAAGACGCACGAGTTAGTGCAGCAGGCAACGAATGCCAAAAATACGAAGCAGATATTCCAAAAAACCCGCGAAGTGCAGCCGTTGAGTAATGGGGAATCAAGAACGTTGGGGGCGGGAGTCGCACAGAACAACGTTCCGAGCGGTCAGCGGGAGGAAGAAGTTCTCGAAGGTAGGCGGGAGCTTTCAGATATAGGATTCGGTAGGTGGCGCAGCCTAGAAAGTACAGCCGCCTATTTGAAACAGATAGCCATCCTAGTCTGAGCCGGTAAGAAACAACGTGCTCGTCGCGTCTGAGATCGAAAAAGAAACGTACACAGTGGTTCATGAGACGTTGAAGCTTGGTGTTCAAGTAGATCGGCAGGTCGAGTGATAAGAGGCAGCAGTAATCAAAGAAGGGAAAGACGAGAGACATGATTAATTTGGATCGAAGTTCTATGGAGAAAGAGCGTTTATGGAATTTAAGGCGGTATAGAGCAAAATTAACTTTTTGGGAGATAGTTGAGATGTGTTTGTTCCAGGTCAAAGTATTAGAAAGGTGAACACCAAGATTGCAGGTAGTATCGGCAAACGGGATGACCGAGCGCCCAGCCGTGACTCGAGGACAAGTTGTAAAATCGACTGTACGAACGTAGCCAGCACTACCAAAAATCACGGCCTTGGACTTGTTAGGATGTAAAGTAAGGTTATTTGAGGCAGCAAACTCCGCGATCACGCCAGCGTCATGAGAAATCCTAGATATGGCATTGGGTAGATCCGAAGGATGACAGTGCAGATAGATCTGCGTGTCATCAGCAAATACCATAATACTGGAGTAACGCAACCCAATGCCGATATCATTAATGTACAGAGAGAAGAATAGCGGACCAAGGACGGAGCCCTGAGGGACGACCATAGTGGTGGGCAACCACTCGGAGGTACGACCAGTACCGTCGATCACTGCCTGACTTCTGCCAGTCAAATAGGAGAAACACCAACCTAGGGAAGTGTCTGAAAACCCGATCGATCTACATTTTTGCAGGAGCCTCCGATGACAAACGGTGTCGAAAGCCTTAGTGAAATCAAATAATAGTAAGATAGTTAACATCTTCTGGTCGATACCCCGCCGTATGTCATCGGAGACGCGGAGCAGCGCTGTCTGCGTACTGCAAGCCTCTCTGAAACCCGACTGCCGATCATGAACGATATTGTGCTCATTGAGATAAGAAGAGATCTGAGAAAAGATAATACGCTCAAATACTTTAGACAAGTAAGGAAGATTGGCTATAGGTCTTACGTCGGAAGGTGAGAGAGGGGTACGGATTTTTAAAAGCGGACGGATATAAGCTCGCTTCCAGGCCGACGGGAAGAGAGGACACAAGATCCACGAGTGAAAAATGGCTGCGAAATAGCTAGAAAACACCGCTTTTGACTTTGAGATAGTTAACGGAGCAATACCGTCAGAATCAATACTCAATGAGGTCGAAGGATTTGCCGTTAAGAATTTTAAGGCGATAGCGGGAGAGATCTCGGTAAATTCAAACGAAGGCCTGTCGTGAGGGTTGGATAGGATACGTGTGTCCGCAAGGAAATCTTCCCGGGATAAGGGCTCGTGACGCGCACAGACGGAGTTGAAGTACTCATTGAGCTGACTGGGGGTGAAAAAGTTGAAGGGTGAAGGATGTTTAGCCTTAGCGAGTCCTAGGTTACCGAGTTCCCTCCATAATTTATCTGGCTCGGCAATGCTGGTAAGCCTGTTGTAATAGTAGCGTTGACGATTAGCCCTCAGTGGTACTGTTACACGATCTCTGCACGCACGATAATCCGCAATAGTAGCTGCGCAGCGCAGACGCCTGGACCGTTGATATAAAAGATCGCGCTCACGAATCAGTGCTCTAAGCTCCACAGTTAACCACGGCACATGTCGCCGGTGTACAACCAAAGGACGGAGGGGCGCAGCAGACTCAAAAAGATCAGATACGCATTCCAAGACCGATCGCACATATTCGTCTAAAGTAGAAATGTTTATCGAATGATCGTCAGCAGGAGATAAGATGCGCAATAAATCATCCAAATCGGTACAGAATTTCTGATCGTCAAAGCCTCGCAGGGACCGCCTATAGATGGTCCGAGACGCAAGTACAGGGGCATCAAGCTTGGAGATAAGTCTAAGGAGATCGTGGCCTTCAATGTAGGGGACAGACGATTTAGTGAAAGATTTTAAGCTGTCGTCACAGTCAATGATCATTACATCAAGCCAGGAATCACAAAGAGCAGTATGGAACGTGGGACCCGAGGGTACAATTGTAAGAGCATGGGTAAATGCGAGATCTTGAAGTACACGCGCCTCGAAATTCTGTGAAAGCAGATTACAATTGAAATCACCTGCGATAATAATATTGTGGTAAGCATGACTGTGACGACAAAAGCTTTCGATGAAGTCTGCAAAAAAGAGCCCTTTAGGTCGACGGTAGACCGATACAAAAAGAATAGACTGCCCGCATGGTAATGAAAGATCTAGAATAATATACTCCGGGGAATTCGAAAAGGCAGAAGGGGAGGTATCAAGGACTCTAGCCATAATGGATGAGTGGATGTAGCAGGCCACCCCTCCTCCCATCCGTCTCGAACGATCATTGCGAATTACAAAATAATCATGAATGGCCACCAGGTCATCAGACACGCGAGGAGTCAGCCATGACTCAGAGACTGATATGACGTGTACTGGTTCCGTTGAGAAAGTGGTTCTAACTAGATCAATATGTGCTAATAGCGAATTCGCATTAAAATGGGCGGCGGAAAAAGACGCTTCGCTATTCGAATTAGTTAGCGGAGTAGGGGACTGGCGGCACTGAGTGGTAGATGACACCGGCGAAAAAAGTCAGGCTAGCTTGTTGACGTCATCCATATTTGAGATTGTAAGAACCGGTTGACCCTCGGACTTACGTACAAAGATCCGACCGCCTCTGGTCCAAATGAATTTGAACCCTGCAGTTCGCGCTGGCGATCTGGTTGTCCGAAGCAAATTGTATTGAGACGATGGTAATAGCTCATTAATGTACACAATCCCTCTGACGGAGCCACCGAATACTTCCTGAGCCTGAAGGGTGCGTTTAGCGCGCTTCGCGTTAATAATTGCGTCACGGATAGCAGAAGACGTCAAAGCAACTATCAACGATAAAAATCGTGGTCCTTGCTCCGGCGCATTAGCAGAAGGTGGATCACGACGAGAGGCAGAGCGTTTTACAATTCGTGCAGATACAATGTGACCCGATAATTCGGAGAGGTCCAGCACAGCTAATACTTTTTCAACGATAAGTTTTGGCTGAAGGGGGTTATCAGTAGGAAGTCCCGAGATAATAATTTCGTTCGAAGTCGCAGCAAGGTGAGAGGTGAGTGTATCCACCGTGGCAGAAAGGTCAGTCATCGCCTGACGCAAATTGACATTTTCAGTCTGGAGATTTGCTATCTGGGAAGTATGATCGGAAACGATGGAAGCTAACATCGGAACACGCTCGAGGACTTCTGACATCTTCGCCATAGTCTCGGATTTACGCCTTGCGTCCTCGCGCTGTTCGGATACATAGGCGGCGAAATTAGCTTCATTATTTTTAAGGACAGCCATTAAAGCATCTAGCGTAACTGCCGGCGCAGCGTCGGAGGTAGAAGGGTCCGGAGCTGTGGCGCCAAACATTGTACAAAGATACTTCTTGCAACACGTATCAATACTCGAGTTTTT